>JAHXMU010000602.1:45859-71089 GCA_019455685.1 Philornis downsi | reverse complement strand
TATGAAATATGAATATGGAGTTGGGTTGGTTGGGGTTGGGTCTAAATTTATTCAGTACACCTAACCTGAAAACACTTAGGGGGTGCTAAAAAGTTATGGCATCCCCCTTGCTACGACTATGGTTAGGAGTTACAGAGAAGAAGTGAAAATTTTAATATCCTAAAATAGTTCAATTTCTATTTGTCGATATATCGCATTAACAGTCCCCGGCTACGATCTACCATAATTAGGACCAGATTTTAGGAAGTTTGATAAAAATTTATGATAATTATCATATCTACCAGTTAGCCAGACAGACGTACATCTTCCTAACTCAAAAAAGTTTTTAAGTCATGAAGTCACGTAACAAATGTAAAGATATAAATATAATTTATATGAATTATTATAATATTATATGAATTATCGTGAAAAATAGGGGAAATGTGACAGTGCCTGTGAAATCAGCACACCAAACTTATAGTCAGCGCATTCATTTGCATCACAAAAATGAAAGAAGATATGAATGGGTTTTGGAAAATCATTACAGATTCTTATAGTCTGTGTGGCCCAGCCGTGGGGGTTAACCATCGTGCTGCAATTGATCATATCCTAAATATGGCCGGACTTTGCAAAGTAATATCGCGGAAAGTAAAGGCCACATACAAAAACCATTTTCAGTTTAATGATCACCAGAACTAAGTTAATCACATATATAACCAAATTAAAAATTCAATTACTTTCACATTAAAAAAATTAAAAAAATGCAATTCCTTTCAAATTACTAAAACCAAACTATTTGTTTCGTCGCTGTTTAATTTATTTCAATATTCTCATTTACACACCACTGTTGGTACGTATCCAATCACGGACGGCTGTTACTCGTGAATAAACTCCAGGGTAATCGGGCTTAGCACAGCCATAGCCCCATGAGACGACACCCACCAAAATACCAGCCTCATTTACCAATGGACCACCAGAGTCACCCTGGCATGCATCTTTGCCTCCCTCAATGTAGCCCGCACAAATCATACGATCTGTAATGCCACCAAATTGTTTATATTTCATGGAACATTCTTCCTGATTGAAAATCGGTACTTCAGCTTGACGCAGCCATTCGCGGGATTCACTTGAATTCTGGGTGTTGCCCCAACCGGTAACGAAACAGGTGTCGCCATCCATGAAATCATCCTTAGCGTCAGGCAATTTGGCAGGTTGTTTGGTCTCGTCGAATTCAATAGCACGGGAAAGCTTTAAGAGTGAATAATCGTAATCCACATTGGAGTAATTGAATTGTTTATGTTGAACAATTTCAGCAATGTCAAATAGTTCACCTCCCTTGCCTAACTCAGAGGTACCGAGACGGACTTTAAGGCGTGAGGGAGTTTTGCCCCTGTAGAGGAAGAAAGAAAGCATGGGAATTAGGCTCAACAAAATCTAGATATTAGTTATAACAGTTCCACTTACTCAGTGCAGTGAGCAGCTGTTAGAATCCATTCGTTTGATATGATCGAACCACCGCAAATGTGTCCACTAGTCTGTAATGAAATTTGATGGGGAGCATCGGTAACATTGATTTTATGACCGCCCACAATGCGCCCGTCCAAACGTGGCATAATCTCGCCATTCTCCTCTGTCGTCGATCTCTGATGTCTGCCGCTAGGAATCAAACAAGCTCTGCTCTGAACTTCTGACATTAATCCCATAGGAGCAATTATAGCCAATAACAAGAATTTCAACATTTTCTTATTGTATTCGTCGCACTCCGTTCTTTCTTTACTACAAAATACTGGAATTGAAACTGTTGTACCAACCCTCTGACAGTTTAGCTTTTATACTTCTCCAAGAAATGTTTTCCACTCCATGGAAATTCACAGCTCATTTGCCACCCTATTGCGTCTGATAGTTTAGATTAAGAAAAAATGACCGCCCATTGTCTGGTTGGTGGCTTTATCGCTTCTCTATTGACTTTAAACTTTAATTGGGGCAACTATGAAGCCGCTAAATGGGCGCGAACGACAAATTGTTGAAGGCTACTTGACTTAAATACCATGAATATTTTCATAAAATGGGGGTAAGTAAAAGTAATTTCTATCAATTGAAGTAGCTTTGGCGTACTTGTGATTACGGATTTGTTTAGCAAACTAAGCGTATGGATTAAATGTCAATATTTAATGAGCAATTCACCCTGATACTAATTATAGTGTAATGCAGTGAGGGTGAGATTAATTAATTTCTATTGACGGATATTGAAATTATACAAAGTGAAGTAATTTCTATTTCCGGATTTGAACATATTTTCAAAATGGTATTACAAAATATTGCATAAGCAAGAATAGAATATTTTGCTATTGAGTAAATATAAAAAAATGAACGCGGCTATGGAAAAATATCTTCGAAGTCTTACTGAAATTATGTTGGAAGTCTGATTTTACAAGAATAGGGGGATTTGACATAGGGGGACAAAGGTTCTATTAGAATAATGGATTCCACGTGATATGAATTTCCAACACTACCGCACAATTATAAAACCTTTTATAGAAATAAAGGGTAGGATTAGAGATTCCTTTAATTTATATTCTACTAACTTTGTATTTGAAGTTGAGACCAGTGATTTGAAGCACAAAAAAGTGTTTACGTCTATGGATTTTCGAAACGGTCTTTCCGACAGAGAAAAGATGTATGGAGGATTTGTAGAGTAAGAAAAGAGAAGTATGTTTGAACACCTGTGTCAACAAGTTCAGTTATTCGTTATGACTACCAAAATGTTGCAGTTTAAAAATTTAAGTTAGATATTACTATGAATGACAAAAAAAAATAATTTTGTCAAAAGTAAGACAAGAATTTATTCTTACTTAATATACTTATTCTTATTCTTACTTTTTATATTCAGAAGGAAGGATTTAAAGTAACAAATATATTCCGACCAAATTCTTGCTTTTTTAAAGTAACAAATATATTCCAATTAAATGCGTTTCACGGCTTTTTAAGTCGATTGAGTGATGTTCGTTTGCCTAGCTGGCTGGTTGATAATTTTTATGGAACTTCTTAAAACGTCTTCTTCTTCTCCTTAGGTGGCGACTGGAATAGGCATCCTTATCTATTATACGTCGCCCGTAGAAAATAATTCTTCGATCTTCTGCGCTTCTCCTTCAATTCGTCACACTAAACTTCGACAGTATTTCAAAAGCCTGGTCCATCCAAAGGAATTTTGGTTGCCACCTTCTGCGCCGTCCATCTAGTTAAAACTTGGCACAGCCTAAGTTTTTATCCGGGGATTGTAAATGTGCTATATCGGCCCACTCCACCGATTTCCCGGTTTACTTCCTGTAAATCGATAGATTAACCTCACTCCTTTTGGTACCTGCCATACAAATGACAAATTTAACCCATAATTCTTGGCTTCATATCTTCCAATCATATGCACTAAATTTAGTCAAATTTGTCACATGTCGACTGTTTGATAAACCAAGGCCTCAGAATAAAACCGGAGCACATTTCCACACCCATTCTGATACCTCCCATACAGATTGACATAAAAATGCAATCAATCCTCTATCATTTCTAATTCGTCATCTGCATTAGCCTAAATTTTATTCATTTACGTATTGTTTTATAATTCTCTACAACATAAAAGAAAAATCTGTCACGTAACTACGTCACTTCTGGTACATCCCATACAAATGGCCAATTTGATCCAGTTATTCTTACCTCCATATCTTCCAATCGGTTGTACCAAATTCGACTAAATTTATCATATATTACACATTGGGACGTTGCCACACCCATTCCACTATCTCTTTTAAAAGTTGAACGATTTGTCGTTTGTTTGATTTTCCACTATAAACCCTAATTCGTAACCTGAAATTAGTTAAATTCTCGTTAATTAGATTGCGTTATAGATTTCCTTTTCGAACGAATGGAGTGATTCGTTTCATGAAAAAAGACTGTTAATTTTCGACAGATATCTAAGTGCTATATCAGCCTGTGCTATTGTGTTTATTGTAGCTCATTGTAGTAGTACTCTGCAGTAGAATATTGGAAATTCTACTGTAGTCTACAGATTCCTGTCATACATTTCCATATTCTCTTAAGAAATTTATTTTGAAATAATGTTTTAAAGAGAATTAAATGACTCATAAAGAGAAAGGCATGAATTTCTTAATTTCATTACGCTCTGCATAAATATTTAAATTATACTTATTTCATAAATAAAAATTTAATACATTAAATAAAAGTTAATCAAAGTCAAATAAAAAAAAATAAGAAAGTATCGAAGTCGGGGAAACTGTAGTCCACTTAAACACAATCATATTCATTCTACTACATAAATGAAATTTCGGCCCACAGGTATCGAAGCGCCACCGTTCTCCTCAATTAGTGTGATGTTCTGATTATCCACATCCAAAATCAAAGTTCCATCATTTAGTACAGATTTACCCTTACGGTAGTCTTGGAATTCAGGCAGTTGACGGGGACCCAATACAGGATCATCATAACGCCAAAAGTTTAAGGTAGATAAATCAGCTGGAAATTGGAATCAGTATCATAATTGTTAGCAACAAACTCGAAAATTATAAAAAATAAACATAAACATACCTTTGAAACCCAATATTTTGGCTACTTTTTCCTTCAAACTCTTGACCGTTTCACCTTCAGATACGATGGTGTTAACTTGAAACAAACTGGAGCGTTCAATGGGATTTACAAATGTCACCGCCACATGAGGAGCCACTGTGAATGCAATGAACGGTGAGCCGGGTCTTACTTCTTCTCTGGTCTTCTCAGGCGCTTCGGGGTCGTCGGTATATTTGATTTCCAACGCTTCAATATCCAAGGTATTCTTTAAGTACTCCAAATTGTCCAACAATACTTGACGTTCATCGAATTCCAAGGAAACAGCCATGGCCGCTATACCTTTACCACTCTCAACCTTCTCGCGTATCATTTGTGCAAATGGCATAACGCGTTTCATAAACTTTTTCAATTCTTCTTTTTTCTGCAAAGTGGAGGAAATCACTTTGTTGTCGGGCAGAGAGTTCGTGGGGGTGTAGAGTGCTCTCATGGTATCCAAAACACAAGACTGCCATGGGGGATACGTCTTGGCCACCCATACGATGGCACGATTGGGTTTGACGGATGTAGGATCAACGGCCTTTTCTTTGCCTCCCTTGCATTTGACTTGCAGCATATTCTTCAGATTCAAACGGAAAGAGTGAGCTGCCTCCATAAGGTACTCACTGCACATTATGTCATTTTTGTTGATGGGACCCACCTGGGGCCATGCGGCATGCAATATGGATTGTTTGTTACCCAGCAGGGTCCAAACATGTTCAGCCACGTGGGGGCAAATGGGCGACATCAACAAAGCTTGGCGACGTATAAATTCAAATACCAAGTCGGCGTGCATTCCCTGGACTCCACATAGTTCACGATACTTGTCTCGAGCCAACTGCAACTCATAGAATCCGGAGCGGAGGGCTTCTTTGAACAGCATTTTCTTGTAGAAATCATCGGTCTGCTGGGTCTTCAGATTCATTTCACTAATGAATACTTTGTCGTTGAACGTGTGATGATTTCCCTTGCGCATAGCTGGACGGGCGGCTATCATCTCTTTGACCCATTCGATGAATGTGTACAGACGCAGAATGCCGGCATCTGCAGTGCTCTCCACAAAGTTGGCATCTTCAATACTGTCTCCAGCATCGGCCAAACACAAACGTGTACCATCAGCAGAGAACTTGTCCACAGCCTCGTGCAGGGTCAAGAAATTACCATCAGACTTTGACATTTTGGCGGAATTCAACATCAAATGGCCATTGACGCGGACGCCCTTGGGCCACTTGTTCTCATCGTTGGGCCAAATGGCAGCGTGATTGTATAACATAAAAGTCAAATGATTTTGTATTAAGTCTTTGCCTGAAACTCTCAGGTCCATAGGATACCAATATTCAAATTCACGTCTCAGTATATCCAAATCCGATTGTTTCACTTTACAGTTCTTTGGGTAGGGAGACTCCTTGAAGAAGATGTAGTCCCACACCTCGGCAGTCATATCCGCGGCAGTGATGCCCAACGGACTGGGCTTTTCGCCCTTGAAGGAGCCGGCTTGCAACAAATGCACCACTGTGTAGAAGGCCATATAAATGGTAGAATCCGACAGCGACTCAATAAGCCACTGTTCATCCCAGGGCAGTTTAGTGCCCAAACCATAAGTGCGAGAACATGCATATTCATGCAACCAGTTCAGGCAGTGCTCAAAATTGTTTCTGGCTTCCTCGTGGAATGTTTCCATTTGTGACAAAATCTTCTTGGCCTGTCCTTGCCACACGGACTCTCCATAGTTCAAGTACCACTGGTTGCATAAAGCCACCACACACTGATCGCCCGATCGGGAGATAATAGTCTTCTCGGGTTCATAGTAAATGTCGGCTTCCTTGGAATCCACCAATTGTTTTTGCAGATCCTTCTTAACATCCTGCACCTTTTTACCTTTGAACTCGCCCACCAACATAACGCCATCATAGAAGCCCTTTAGGTAGCACAATTCCTTGGCTTCCGCCAACTTCTCTTTATCATTCTGTGATTGAACTTTCAGCAAATCATAGGCATATTTGGCACACATATTACCAAGCGTGGGTACCTCAATTATGGGCGTAGGTTCATAAGGCAAAACCATTTCATCGGTAATGCCATATTTCTGCCTGAAAGCTTCTTTCTTCTGCAGATCCAGTAAAGCTGCATAATCGTCAGGAGAATCCGAAGGTACGGAGGTGACCACACCTGTGCCTTTATCCTCCTTTATAGACAACATGGGCAGAGCGTAGATAACTTTGTGAGTTGTCAAAGGTGCGGTCAATGGTGTGCCCAATAGATCTTCACCCGTAAACTCCGCAATCTCCTCCACCTTTCCTTCCACAGCTGTGAAACCTTGATAGGACATATTGCGAGCGGCACGTCTAGTGCTGATCCATACCTCATTGTTGCGAGTGGTCTTCCAGGCAATATACTTGATGTCGGGATGCAACCAGCAATTTGTCTGGCCATACATAGTTTCAGGTCTCAAAGTAGCGGCCACCAAATAAATGGGATCTGAAACAGAGCTAACGACGTAGGTAATACCACAATTATTATTGAAGTTTTCATGCATAAAATACACAACTTTACCTTAGTTTTGTTGGTTTCTTAGTAACTTTCATTTTGATCAAGGTGTATTCTTGCGGCCCAACACCTTCACCAGTAGATCGATCGTGATCCATGCAGGGTTGTCCATCTTTCGGCGAGTAGATGGTATAACGTTTGCCGTACATAACTTTTCCGCGATTTTTCAAATGTACGAATTGCCAGCGCACAAAAGAGTCGAAGAAGGGGTTAACATCAGTGGTAATGAAGGTACGCCGCCAATCAACCTGGAGAGATGGAAAGCATTTTATAACTCTCGTTTTTTTTTTCAAATGTTCAAGAGGTTTAAAAAAACAGACTACGTATAGTAAAAAGGAATCCCCTATTCCAATAGATAGCTTTGGTAATCTGCATCTTACGGTTTATAAGTCCGATCGGGTTACGCTAGATGGCGTTAGAAAAATAATATCTCGTACTTAGAAAACTACCTTTTTTTTTTTTTTGTTCAAAGATGGACAACCAGAAAAGGAAAACTATGCCATATTTTACAGTTTTTCTTCGATAAAAAGACAACGCAATCTAGGCGTACAAAAACATGAATAGTGTTTATGGGCCCAGCCAATCATGTGCAATTTCCGTCGATTCCGTTCCGGTGATTTAAATGTCAAAAATACACTAAGGCGTGTTTCATATTCATAGGGCCATCCATAAATTTGCTTTATTTGTGTAACTGTACATTTTTTGTTGTTATGATGTTCTATCAAAATACTTGTTTGGATGAAACAACATAATAATAATTTCGCAATTATAATGCCAAGCTCAATTAGTGAGTTTTTAAAGGTGCAAGCGATAAGATCATTATTATTTTTGTGAAGAAGTGGTAAAATTCGATAATAAAAAAAGACATGACGCGAAGAAAAAGTTTGGTAGAACACAAAATAGGTCAAATAATCGCTTACAAGGACGATGGATGCAGTGGAAGAGAAATTGGGCGCAAACTGAACAGGAGCCGTATTCTGATTCAAAGTTGTTTACGAGATCCTGACGGTTATGGAAGGAAAAAATCCGTTCTAACCACAATGAGCGATAAATTAAAAAAAGTGTCAGCAACACATTAAGAAATTTACGCGATTTGCAAGCTTTTGAGGGCAAAAATGTTAATCGCACCACCGTTTGGCGGACATTAAAGAGCTTAAATTTTATAAAAAAGTTAATAAATGCGATACATTCCAGCTTTAAAAGCTGAACACAAATTTGCCAGTATGGATTTTGGGCGTAAAAATAAGAACACACAACGGTCATAAGCCACACAAAATTATTAACCGACTTGTTTTTATTGTAAACATAAAAATTGTAAGTAATTTTTTCGGATGAAAAAAAAAATGGGCCATCTAGCCGATGGTTTCCGGCGTTATTGGCATGATTTGGGGAAAGAGCCGAAATTCTTTTCCAAACGAAATTTTAGAGGTGGAAATCTGATGGTTTGGACAGCATTTTCTGCAGCAAGATGTTTGAATCTAGAATTTGTATCCTCAAGATTGATAAAAAAAACAGTCTTACACCATTTCTGGATTAAAATGGGGACAGAGACTGGATTTTCCAACAAGATAACGCCGCAATCCACGTCACCAGAGAGACAAAATCCTGGTTTTCCTCTAAAAAAAATCTCATTACATGAACTTGGCGTTGTAATTGTGAAATACGCTGAAAACAAAATTATCGCAAAAACAAAAGTACCGTTATCTGCACAAATCCCAAAATCTCCGTGATTGGTTGTTTTGTTACAAAAATAAAGCAAATTTATGGGTGACCTTATAAATATGAAACGCAACTTATCTATAACGCTATTTGTTGAAAATATCGACAACAAGCGCTGTTTCCATAGCTAAATATTGCACAAAAAACCGATTGAAACCACTTGAATAAGGCTGGATACAAAGGAAGCTAGATAGATGTATGCGCGGCAGACGACCTCATACAACGAGTTGCCGTCTGTGAATCGCTGCTGAATCGTAAAAAAAATCCAACTATTTGGAAAACGGATGGTGACTGGTGCTGGAAAGTGATCATTTACGACAACGTCATGCGAAAACAGTCGCGATCGAATAGCGGTAAGCTGGCACAAACGGAGGCCAATGGGATTAAAGAGAAATCGTCTATTATGAGCCGCTCGCCTACGGCCAAACTCAAACGAGAAGCGGCCAGCTTTGGACCACAGGCAAAATCGTGTTTATCAGGAATTGTGTTCCATCAAGACAATGCTAGTTCACACACATCGTTAGTGACTCGCTTGAAGCCTTGGAAGCTTGGTTGGTAGATTCTTATGCATCCACCCTCTACCCTGGACCTGGCACCAAGTGATTACCACCTGCTTCTGGCTATGACGTATAATTTTGATATTGCCTCAAGAGAAGCTTATGAAAAGCGACACAATTTTTTGCCAACGAGGACGACGGTTTCTATATAATTGCCAAGCAAAAATTAAGGATTCTTAATTCTTAATATTATATATGTATATGAACCGTTCTTTATTATGTACACTTTAATTCTCTCATGGACAATTTTGGCTGTATATGGTACAGATTTTTTGGAATTGTCACTGTAATACCATTCTGATTGCTTCAGGTGCGTCTAAATATTCTGAAAATACCATCCAATTCTGGGTGTAATATCCGTCGCCCAAAAAATACGAAAATTAAGAACTGCCCGCAATCGCTGTTTGGTACTTCACAGACTACCACTTATTGGAGACTTTTAACAAGTTTACCACCTCTTTACAACCGATAGAGCAAATGCCATTCGCGCGCCAAAATTCAAAATTTTTAAATCACAAATTGAATGGCTCCAAATTGATGAACTATAAAACAAAATGCTTAAATTACGATCTGATGAGAATGTTATTAGTTTATGAGATCACAAATCAAATCAAATTTCAAATAGAACTAGAAATAATACTTGAGAATATTTTGCTAACGGAATTGAAAACATGTTTTTGTTAGCCATCCAAATGATTTATCCATTGGTCATTTACTGCTTAATTTATTTAATTATTTTGAATTTCATATTCAACAACTGTATACACAAATCTATACTTTCGACTATCTATTATAATTCTAATAGACAAATTTGTATTGTGCATATTACTGAAATCCAAATGCAATATTTTTACAAATATTAAAATGTAGCAAATAAATATAGTTTGGACATGAGCCAAATTCTCTTTAGGTTTGCTAAAAGTGGAATGTATATGGCCATTCGTAAAATAACGTTAATAATACCGTCTGGGTAAACGTTAAGTTTAGTAACACAATACGATAAAAGTAGCACCAAACATATTTCAGTGTTGCTTTATTCTCCACTTCTTCTCGTTTATTTGAAGTTTCCAGAAAAATTTCAATAATTTTAAAAGAGGAATAATTTTCCCCTATCTCGAAACTCCAAAAATATACATTTTGTATCAGACTTATAACATATCACAAGCCATTTGCGATGGAGCTTACCACGACTTCTGTGTTTGCTTCGGGTATTGTTCTTCTCCATGATCCAAAGACTGCACTTTCAAATTGTACAAAAAAAGGCAATCCTTTGATTTATATTGCTCAAAAGTATATTATTGGATTTTCGAAAGTCTTCTTCATCACCCTCTGCACTGACAATATACTGATGTTTGGTTCTTCCTGCACAGATATGGTACTTATTGCTTATTATACTTAATTTCTCATACTTCTGATATAGAACTTGTCGTTCGGACTGGCTGCAATGAAATTGAAGGAGAAGTGTATAGTGTAGATCAGACCAAAATGTTAAAAGCAGCTTTACCAACTAGACAGGGAAGTAGTACACCTAATTTAAGTGCAATATTCACATTACATTACACTTATGCGATGTATAAGTAAAATAGTTCAGTTGTTTGAAATAAGGTAATGCACAACAAATTCCAAGAAGTCAGTTGGAAGACAATTTCTCTTAAAAGTATGTACATCACAACTTTCAAAACTGCAGTTATTTGTATGGAAGCAAGCTAGTCAGAAATACTATTTTCTAAGAAAAATCCCGCTGCGTAGTTTCAAATAGTAAATTTCATTCAGACTTTATTACCTTTTAGTCCATGATAAATACATCTGGTGTGATTGCCCCGCTAATATAGAACCGCAAGTAAGTAATTAACTAACACTTTTATTAACTGCCAATTAATATTCTTCCTAATACTTCTTTGAAATTACTATTCTTATCAAGAAGTCATTTATTGTGTTCTACTTCCTTAAACAAATTTGACATGTGTGTTCTTTTCTTGCCGTTTCCTAATGTCTGGGCCATTTCTATGCTTTAGGTTATCCATTATACAACCAATGATCATATCAAATCAAAATTTATAGCGCAAAATAAACAAAAAATGTTTCAAATGTTGTCATAGTTATTTCGAGTTTTTTCGGACAAAAGACAATTCATGTTATGTTAACACTCTTAGTTATTTTCCTCATATCTTTGTAACAATTTTATCAATTTACCGAACTTTTTCTCCATTACTTACGTGAACACCAATCTTCTTCAAATCCTTAATAGCCAACGGAGGGAAATAGTTCAGCCAATGGTCTGCTTCAGCAAATTGCTTAATCTCTTCATCTTTCAAACCCAAACTTTGCATAATTTGCCATTGATATTTGGCCGCGCCCGTCTTTGCCACTGCTTTGCTTTTCTTACCCTTTGATTTATCCTTAGGCAGTTCCGCTTGAGTGGTATCCACAACTAGCGTGGTCTCCTCACTGGCAGCCGGAAATTTAGGTGGATAACCAAAATCCTGAATCTCACGCTTTAACTTATCCGAACATGCCTTAATGGGCATGCCAGTACAGTGGAAACCAAAAGGCCACAGTACACGTTTTCCCTTCAGGCGATGATAACGAATGGCATACTCAGCCTTGGACATAGAAAATGAATGACCCAAATGCAAACGACCATTCATGTAAGGGAATGGAAAGGTCACATAGAACTTCTCATCCAAAGACTTCTTAGGTTCTAGAGGGGCGTCTGCTTCGTGAAGGTGTTCATTCTCCCAACGTTGTTGAACTTCCCGTTCAATTTTCTGCAGGTATTCCACCTTAAAGGTGCCTTTACGTTCAACATTGGTCTGAAATTCATATGAGAGATGTCATTTCCATTCATCATTTATAGTGTACATTGCATCAGCGTATTTAAAGAATTCAAGGGAGCCAACAAAACATTTTAGCCAGTGGGTGACTCAAGTTCTTGATCAGTTTCCTAAGGCTTTACCGACTGTTCCGGTTAAGCGTTACTCACCATTTCGCAAAAAGAATCGTAAAGAACTTGTCGTTTATCCTAGCTATATCGGCAACAAAGTTAATTTCTTATAAATCGCTGGCGAAATTAAAGTTGTTAACAACAAAACTGCAACGTGTTGTTCCACTTAACCAAATGAGACGAAGAGGATGTGACAGTTGTTTGCCGTTTTGTCAATAGAGTGAACAGGGCGTTTCATAATTACGCACATTGACGTTAAGAACAAATATAAAAGCGCCAAAATAGAAAGGATGAAAAAATCCGTAGAAATGTTAAAGGCTAAACCTGTGGCGAAAAAATTTTGTAGCTGCGTGGTTAAATTATTCTATAGTTGTTTTTCAACAAATTAAATTTACTATTTTAATTGCTGACAAATTCTTTGTTAGTTGTTGTTGTTTTTTTACTATGATGAAAATAAACCACTAACAATTTATGAAAAGAGACTGGTGACTATATAACAAAAATTTATTTTATGGCACTTTTGTATAAGAAAAGTGTTTTTCATGACACTTTTTTATATGAAAAGTATCTTTCATGACGCTTTTCTGTATGAAAAGACTGTATGATGAGACTTATCTTTACGAAAAGTATGGTTCATGACATGTTCTTAATAAAAGTGTATTTTTTTGATGCTTTTCTGTATGAAAAGTACATTTCATGATATTTTAATTTATGAAAGTGTCCTCCATAATACTTTTCTATGTGAGAGGTGTCGTTTATGACATCTTTTTTTTACATGAAAAGGCTCTTTCATGACACTTTTCTATATGAAAAATATCTTTTATACACTTTTCTATAAGATAGATAGATATGGGATGCTTTTTTTATTTGGAAAGTGTCTTTCGTGATACTTTCCTATATGAAAAATAATTTTCCTGTAATTTTTCTATGCGATGCATTTCTAAATCAGAAGGGGTTTGATTCTTACTTTTCTATATGGATAATGTCTCCCGTGTCGAAAAGCGTCTTTCATGACACTTTTTCTATATGAAAAGTATCCCTTATGACACTTTTTTGTATTTCCAAAAATGTTTTGAAAATCATATTCCAGGTGAAAGTCTCTTAGAGGATATCTTTTGTATAAACATTTCTTGCCATTAGCGAAAGTGTTTTCCAAGATTTTTGTATATGTGGAAAGTGCTTTTGCTCATAGTTTGAAAGGAGCTTATGACATAGAAAAGAAGATTTTTTGTATTTTATTTTCATGTAAATAAAGTAAAATAATGCCCTAATGTACTTAGAGATAATAATATTACAGTTTTTTAACAAATATCAGTTTTAAACAATTATTTAATATTTTCTTTGGCAGTTGTAATATGTTATAACAAGCATCAATGTATATTCGAAATATTTTTTGTTGTTTACTACTATATATTTTTTTTAAATCGACTGTCATGGTATAGCTGATTAGTTATCATCAACTACGCGTTAGAAATATACCACGTGCGACACAGTTGATAACTTATGAAATTTTTCGGTATAATTATATGTAGGTGAAACCCTCTATGTTAACTGCAATAAAACGCAACTAATAAGGTGAAGCATATGTTTTTTGTTTGAGGAGAAAAAAATGTCTATTGCCGACAAATTAGTTTACAAAAGCACTAAAATAGCTGCACTTGCAACATTTCCACGGTTTGGCAGCACTTGTCTGTTATTTGTTTTGACAGATAACAGCTGTGCGCGTAAACGTTTTCAAAAAAATCTACAGACTGATCGGGATTCTGGAAATTGGGAGGCGAAAGGATATATTTTAAGCGATTTAATAATATTTCTCAGATCGGCCAGTACATTATATTTAAACAGTCACCATGTCTTATATGCTACCACATTTACACAATGGCTGGCAAGTGGATCAGGCAATTCTCTCGGAGGAGGATAGAGTTGTGGTACGTTTGTTTGGAATTGCATATTGTGACTGTTTGCGTATGTTTGCCTTTTCATCTCGAATGTTCGCCCATAGGTTATTCGTTTCGGCCACGATTGGGACCCTGCCTGTATGAAAATGGATGAGGTGATGTACAGCATAGCCGAGAAAGTTAAGAATTTCGCAGTCATCTACTTGGTGGACATCAGCGAGGTACCAGACTTTAATAAAATGTACGAATTGTATGATCCGTGTACGGTCATGTTCTTTTTCCGCAACAAACACATTATGATCGATTTGGGTACGGGTAATAATAATAAAATCAACTGGCCCCTGGAGGATAAACAGGAAATGATTGACATTGTAGAGACTGTGTATCGTGGAGCTCGCAAAGGTCGCGGTTTAGTGGTATCGCCGAAAGACTACTCGACCAAATACAGATACTAAGAGAGGTGGTGTTTAATAACGTGTAAGATAGAATGTAGATATTTTTTTAAAATAAATTACCAATTTAAAGGAGGTGACAAATTGATACGTGATAATGGATATGGAGCTAAAGTTGTGGGTGAGTTGTTACAGTTGTTGACATACGGATCAAACAGCAGATGAAGCATATCCCTGCCCCCATAAAAAATTACCTATCAAACGGATATATTACTCTCATTTTTTACTTTGAGAACGAAATTTTATTATGTAAATTTTCAAAAATTTATTCATCGGAAAAATGTTGTAAGGTGTAAAGCACTGAGAATTTTGAAATGGAGTTTAGACGGCAATTTGCGTTTAACTAAGGAAAATAATAGTAATGAATATATTCATGATCTTTGTAAAAATATATGTTGGACCAAGCATGCCCTATAGAAGTCGCTCTAAGTTAGAAAGCTGAAATTTGGGAGGCTAAATTCAATATTGAGCAGAGTCGTTACAGCTGGAAAAGATTTTCCCGTACAATGACTGAACCCAGCTGTACAAAAAAAAGTGGACTTTTTCGGACTTATGGACTTATTCGATAATTGAAAGCTATAAACTATAGCATGGTATATGTGTTTAAAAAATACATTTCAGGTCATAAAATTGTCATATTTTATAGATACCGAAAGAGACTATCCCAGCTCATTCAATTTTTAAGAGACCGCCCTAACTTAGTTGTTGAACAATTTAACAATAATACGAATTTTTACTGAAAAAACGAGCGCCACAAGGGAGTGTACTTGGCACGCTTAATTATCTGGGATAAGTCGTCCGCGGTTGAATTGATTGAGTTTGGAAAGAAATAAGTTTACATTTGTAGCATTTATATGCTAACCAAAGATGTGGTAATTAATTGAGTTTGGTGGTAAATCATGAATGTATACATCAATTTGTATACATTCATAAGGGGCCATCCTAGTTGTAGGCGTGGCAACTCAATAATATGAAAGAAAGAAACATTATTTTCCACTGGAAATGTGTGATGAGATGTATAGGAAGAAGTTGGTTTATGTTTTTTTTTATCTAGAGAGTCTACAAATCGTTTGTATCAACGTGGGCCGAAGCTTTGCATATTATATTGTTTTTTTTTTTGTTTGGTATTCATTTGCTCCCCTAGCATACTCTCTAAATTCTTAATTTCTTACACCTGACACCGCTATATTTATCTGCAGCCTAGAGTACTTTCAGTGCAAGTTAACAAAAAATATCAGTCTACTATGCAATGCAATATCATTGATAATAAAAACAATAACAATATTGTGAAATTTTAGTAAAAGATATTGTAGACTCCGTGGCGCAACGGTAGCGCGTCTGACTCCAGATCAGAAGGTTGCGTGTTCAAATCACGTCGGGGTCATACTTTCTCTTATGCTTTTCCTTTTAGGCATTCTTTAATGTGTTTGAAAGAAGTCATGTTTTCTAATAAATCGCGCTAGTTATCATTTGGTAGCGTTATTCTTCTTCTTAGGCCCTATAAAGGATTTCGCATGGTACAGCTTCATATTTATGTATTCAAGTGAATACGAAATTTCTCCGTGATTCCAAATAAAAGAATTTGGTATTTTAAAAATATGCTACTTTTACGAAATTATATGCCAAATTCTAGACGCTGCGACTTCTCTGATAATTTTTGTGTATTTGTAAATAGGCCAGTTTGTGTGCGTGGTACCTTAAGGGGCGCGACAATACAGACCATTTACAGACCAGTACGAAGTGCCTGATGCGTTCTAATTTGTATCGAATTTGGTGCAACTGAAGGATACGAATCTATAATTTGCAGAAGTGGTTATCCGGCTAATTTTTTTTGCCAATACAAATTGCAACAACTGCTGTGCAATTTGGAATTAAAAAAAAAACAACTTGCCAAATGGCAGTGGCGGTATTTCACGAATGGAGAGCTTCTCACAATCAAGTGAGCTTACACGCATTCTATTTTTATATTCACTCAACCGGACCTACAACTTAACGACGATTCCGAACGTTACAGTTTGAGAAGCATTAACAAGACTTGTCGATTACTCGACTACTCGAAGTGTTCATCAATTAGACAATTCGAGGTGACCGCCGCTCAAACAATGCTAGGCTGCTGTATGTGAGGTTGAACTCGGGGATCATGCGAACGATAGTCCCGTGTACTAACGAACGTGTCACAGTCGTTCATTAGGGATTACTCGGAAAAATTCAACCAAAATCCATTTCAATTCCAAGGGATAACAAAGACGATGGGTCTATATAACTCATTTATAATCGCCGGTAAAGATGTGGCAAAATATTATTGAGCGATGTCGAATCGAATTAAAAAGTCATGAATCATATTTGATTCCTAGATACTCGATGTTTTAAACACTTTCTTCTGGGTGCTACATTTTTGCCGTGTCATTCTCATGCATTCCGGTAAAGAAACAGGGTTATCCATTTTTCGATATCAAAAGTAAAATTAAATAAAATACACATAAAATTATGATTTCGATGAAAGTTTTATTTCATCATAATGCTTGGCCAATATGTACGAAATACAATGTCAATTAAATGACCGCCCCTGGATTGGTTGCAGCAGTGGATCCTTTCAAGGCAGTTTTCGGCCAATTTTCCGCACATTTGGGATAGTATCTCGGCGATAACTTGACGAGTGTTGATTTTCAAAAGCTCCCACGTTTGGATATTATCCATTTAAACATGGTCTTTGGCGTGCCGTACAAAAAGAGTGTAACGGCGTCAAATCGATTGATCTTGACCGTCAATTTACATCGCCAAAACGTGAAATTAAGCTTTCTAAAAACTTCTCATGCAATAAAGCCAAAATTGGTCGTGTTATGTGGCTCGTGCATCGTCTTGTTGAAAACACCGAAAGATATGTTCAAAATCTTCAATTGCGGTTATCATATGGTCATAGTGCTCTGAATTGAAATTCTAATTCTCCGCCACACTTTCATTAGTACAAGCGATATTTTAGGCAGTGCGTACTTTACGATGATGCACAAGCCTGGCCACATCTGTAACGCTTCGAGTCTCTTTAATCTTCTTTATAATATTTCCAATTCCTTGCACAGTAGGTTGATTATGGCGACGATAATCATCCCGGAATGCACAAAAAGTGCCCACGTTTAAATCACCATTTTTATAGTAAGTTTAAACCATTTTTGGGCGTTCTTCGGTTGTTAAACGATCCATATTCGTAAATGGCAAATTTTTTACTAAATAAATAACACTTCACATGACAGGTATTAAACAGCAGACAGTTTTGCTAGACCGGCGGTTTTGAAACCACTAAATGGATAACCTTGTAGAAATAGTATGCCCTCATACTTGATGAATTATCTTACAAATTTTAGAAAAGTTTGCTTTTTAAAAATCCATTTAAGTGGGCAATCTGAAGCTTTTTTGGTAGAACATATCACCATTGACTGACGATTAGGCCTTAAGATTGGTATTCAATCTTAGCTTAAAGTAACCGAAAAATGAAACATCTGTCTTTCGATTTTTTTTCATATATTATTGAATGATCTCTTTCCTTTATTAAATTTTTACTAACATTTACATTAATTTCTTTCGGTTTTTTGCTGTTGTTTGTTTATTTTATTATTTTTTTTTTGTTCTTTTCAAAATACATGTTTATTTTTTCTGCTTTTTTCCTTTATTTTTATGTTTTTTTTTTTTCATTTCTTTTAAATAACATTTAACTAAAATTTTTACTCATACACATATCTCTCTTTTTTGTTGTTGTTTCGGTTTTGGTTTTAATTGTCAAACTTATATAAATACAATGTTTTGATTTCTTTTGTTTGGTTTAATTAATTTAGTTCTATTTTTAAGGTTTTTATTGGTTTTGTAGTTCTTTTCTTTCAAAAACCCATTGATATACTGGAACTAAATATTTCTTGTTATTTCTTTTGCTTTAATTATTAATTAATTATTAATTATTTCGGTTTTATTTTAAGGTTTTCATAATTTTCATAATTAATTTTTTGTTTGTTTGTCACTTTACTTAACTAATAGTTATTAAATTATGAGTTTAAATATTTTTGAAGATTTTATGCTATTTCGTAAATTTTTTTTAAAATTTTTTTCACATGTTTTTAATTAAATAAAATGAAACTGAAAATTGGAAATCATTAACAAAAGTGGGATGTTAACTCAATATTTTTTGTTTGGGTTAGGTATTGAAAATATGTCATAATATGGTGTTTTGTATTTTGGAGTTATATTTTGTATTTTTTTTTTCTTTTTGTAGATGTTCCATTTGTGTTTTTTCTTTATTAAAATAACAAATTTATTTAGTTTTTCTTGGGTTTAAATTCTATAGTAAATGCTTAACTGATTTTCCTTAATACTGTAGCATTTCTTTTATTTCAATTCACTGTAATCCTTTATCGATGTTTGGATATCTGGCAATATTGGATGTAGGAAGCCATTCACTAGAAGGGAGAATTGAGAATTTTTGAGCAGAATTTGCAGAAATTATTGGTTTTTTTTGTTTGGAATGTATTGAAGAGGTAAGCTAGACAACATTGATAGGTAATGAAATCGGGACAGAAATCCAGTTCCGAAATGAACTGATTTTGGACCAAACCGACGCATCTTTTCCACCGATAAAAAAGGCTCGTAATTTTTTTTAAATGTCAATATTTTTAATTATGTTTGACCCTGAAACTAAATCAAGGGCATTATTTGCCAAAAAAAAATAGGACTCTGATTAGATATCTGCTTTAATTTCAAGCGTTAAACCGGACCGAAATTGCGGTAGAGAGGGACAATTTTTATTACTTGCACCTTGTCTATCAGATATTTTTTAAAGTTCTATAAGTAAGACTGACTCTTTTTAGATATAATTACTCAAAAAACAACAAAGCTTTTGTATATTGGAACACATTAGGAATGTTTAACAAAATATCTATTTATTTTCGAAAAACCTTGCTCAGAACATAGATAATAAAGAGCGTTTTTTATTTATAAGATCACAATGTTTTTAATATACTCGTACGAGTGTCCTTTAATGTAAATTCAAATACTGAACTTTTTTTTAATAAATACCAAGTGTTGACCAACCGCTCTCTGGAGGCACCTTAATAAAAACATATTTTAAAATTCACCGGTTTAAAATTTGTAAGGTATTATAGTGTTTGCGAAATTATAGTGATGTGTCATCAAAAGCACAGCCTTATTTCCAATTGGTGCCTCAACAAATACTTCAAATACTAAAAAATGCTAAAAATAGTGATTCTTTTTTGCCCGAAATTCCTCCATAAAAAGCCTTATAATTATAATTATTTGTGTGCTTTAGGAATAAGAAAATGAAGAGCTTTTCCAGTGAATAATTTACTCGCCCTTTCGTGAGCTACATTACTAAAATTAATACATCAATTGTAATTTGGCAAATCCTTGAGAAGCTTTATAAAATTTATGAAAAAAACCCGAGACAACCTTTAAGCCAAGAAATTTATAAAATGTTCTCAAATTCCTTAATTGGTAGGTTACTTTTTCATTCTGATGACATTGAATGATACGTCGCGGATAAACTCTAAAGTATTACAAGGTGAAGTAAAGTGCTGAGGCTTTTTATATTGCAAGCTCTTCTATTTGAATTATAATAACATCCCTTTGAAAGGTAAAAGTAGGAGGAAACTCCTATGGAGCGCGGCTTTGAGTTAGCGTCTCGTTAGACCAAATTTTTGAAACAATTTCAAGTGTTCATACTAAAGGCATTTCCATGATTCCAAATTTTAAGTCCCTAACACAAATCTGAACCGTTAGGCTTATATTTGTATCTTTTTGGTGCTATCTTTAATATGGGTGTTCATTATAGAGGGTGTTGCCTATTAGTCTATATAAAGCCAATCTGGCGCTGAGGCAATATTATAAAAAAATTGTAGTTATCTTATTAAACTGTAATAAATAATTTATTAAAAAAAAAAATAATAATATTGAGATTTCAACTGTCCCTTAGGTCCAAAAAAATAACAGCAAAGAGGCCTCCAGCAGTTTTTTCTTTTGGATGTAGTTCGATGATATTTTGGTTCAAGTCAGAACTACGAGTATTTACTAGTTATAATTAACTATAAGCATACCGGAGGCCTCCAGCAGTTGTTTCTTTTTCATGCGGTTCGATGATATTTTGGTTCAAGTCCAAACTATTTACTAGTTATTATTAACTATAAGCATAAAGGTAAAATTACCGAGAGGAACCAACTCTCTAACAACCTCAAGCAGATTTTTCTTGTTTAATAGAGTTTAATAGCATTTTGGTGTCAGTCCATGCTATTTACCGTTTGGCAGCCATATGAGATCCATGGGAATGGCAGCTGTAATAACACCATTGTGTGCTTTTAGGAGTAATATAAATCCTCCTCTCATATATGGGCCACATTTACTTTGCTTGACCATATGGAGAGTCTCGTATCTAACCTGGGAGACATCGTTTCTCTTTAGTGCTCTCCTCTATTACTATAAGACATTAACTGCAATATCCTTTAGAGTAACACCGCAGCGTGTTCTCAGTCGTAATACAAATTACTGCACTAAACAATGCAAGTATAACCATAGAGGGTAAAAATACATTTCAAAAAGTTTCCGTAGGTCTGAGCAAGCTAAATGTCTTTACTGTTTGATAATAACGATGAAAATAAAGGAGATATTGGAATTTTATTTTTATACAATTTCTAAGAACAAATCAAAAACTTCGATTTATTTCAATAACGAATCGACAAATTTCATTAGTAATTGGATGCTACTAAAGCTCTAGACAAACTTCCGCCCGACAAGAATTTAATAGGAACAAAAGGACCAAAGCAAAGCTTAGGTCAGCTTCTGAAAGGTGCTTGTTTTCAAGACGACCTTTTCTCTGCATATGAAGGCATAGGACTCTACAAGAATTCTTGTAATTCAACGGGCGCCATTCTTAAGGGGAAAGTTGCGGTAACTGAGAGCATTTATTTTCGAGATTAAATATATGGTCATGGATAATCGAGAGAAGATATTTTTAACGTCAAATCAATAGACTATGAATATTATTCATTATCTAATAAAGAGGCATTAAAATTGACCACAGGAAAGAGGCAGATTCCAATATAAATAGTGGTAAGTCTGAGTCAACTGGCAGAGCGAAAAGATTTACTGCCCTAGGAGAACTGCAATTTGCGACCGATTGTTTTTCTAAGACTACATGAAATTACAAAAATATTAATAAAGGGAAATATGTAAAAGACCATGTAAAAGACTAATTTTCTTATATAGGGTGATTTTTTAAGATTTAAGTTTTTCAGGTTAGCAGTACTGGTTGGTAATGGCGTTCAGACGTCATCTGTCAAAGTGAAAAGTGTACAACGGTATAATCTGCCATTTCATCATGGAAAGACTAACAAACGAGCAACGATTGCAAATCGTTGGAATTTATTATCAAAATTCGTGCTCTGTGACAAATGTGCATCGTTTGATATGACCATTTTATGGTCATCATAAACGACCTACTGAATCAACAACTCGTGCTGTTATCTCAAAATTTCGCACCAAATTTACTTTGTTGGACATAAAAGCATCGACTCGCATGCGTAGAGTGCGTGCCGAAGAAAATATTGCAGCCGTAGCGACCAGTGTTACTGACGATCGTGAAATGTCAATTCGTCGCCGTTCTCAGCGACTGGGTATGTGTTGCTCCACCACAAGGAATTTTTTTGCCCCAATTGGCTGAGTTAAACTTGGTTGACATGTGGTTTCATCAAGACGATGCCACATGCCACACTGCTCGTGAAACAGTGGACATGTTGAGGGATGATTTTGGTGAGCAACTTATCTCTCGATTTGGCCCTGTGAGTTGGCCTCCAAGATCTTGCGATTTAACGCCTCTTGATTATTTCTTGTGGGGTTATGTCAAGTCGTTAGTCTATGTGGACAAGCCGTACACCATTGAAGCCTTACAGGATAATATAATACGCGTTATTCGTGTTAGGCCGAAATGCTAGAAAAAGTGACGAAAAATTTGATCTTCCGAATGGACATTTTGAGACGGAGCCGCGGACAACATTTATATTAAATTATCTTTAAAAATTAAATGGCAAAGACCAATTTATCGATTCTAATAAAAAAATTTCAATATATGATGCAAATTTGAGTGCTTTATTCGATTTTTAAAAAACTACGATTAAAAAATCACCCTATATATTGTAAATATATGGCATCTTGTTGACCAGTTGAAAAATAAAAATATTACATACGAAACTGTAAATTTAGGAAAATATAAAAGCAAGTTATATGTAAAACACGCTTCGGTTCGTACCGATATGATGAATCAGATAAAAGCGAGAAATATTGAATCGTACTCATATATCCCGAATATTACAAAAAAAAAAAAACTAGTTTGGTCTTAAGAGGTATTTACTACAACACTGTTCTATACTTAAACAAGGAGGAATTTGTTATAGTTGTTACCAACATGGTAGAATCAGTTTCAAAATTTATGACTAACTATTCTAGAAATAATAAGATAGATAGTGAATTGTTTTTGGTAACCCTATTCCTTGGTAAATCGCATACGGAAATTATTGCTACGAAATACCTTTTAAATCCGAGAATTTCCTTGGAGTCGCCCAGAGCAAACATAAAAATTGTTCAATGCTGGCGGTGTCAGCAGTGGGGAGACTTGTCTCGCAACTGTAACAAGACGCTTGTTTGTGTTAAATGCAAAGAAGGTTATGGACTCGGTGAGTGCAAGCTTGGAAAAATTAATGATTCAATTTCTTATTATGTAAACTGTAAAGTAGAAGGACAAACATCCAACTATAGAGGCTGCCCAGTCTACAAGAAATATGTTAATATGAGGAAAACATTGATGAATTAGGCTAGGGAAAGAAGACAAATTGCTTCCGTTAATATTTTACAAGCTATTAATTCGTCCGTAGTACCTGGCGAATAATGGCAAATAATTCAGGATTTTCTAAAAAATCTACAAATTTTTTGCCAACCTGTTAATTTGGAACAAAAAGTTCAGCACTTTATTAAGAATTATAAGAATCTTGCAAAAAATGATGCTAAAAAGCAATGTCTGTGTCTTATGGAAGAGGTTAATCGTTATTATGGTCTATAATCGTATTAGTTTATTGAAATATAACGTAAGATCTTTGATTAAAATAAGTAGAATGATCGATTTAGGCAACAATCTAAGAGCTAACAACATTGATATAGCATTCGTTTAAGAAAGCTATTTGAGAAAGGATCAGAAATTGTTTTTGGAGGACTACACATATATTTTAAGGACAACAGTCCATTAGGTACATGTATAACCATACGAAAACCTTTATTTTTTCTTTTTTTTTTTTGGAAATTTGCATTCCTGGTTTAAGTTTTCTCAATACATTCATAAATCTTACCATTTTAGTTGATAATCCTAAAAAGAATTTGCTTTTGGGATTGGTGTATTTAATACCCTTTAATTATAACCAAAATTACTTCTTTGAGGTCGTGTCAATAATTTCCAGATTTTCTCAAAATTTTGATGGCCTGTTTATAGATGGAGACTTCAACTCCAAACATAGCTTAGGATTACATTTCAGCTTAGAAATTAAAAAAAATAGGCAATTTTCTCAATTAAGTGCCTAAAAAGTTTATGTATTTTTAAAGCATAATGTAAATTTTTGTTAATGAGGTCAGATTAAATATTGCCACTCTTACATGCTCTACCAATGCGTTTGTATAAAATCCTTTATGTTCGTCCTGTTTTATCAGGCGCGCAGCTAAGTTATAAAAATGCAATTGTATTATGAAAACATGTTTACAAATAATTCATTGAAAGTATTACCCACTGCTAGGCATTACTTTTTCCCATCTTTCTGGCAAAGCTCGAATTCCGCCACGGTAAAATTATTTATCTCTTAAGGCTATCCACGAATCTAGCCATTACTTGATGGCGCCATATGAGTGAAACTGCTGGTCAGACAGACTGTGTGCCATCGACCGGAACAAGTGGCAATCGCCGTATGTGGAGAATACGGCGAATGGGTAAAACTTCCCATTTCGGGGTTTCCTGGTAGGTTTTAACGGGCTTGACCACGTGAGACCGAGCACTGTCATGCTGAAAAATCACTTTTTTCGTGCCTCTCCGTGTATTATGGGCGTTCTCCTCTCAAAACTCGGCTCAATCGCATTAATTGAAGTCAATACCGATCCTAAGTGATGGTTTCACTTGGTTTCAACAGCTCGTTATAAGAACATAACCTGCGTAGCGTGCATATTCAGCCACGGCGACAACGTAGAAGCATGACCGGGCAGCATGGATTGCTGTAATGAATCAATTTTCCATCACCCGTTACGATACAATGGAGAAAACTCTTTCTTCTTCATCGCTAAGCAGTTGTTCATAGGCAAAAAAACGACGCCCAACGTCCCTTGGCTTCAACTCACAAGGAACCCAAGTTCCTTGCTGTTGAATCATTCCCAACGCGGGCAATCGCTTGGAAATGGCTTGGCGGGTAACTCTTAACACTAATAAAGCACGGATCCCCATCAAG
>JAHXMU010000602.1:18115-40953 GCA_019455685.1 Philornis downsi | reverse complement strand
GGAAATTTATGATGGAAAGGCTCAGCACAGAACAAAGAACCAAAGTTGTTCAATTTTACTTTGAAAGTCAGCATTCGATTATTCAGACACAAAGATTACATCGAAATTTCTTTCATGTTCGAAATGTTCCTAGGGCTCTAACAATTTACCGAATGGTTCAGCGTTTTGGGCAACAAGAGGCTGTCTGTGATTTTCAGCGTGGTAAAAGACCTCGTGCAGTATCTGTGACCATTGCTCGAGTGCAAGCAAGTATTGAGGAAAACCCCGAAACTTCCGTCAGGCGACGTCCTCAGCATTTAGATATGTTTAGGCGGTCTTTGCAAAGAATTGCTTTACGAGTTAAAACTAAATGATGTACAAGAACGCATTCAATATAGTCGTCGTTAACGTTACTTATGCTTCATCCTTTACATTTTGAAGTCCAAAAAGAGTTAAAATTTCTGGTTCATTTGTCTCTATGAGAACAGTTGATCTTATAAAGCTATTCAAAACTATTGTATGGAATAATGAAGAAAACCGTCGATTATCAGAGTTACAAAAATATGCCGCTTTTCCAGAAATAGACCAGCAATCGATTTCATATCGAATCTTTAATTGCCTCTTTTTCGTTTTACATACCTAAACTTTATTTTATATGAAGTATTTTTCGTCGGAAAATATGTCAAAATGTACTCGACATATGTATCAAATCAGGGTCGCATATTGATTTAGGCTGAAGGAAATGATAAAATTCAAAACAATCCCGGCATTTTTTATTTAACAAAACAAAAGAAGTGGAAAAATTTGTGCTATATAGCTGTGATATAGCTAAGGCTTTCGTGCCGACATCATTACAATCATTACAGTCAAATATCTTTGGAAACATATCCGGGAAAATTGAGGCCTATCTTCGAATAATCGACTGTAATTTATAAGATACTGAAAAAACAGGTAAACTAATAGTTATCAAAGAAAATGTTTTTTTTTAACATGCGTTTAAAATAATTTGTAAGACGTTTTTCCATTCCGAGCTATGTTTGTTTGTTAGAACTATTAACCAGAATTTAGCACGTTGGAGACTCTAATGGTCTTCTCTCCACACTTAGTTTCGATGTTTAAATGTGCAGTTTAGCAATGACTTTTCATTTGAACTGTACCACTTCCTAACTATAGAGGTCGACAGTGCAGTGAACCTAAAGCTTTCTCAAATTAATGCCAAAAACTGCAGTAGGTTTTCACATCTGTACAGCAGGCAACTTTTCTTAAGTTGCTGCGAAGTTCATTTCATCAACTTAGGAAAATGGAATGGAGACGTTATGAAATCATTTTTGTTATAAAATAGTCCTAAAAATGTACAAATTTCGTTTTGTATGAATTATATTAGTTTTTGCTATTTGTTGGGTTTGTGTTCTATAGATGCAACAGACTATTAGGTTTAATATTATTTTCAATAAAAATATTTTCCTATTATTCTTTTTTATTATTTTTTTTTAAATATCGTATTTGTGTTATGTTTTGATTTAATCGTTTTGTTTTTGTTTTTGTTTTTTGGTTTTGTTCGCCTTTTGTTGTTGTTCAGTAGAAAAATAGATGCTTGATAGGTGGGATGATTTTAGGAAATTGTTTGTTAATATTTTTTTTTCTGTTCTGTCTGGTATTTATAAATGTATTTTTGGTATTTGTTGTTATTATTATTTTAGTTCAATACTACTGAATGTTAAGTCACTAAAATACATGTTCTTCTATGGTTGATTTTTTGGTATTGTATGAAGTGGTATGAAAATATTATTTTTTTTTTTATTAATTTCTGTTTATTATAAATTACTACAATATTTATAGGGTTTTCTTTTTTGAAATTTGTTTATTATTATTGGTGCATGTTTGGTTTTATTAGTTTAATTGTTTTTTTTTTTTTTTTTTTTTTTTTTTTTATTTAAAAAGTGCTTGATCAGGTATATGAGTTACAGTAGAATTGAAAAGTTGCATGTATTTTACTGTTATTTTACCATTTGTTTTAATTTGTGTTCGGCTAATCATTTGATTTATATTCACATCGTTTTATATTTTCGTCCGTAAGGAATTTTTTTTGGTTGTAAAAGCTTTCAAATTGCGCAGACTCACAGATTATTCAAAAATTTACTCAATTTAATATTTAGGTCAATAAATATTTAAATATCGTATAATAAACAAGAATATTAGCATGGCTTTAAGCACGGTTAGAGCGCAGGCATTCATTAAAAAAAAAACGAATGACTTCAGAATTAGCTAAACCGATTCAATTAATTGACCATTTTATGGCAAATTGTATTCATTTGATGTTTTTGCGCAGCATGTAAGCTATTATAATACCTTCGTTAAGTTCGCCTCTGAATGTTGGTTTGCACAAGTGTTGCCAATTTAGCTTTTTTCTCCGCTAAATATTGTTTTTCCGCCAATTTATGCACCGTGAAAAATTTGGATTTACCTTTAAGCTTTCTTTTTTTTTTGGTTTTTTCATAAACTTTTTAAATTGCTTTTGCAACTAATATTAACTATTTGACAATGAAAAGCTTTGAAAGAATGGCTTTGCATATGGATTAAAAATATTAAAAATATTTGACTAACTTGAAGCCCATTATTATTCTCGGAAGTAAGTCAAAAGCTTTTTTATTTTGCAGTGAAATAGCTTTTTTTGAAATATGACTAAGTTATTCGCACGCCAACTTGAGATGTTTAAATTTTTGTGTAGTAAAACTAAGCAAAGAAAATATATTACAAATATGAAAAGGATGAATATAGTGCCAACTAGAATCTAATTGCTATAGAAAATGTAATTAAATAATTGGGTTTCGTTTAAACTTGTTGCAAAAGCAAAACTGCAAAACCGGTCTTCCCTATTAATTAAAAGTATATGAATAATTTTTAAAATTAGTAATAAAATATCATCATCATTAAGAAAATCAATTTCACACATTATGGCGGCCATTTTTCATCAATATTTTGAGGTACATTTTGTTCAGATCTGTAAAGTAAACCGGTTCTTTTAACTATAGAGGAATCATCCGGTCTCCGGCCGTAAAGACTATCTGTTAGGATACTATAAAAATAAATAAAAATGATGTAGACTGGAAGAAGATTACAGTTTTCTTTATAAGAAAATCAATTTCGCACATTGTGTTGGCCTTTTTTTATTAATATTCTGAGGTACATTTTGTTTAGATTTGCAAATTAAAACGGGGTTTTTAACTATAGAAAAATCACCCGGTCTTTGGCCGTAAAGGCTATCGGCTTGGATACTATAAGAATAAATAAAAGTGATGTTGACTGGAAGAAGATTACAGTTTTCTTTATAAGAATGTAATTGAATTTAAAATACATATGTTATCTAAAAAGAAGTTTAAACATGAAGAATGATATCATCTGTTAAGTTTCAACATATGAAATACAATAAAGAGTAATGTAACTTATTTGAAACCACAACAATTTTCCTTAAAAAAGTTAGCTTTTTTATAGTTTTTTTTTAAATCTCTTTGTTATTCTCCTTTATAGTTTTATGTTATTGTGGTTGAAATTCATACTATTAATCGTTTACGATATTTGGGCGTGCTTTCAGGCATAAAATAACTCATTGAACCAAACATTGAGATATGTAGATTGTCGAACGTAGTGAGAGTATCTGAGATGATGGACTTAAAATCTGCATATTACTCCCCTCTATGACTAATGGGTTGAAGCAGGGTTTCCTTGCTTTATTTTGGTTCGAGTTTTAGTATCGTTTATTGACTATTAGAAACCAATAATAAAGCCTTATCAAATTATACAACCGTATACTTTTAGGCATAATGTGAAACATTGCATAAATGTTGGAGACATTTGGTTTACTGGAAAGATTTTGAGCTGAGAGATTTGAAGATAAATGGTAGCAAAGTATTCGTTGCATTGGGATTATAAAGGTTAAATTACCAAGTAGACAAACAATCTCTCTCTGGGTTCCAAGAGATGAAATTTTCGACTAATAGGCTTAACAGATTTTCCTTCCTTGACAGCATTAGCATTTTGGCTCAATTCCGTGCTATATACCATTTATAATCCATATTAAATCAATGACCTATATTATAATTCGATTGCGTGCTTTCAAGCGTAATATAAATCTGCCACTCAAACATTGGAGACATTTATTTAATTCTATTAAGCCTGCATCTGAGGTGAGTAAATTCGTTTCTTTATATAATTTAATCTCTATGAATGGGACAGAAAAGGTTCTGCACAGTAAACTGGTCATTTTTAAAGCTTTAGATATGACAACAAAAATTTCTGCCTTTCGTCGTAGTTCATTTTAGAAAAATATTTATCATGAATTACACAGAAACTATAAACTTTGTTAAATGACTACAGCTATGTAAAGCAGTTTGCACTAAGATATTCGTTTTAAACATAAACGAGGAAATTGTTGCCTATTTTCGGATTAGAAAGACAAAAATTCTTATGAATAATTAAGAAATGAGTCAAATATGAGGATTCTTAGTTGAGTTAAGTAATTTTATTTGAGTCAGAAACAACAAATATTTATTGCCAAAAATGGGTCTAATTTATAAACTGCTTTCAATGAAGGCCAACGAACTTTTCACAATAGGTCACGTGACGATATTACGATATCAGTTCTCGCTTAGCATCGATGTTTTCTGGCACAATAATCGATTTTAGACGATCTTCGGGGAATTCGTTCTGGGGCTAACGGCGACTACGACTGAATTTGAAAAACCAGCGAATCACGAGGGCCGGGAATAGTGATTAATCACTAAATGCCGAATCGTGTTGCTCGATACATTGTTATGAAATTAACCCTTGTTGAAAACTATAATAAATTATCACTCTAAAATGTTTACGATTTACTTGTATTTTTTGCCGAGATTACTTTTGCAAGCCCCTGTGAAAAGATATAGCTAGAAAAAACGTTCTTATCGCCTGTACCATCAAAGAGGTCAAACTTTACAATAATGATACTACATAAATATGGCGTAAACTGTCATTTCAAAACTTAAATGGCAAATCTCTTATAAACATTTTTGTGGAGCAAAGGCACTTGGGCGCCAGAGGGGCACATTTTTTAATATGTAGGTAGTGTGTGAAGTAAATGCAACGACTATTTCAGAACTTCTTAAATTAGATAACTTTTGCATCGAGTCCCTTGCGGAGTGGTATGGATGCAAGATTTTTTTGTCCCATTTTCAACTTTGGAATTGGTTTTTACATTGCTTGATATCTACAAATAAGAGGGTCATTTGAAAACTCTTTCTACAATTACAAAATAATTTTTGTTGTAAGTTGAACAGAAAAAGGTAAAAAATGAGATCAGCTAAACTTTATCTTGACCTAATTTTATTTTAAAAATAAAATGTTTAATATGATCAGCGTCCATAACATAGGAATTTTCTTTGTTGGTGTAGTAATTTTCAGCGTTTGCACCAACAATTTTCACTTTTGATGCGGCAAAACAGCTTTTTATATGAAAAATTTCACTAATATTGCAAATACCAGCCTATTTTTTTTAACATTGGCGTGTTCTATTGGATATAAAGAACTTGATCCACCTCCTGAAAATTATGCATTCTTCAAATCTATTCCTACAACTAAAAGCAATGTATGAAGATGGTTCTAATTCATATACTTCTATAAGGGATCAGACTAACTATGTATGGTGTGGTTATCGAATAATATTACAAATTTACTGGATGATTCAATATCAAAAACGTTCTTTACATGCCCAGTTATTTGGCGATGAGTGTACAGTTTTATCGGCCTTTTGTTAAATAAAGGCGATATACAATAGAGGTGCCTAAATACTGAACAGTAAAAGGATCACGTTTTTAAGAAACTTCCTTAATCTGGACAAAAAAATTGGGTTTCTATTGGAAAAATGGTGTAAGTCGATAACTTATGTATGAGCAGAGGGCATTTCGAATATATGAGTGACCATTTATTTTACGATAAGAAACTATATCGTTCACGATACTACTATCTCCAGGTGTAATAAGTGGGACAAACAACACTAAATGGTAGGATTTTCAATGGGAAACATAAGAAAAATTCATATATTATATCGTTTTTTACAATCTTTCTTTACCAATCAATAAACCGCAACATATGGTAGTGGGCTTATAAGCTTCGGTCCGGTCGAACATATGGCGTCTGGCCATCTGTTTACAGGCATTTTGTTTCAGGATTATTTTCAAAAATCTAAATGCTTTTAAATATCTGCATTAGATAAATATTTTTTTTTACCAAATTTCAGCACATTCGGATAAATAAAATTTTATAGTCACAGAAAAATTTAGTTGAGGCGATCGAATTGATAATCCAGATGGTCCAACTGTTAGTTTAGTCGTCGCAATTATATTGTAAATGAAATGACTATAAAAACGGAATTGGCAGTGGATGGAACTACAAAATAAATTCTGTCGTTGTAACAAAAATTCAGTTAATGCAACCGAATTAATTTTAAAATCGCTTATCGTAACCGAAATTTTGAAAATTTTTTTGTGACAACTGGGTCTATACCAAATTCGATTAACGGAACTGCAATAATGTTGCTGCCACCGAAATAATAGTAAATTCGGTTGTTCCATCCAAGTAATTTATCAGATGAGGTTGTTCCAACGGAAACAACAAAAAATCGGTTAAAGCAATCGAATTAATTTTAGAATCACTAGTTATAACCGGAATTTTGAAAACTTCTTTTGTGACAACTGGATCTATACCAAATTCGATTAAAAGAACTGTAATAATGTTGCTGCTACCGAGATAATGGTTGCCCCATTCAAATAATTTATCAGATGAGGTTGTTCCAACGGAAATTCGGTTTTAGTTATCGGTTATAGCAATTCGCAATCCGCAATTCACTGGGAAAATAATATAAGCATTCGATTACAGCATACGCGTTTTAGGTATCAACAACCTCGTTTCGACTGAGTATTTCTTTTGAACTTCATCTCATTTTTGTACTCCGCCTTGTATTTGGAATATAATTAAATTTTGGGTTATTAAAAAATGTTTGAATCTCTGACTACAACATCGCTTTTCATGTATACGTGTGACATTTATTAATAAATTATTGGTTTTTAAATTCTGAAATAATTTGAAATATTTTATTTTCCTTTAAAAATTATGGCTGTTCTGTGCCTTAGAGTCAGACTAATTTAAGTTATATTACAGGAGAGCATAAGAATTATAAATGTATAATAAAATTACACTCTTTTGACTCTGAATACCTTGCTAATACCTCGCTTAATATCCTTTTGATTATCTCAGATTGTAGGTAATTATGTGTATTTCTTTTATTAATTTCGTTTTTCACAAATTCTATGTACGATTTGAAAGCTTTTCACAATATCAACTGAGAAACCATCAGAAAGAGAAACCTTGGATAGAGCATTTTGGAACTGAAGTGAATAATTTCGATTCGTATATTTGTTTTCCTAAAAAAAAAAAATTAAATGGAATTTGGTTTTACAATTTTTATTCTTTTTTTTCGATCTGCATTATCTAAACAGAGGATAACAAACAGTCTTAAACGTAAATATTTTCGTAAAATTACAAAATTAATATAGAATTTCTTATATTATTCATGATTTTTTGTTTTTTTTTTTTCGTCGTCTATATCCTCAAATTTCGTTACTAAAACAAACACCCAAATTGTTATAGTTTGGTCAACTACTACTTAAACGATCTTAAAATCTACCTAACATTTGGAATTGATTTTTTCAATTCTTTCGGTATGATTTCAAAAAAAGTAAAAAAAAAAAACGAAAAAAAAGTAAACTTTGGTTTGGATCTTCATATTTAAGCTACAGCTTTAGCTTTAACATCATTAACAGAAAAACAATTCCCATTGTATTATTAATATATATTAACTAATTGCTAATTAAGGACTATCATCATCATCATCATTATCATCATTATGATGTCATTAATATAATAATTCTATTTTCTTTATAATAATAATACGTAATAATAATTATAATCAAAATCAACAACAAGCTCTTAAACAAATTTAGATTCCAATAAATTCCTTTAATTGCACAAAAGAAAGGAGAACTGAGACTGTCATCGTCATCATCACAATTCTTAATCTTCTTGTGGACAAACTTTTGACCCTTAACAATATGATTATGTGTGCACAGTGGTTTTGGTAGCGTTTGTAAGGGTTTAGAAATTTGCAGGAGAAATGATGGTGGATGAATATCAGATTTCTGTGTCCCAACGACATGTGTTGATTGTGAAGGCTATGATCGTATAAAACAAGGAATAGGAGACAGAATAGGAGTATAATGTGTGAACTCTTCAACATCGAGACAGTTATTATAATGAAAACCCCAGATGTAAACTATTTGTTTTCCCTCAAGAACGCAACAGATCTGTAATCCCACCGGGCATCTATTTAAATATATTTTAAAATATATTTAAAGATTGTCCGGACTGGGAAAATGTACTGGATAAATATAAAACTGACATCCAGGAGATGCAAAGCATAGGACAAGGATGCACTTGAGGCAAAATCTGTGGCATACAATACGGCTGTCATGCAAGAAGACATTAATTTGGGTAATTGTTTGTAGTTGATAAGAAAATTAGGCACCTTTTCTCGCGGTATAGACCTGTAAGAAACTGAATAGCCAGAATCAGCATCAAAGCAAAGTATTTTGTTTACTATAATTTGTACACAAACGACATCTTCAGTAACGGTTTCAGGCTGATTTCTTTCGCAGTTGGCGATGATCATGGTAGTAAAAGGGGGCAGATTCTCAAGGCAACTTGGCTATCTCCTGATCAGATTACTAAAAACCAGAATGATTATGTAGTAATAGGTGGAAGTCAGACCCTAATGTCATGAACATGCGTGTGATACGTGGTGGTAACATAAATTGAAATCATCGCAATCCAGGGATTATAATTGCTCTAGTGCATGCACTCAAAGTGGGAAATGGAGTGAAGTTTTCAAGTGCATAGGCTAACTAACTGCCCAGCTCTTTTGAAGTTTTTGAACGTTTTACATAAACAGCCTCGCGATGACCTCTGGCATACGAAAATCGTTTTTGGATACGAAAACGTATACAATATTTTGCGACAATATGTATTGCCAATGTTAAAAAATTACCAATGTTAAGTACTATTTGGCAGGCCTCTTTAAAATAATCCCAGCACAAAGTCATGCTGTTTGTTTCCTTTTTTTATGGGAATATTCCTCCATTTGTTTAAATAAAAACACTCTTTGGTCTGCAAAATTGCTAATTACTTGAATGCTTGCAATTGAGTTGAAGAAAGGGGAAAAGAACGACTACAAACTTTGAACACTGCCTAGTCATTCTCTCAATTACCACGGCACAACGACCCTAAGCCTAATTCAGGTATCAGGAACACTCCCAGTAGCAATATATTGCACATTCCATTGTGATTGTCTTAAAAAATATATATGAAAAATCACTCTCTTACAAACTTTGGTACAGTAAAGGATGTCATAAAATCATGTTGTGTGCATGGCAACGCTGCAGCCAAATGTAACGCGTAATATGAGAAAAAAAGACCGATTTTTTAAGTGGAAGAAATAGTTGTGAAAAAATGGGAGAATAAGGATATAAGAAGCTACCGGAAGGGAGGTGAAGTCTAAAAATTCTATCAAAAGATAAAAAGTATAGGTTATGTTACTAGACTCCAATCATGTAAGGACAAGGATGTAAATTTGTTCAGTCGTATAGAGAACACCTTTAAAAATTTTTAGTGCCACATGATAGCACAAGTAAAGAAATCATGCCAATTAATGGTGATGGCATAGATTACTTAGCATTGAACGAAAATGAGATCAGAATATTACTACTACTGTTAAGGATCAACAAAGCTGCAGTTGCTGGTAGTCTACTGGCAGACCTATTTAAGACTGGTAGCGATAATGGGTATGCATCAACCCCTAAATATAATATAGTTCAACAAATTCATAATAATCTAAACAATATATACAAAGAAAAAAAATTTAAGTATGTCTATCAACTATCGCGATATCAGTCTTTTGTCCGTCGCTAATATGGTTCTGTCTATACAAGACAATAAAGCATATTATGCCTGATCTGCTGGAAACTTATCAGTGTGACGCTAGTTAACTACGTAACACAGTTAATGGCAACTAACCAAAGTTTAATACGACTGTAAAGTTGCAATAGGGTAAAACTTGCATGATGCCATGGCCGAGCTTAGAACTTTTGTTAAGCATATATGTTTTTCTAGGATGACAATGATAGACGCGAAGCCTTTAATACAAAATGTCTAAAATTCTATAGGGCCATTTCACACCAAGCAGGCCGGCCGATTACTGTGTAAATGTAAATACTGTTAATGCTATCTTCAATAAAAGCCATATGTTACTTACGTACGCTGATGTAATTGCTTACGTTGATATAGAAAGTATCGGTAGAAAAATGTGAGATGTCACTGCAGTTCCCTCTAAAAGTTAGAGGGGCAAATCAAGTTATTGGACTCTGCGAAAAACGTGTATACACGCTTAGGATCCTGTGAACGTTAGCAACTATAAATTTGGATATCACTTAATTCGGCCCTGTCGTCAATGAAATTAATGGCATCAGCCTGGAAATCAACAAGACAGTATTGTCTGCACGTAGTGCTGCTATGGGCTGAGCGAGGTATTTAATGACAAATTTTCGTGTCGACGAAAAAAAAAACCAATGCACCATGACAATAATTTGCTTCTGATACTCTTCCAGAGAAAATTTTGTAAAATACCATCATCGTTAGCGGACCATATCGGTGTCATATGAATCTTAAGCCATTTACTGTCAAAGAGATGGTGAACCGAATCAAAATACAAAGCGTATCGAGCGGTGAAAGGGAATAAATCCAACTTATTTATTTCGGCAAACAGGGAACCAGCACATATGGAGTGCTACCAGAATAGTGAGAACTGTAACTAACTTAGCTGAAGAGAAAGCATTTACCTGTTTACCGGTCACGCAGTGGGCGGTTTGGGGGAAAATGAAAACTTACTTTTGCTAATACATTCACCGAAAATCCTGTTCCTTCTGGGTTCATAGATTTTATGGGAGTCGCACAAGTTCAAAGTAGATATCCTCGGGGTATCATGGGATGGTGAATATATTTTAAGCTAAATAATGGACTTGCACTTCTATTTAAACAGTTCATAGGGTAACCATTAAAAAGGGGTTTTATTTACCGTCAATAAATGAAAACTTTGAGATATAAATAGGTTGAGGTCTTTATCATGTTGCGCAGGTAATTAATTATCCTGAAGTCTAAGCTCTAAAGAATGTTCTACATTTTATTTTCAAACTCAAAATTTCTCAACTATAGATGCTGATAAAGCAGCTTCAGGTGAAAGTGGAAGACTGAGTAGTTTTACAGCACAGCTTTCTTTGCAATCTTTCTCAGATTTCATAAAAGTATCTTTAATGTTTCAGTAATCATAAGCTTTCTTTCCACCACATGATAGCTTCCCAAAACCACTGTACGCTCCTACTTATCATTTGTCCATCATTTGTTTAAGTTTCCCGTTTGCTTTTGTCCTAGCCAGCTTGTAAAGTAACTTTATACCGCCATCTAAGTGTTTGGTTAATTGCAGGATACGACTATCATCATTGTCGGCGTCAGCATGGAGCGTCGTACATTAACTGTTAGCTAGAATAATGTTTCTTTGGACCATTTGCGTGATGAGCTCGGTAAACTCGGATCGAATTGCTGATGGTCATCACTCTTACTGCACGGACTGTGATCGCCTCCCTCCTCGTTTGTGCTGGACGAACTATCCTCTGTGGGTAGTTTGATAAGTGGAAGTTCTAACATGACGGAAGGACAAGGACTTCGTCGTCGTGTCTCATAGATGTGCGTTTCATCACCGAGCGAGGGACTATGTGGTAAGGTATCATCTATATAGGTAAGATTTGTGGCACTGCGACTGACAGTAATGGGTGGTAGCGGTGGCGAGCGACGAGAAGACGCTGCAGGTGACGGTGGCGATGGAGACGGTACTGATGCTGGATCTGAGATTGTTGCTTTGGAAGGTTTGTGTAATATCAGGCTTTTAAGAGAAGAAGGCATTTTTATTAGAGTTTCCTTAGTGTGTATAAAAGAATCAGATATAGAAGAGGCACAAGGATCATATTGGGTCGTGGTTGTGGCTGAAATTGGCAGTTGTTGTTGATGCTGTAGTTGTAGTTTTGTCAGCTGATCTTCTGCCTGCAGGACGTCCGTGAGTGGACTGATGCGGCCAAAGCTGATAACCGTATTCAAACTACTGTGATGGGTGAGACTTGAACCTCGTGTGGTGGTACTTAAGCCCATGGTTTCATTGCTGCCCGTGATTAGGGAATCCCTAACGTCGCTCGACATTTCCACACCCATTCCTACTTCGGTGTTGAGTGTGGAACATGTGTCATCCTCAGTGGTGTTGGTAGTAGTAGTCGTCGTCGTAGTCGTCGGAAGACTTTGAGGATCACTGTACTGTTGCAGCAACTGTGCTCGCCGGGGGTGTGTGGGAGGGCTATTTGTACATATTATGGCGCCAAAATGGGTCTCCAATGGCATCTGCTTGGAGTCCACAGAGGAGGCTGGCGTCTGGCCCCCACTTGAGTGGAATTCCTGCAAGGGTTGACCCAACAGAGCAACACGATCGCTGGAAGACACACTTATGGTACGATGACGCTGCAGAAGTGAACGTCGCGCACGAGCACTGGCAGTAGCTGGCGCACCACTTGTCGCCGTTGTAGTGGGCTCACAAGTGATGGTTGTAATATGTGGTGTAGCACCCAGACTGTAATGTCTCTCAGCAGGATATCGTGAAGATATGCCCGCATTTGCACCATTACCTATCGAAGCACTATCGACATGGGCAGCGGTTGCAACTGCTGTTGCTTGGAAACCCTGTGAATTTTGCGGCTGATTATCTGCCGCATAGTCGTGAAAACTTGCCTCCTCACTGTCGCTGCTCAACTGTTGCATATCTTCATCGGTATCGGCCGCACTGTCCAAGAACACCGAATCTTCGTCTAAAGAGCGCATTTCGGAATCCTGGTATTCCAGCGATGAGATCTTAAAGGAACTTAAAGAGGCCAATGGTGCCCTTCGGTCGGCATTGAATAATGCTTTGGCGGAGACAGTGCCCAAACTGCCACTTCCATTCAGCTTATCGATGCTCAGAGGTGTGCTATCGATGCTTATACTGCTAGAGTTGGCCGCATTGGCTGCCGCCTTGGCAGCTGCTGAATTTGAGTAGGGAAAGATGTTGTTGTTCTCCAAGGTCAAGGCTGCCAGGCTGGGTGGTGTGTCTTGTTCAGGATACGGAATACGTGGAAGTTCGACCACTGCTATCTTACGTCTGACATTCAGACGCAACTCCTCCGTAGGCGAATCGGTGAACCGGAAGCCTTGATGTATCCCCACCGGCGGGGCTGATTGCACTGGTGTGGACGCATCATATATGCCCCGTTGGGCCAGTGGCTGATTGTATGGATACACATCCACCGTGTCCGCACTTATGGAGTGTATCTGTTGCTTACGTCCCGATTGATTGCTCTCCGGATCGTAGTATGCTATGCTGTGCTTCCGTATAAACTGCTGGGAAGGTGATGCACCCCCCGTTTTATCCAAGTGCATGCCATTGGCAGTAGTTAGAGTCGAAGTGAGACTGGTCACCGGTTTGGCTGTTTTACTGTTTGCAGTTGTGGTGACTGTGGTCATGCCTTTGAGTGTGGTCTCCATGGGTAAGGGAGTAGTCGTTGTCTTCGAGGCCTGAGTTTGTTTCTGTGATTGTGCCTGCAATTGTTCATAGATACTACGTTCCGAGGGGCATGGTGATGACTTGGGCGTGGGTTGTATGACCTGAATATCGGGATAGTAGTAGTCCCACATTTCGGTGCTGGATGATGCTGTTGAACATTTTCGCTGTAGAGAAGGCGGCAGGTTAGACATACCCAATGTAAAGGCTGAACAACGTCGCTCCAAATAAGAGCTGTCGGTGCTGCAACATGTCATGGCACTATTGCGACGAGAATCTTGACCCTGAATGGGGAAGTGAACGAATAGGCATTTTATAAATCGTTTAACTTTGGACTTTTTATGGCAACTATACTAGTACTCACCATTAATGGCACTTCAAGAAACCCCTGTTTACTTTTTGTGGAATCGCTACGTTTGTGACGAAGTTTCTCCAGGTCATCTCCCAGGTCCGATGCCGCCACTCTTTGCTGAAAGTCTCCCGTTTCGAATTCATCGTCCGTTTCCACAAAATAGTCGTCGGTGCCAAAACTGCTGCCCATAGGATAATTACTAAATATTCGAGAAGTGTCGGAGCCACTTCTGCGTCGGCTGCCCGCATAGCTACCTCCGCCTATACTCAACGCACCCGAAGCAGCGGAAAAGGAAAAGCGACGCGGGGGCTCCAGCAAACTACTGTAACCACCACCCACGGAAGAAAAGCGAAAACTACGATTTAACATGGGCGGAGCGCTAACATTTCCCAAAGAGAGCATGCGCTGGCGACGGTACAAAATCGCATCGTATTCATCGGGATATATGGACATTCCAGTCGCTACCATGGCCTCTTGAATCTCACGTTCCTCTTCTTCTTGCATACAAACTGCAGCTACAGCTGCCATTTTTGGATCCTGGAAAATAACACAATAGATAGGGTGTTCGGGATTCACACGTAATCTGTAAATCATTTAAAGTTACGTACCTTTAGAACTTTTAGAGTTTCATTGGAACTGCTACGACTTTTCCAAACTATCAGGAACACCATAAGACCAAAGAAACCACCCAGTGTTGCAGCTATACGAACGCCAGTCATGACATCATATGTGGCAAAGAACTGCTTTCGTATAAGTTCACGTTCGCTTTGTATGGGGTCTGTTATAGTTTTATTGAATTTGTCCTGCGGCAGCGGTGAGGCAGTATACGGCGTATGTTTATTGGGTCTGAAAACAAAAGTAGTTGAGAGTTAGTAAATAATAAAATAAACAAAATAATTCCTATTCTAAGGAGAATACTAGGGTACAAGTGCTAACTTTAGTCGAGTTTCGTTAAGTTGTGGACCATTTCGGGGAGGGTTTGTTATTCCTGAAAATTGGTGGCTGCAATTTTAAAAATCAATTTCAACTCAGTCATCTCTTAAGTCCTCAACCCTTGTTCGTGTGTCCATTTTTGCAAAATGTAAGCAATCAATCAATCAGCAGTTTGAAAATTTATCGAGCAAGTATCGCCAACGTTGTGATGGCTTCTTAATTGCTGCCAATAAAATAGATTTCATTCAAAGTTTCAAACATGCAATGCCAAATATTAAAGCTAATTATCCCCAGTTTAAAGGTCACTAAATATTCGATCTAAAATCGCTAAAAAATAGTTTTGAACTTGGTTTTATTCTATTTAAAAAGTTATGGTGGGCGGCATTGAAAGGATAAGTGGGCCTCACTTCAGGCATTGTTGCACTATAACTTGTTTCTAAAGCGAATTTTCAAATTTCGCGGGCTACGTACATTCGACTTTCGCTTATTATTTTTTTTATGTTGGTACACCCGTCTCAAAGATATGTTGACAGTTTTATCCGTATAGCATGTTTAGTTTTTTTGTGAGAGGCAGAATTACAGGTGTTTTGCATGTTCGACGATTTTCTGCTATCGAAAAAAATGTATCAAAGAAGTTGCATTAAATTTTGTGTAAAAATGGAATTAAGTGCTCAAAAGCGCTTGAAATGTTGACAGTGGCGTACGGTGAGAGTACTCTGAGTCAAAAAACGGTTTACAAGTGGTACAATCTTTTCACAGAATTTCGAGAAGATGTGAATGACGACGCTCACTCTGGACGCCCCAGCACATCAACAATCGATGGAAATGTTGAGAAAGTGAAGAAAATTGCTATGGAGAATCGTCGTCGAATTACAACTAGAAAAGTTGCTGAGGATGTCCGAATATCGGTTGGCTCATACCATGGAATATTTTCGGAAATTTTGGGCACGAAGCGTGTGGCAGCGAACTTCGTTCCAAAATTGCTGAATTTTTACCAAAAACAACGCCGCAATTTTCACTTACAAGTTCTCAAGATTGATGGGTTTGTTTTCTGTGGGAAAGACCATATTTGACAAAAATTTACATTTTTTTAATAACGCTCACCTTTCAATTATTTTCGACCTTTAGTATCATATAATATGATTTTGGTTCATTATTCGGTTTCAAGGTCATTTATAATTAGGTAGTATTGCTAATAGGATTTGTATTCAAAAACTTGTTAAATTTATTGTCTTGACAGCTGACTGAATGGATACCTGCTTCGGTATTCGTCAAACTATCATATTTAGTGCCCTGAGTTGCGCGTGTTTTATCGAACATTATCTGTAACCTTATAAAGCTATTGAGAAGTTTTGCCCACAACTACGAAGATGTTCTCAACGAACAGCACATATCTAACATAACCAATTTATGACAAGTCCTTGTCTATACACGTGTTCGTCGAACACATTTGCATAGTATGTAGGAGTTGTTGATAAAAATGGCAACAGACATTGGCTGAAATGAAAACCACCACAATCATAATGGTGAAATATTAGTGATTAAGCATCACATATTTATTTGTTTGTACGAAAATGTCGAGTTTTGAGCCAAACGAGTATCATTTGCTGGAGCTTTTGATTTTCTTCTTTGTTTTGAAGAAATCTGCTGCTGAGTACAATTACTTTTTGTAGAAGCATATGGTAAGATTTCTGTAAATAAGAATGGTACGTTTGACGTCGCAAGAACGTAGCGGAAGATCGAATAAGTGCGTACATGCAGAACTGAAATCATTATTGATTATATTGCTAGTAACTAAACAAACAATTTTACATCGCTTCAAATTGTTGAGAACGATTCAAATGGAAGGAAATTGGATTCTATGTATATGAACTGACGCCTTAAAATGTCGAATGTCGATTTTGCACGTATAAAATGCGGCTCGCCAGATATAAATGCAGAAGTTTTTTTCATTGTCCAGTCAATGGTAATGAAAAAATAGATCTGTTACGATAACTCAAAGAAGAGAAAATTATGGAAACCTCGTGGTAATGCTTTAACATTGACAGCAAAGCTGAATATTCAAGGAAAAGTGAGTAATATGAGCTGATGAAACCGAACAAAGTCATTATTAGGGCCTCTAAAGAACGCAATTGATGAAATTGATCCGAGCATTCAAAAAAAGGTTTACTACTGCTCAAAATAAAGGGTGATTTTTTAATCGTAGTTTTTTTTTTTTTTTAAATCGAATAAAACATTCAAATTTGCCTCACATATTCACATTTTTTGTTGAAATCGGTAAATTGGTCTATGCCATTTAATTTTTAAAGATAATTTCATGTAAATGTTGTCCGCGGCTCCGTCTCAAAATGTCCATTCGGAAGGTCAAATTTTCCGTCGCTTTTTCGAGCATTTCGGCCTGTATCCCATGAATAACGCCTGTTACGTTATCCTGTAAAGCTTCAATAGTGTTCCGCTTGTCCATATAGAATAACGACTTGACATAACCCCACAAGAAATAATCAAGGGACGTTAAATTGCAAGATCTTGGCCAACTCACAGTGCCAAATCGAGAGATAAGCTGTTCACCAAATTCATTCCTCAACATATCCATTGTTTCACGAACAGTGTCGCATGTTGTATCGTCCTGATGAAACCACATATCAACCAAGTTCAAGTCAGCCAATTGGGGCAAAAAAAATCACGTATCATGGCTCGACATCGTTCGCCATTGACGGTAACGTTTCTTTCACGGTCATCTTTGAAGAAAAATGAACCAATGATGCCACCAGCCCATAAATCACACCAGACTGTTTTTTTTTTCAGGATACATCGAAATGGTTAAATTGATTATTCGAAAACAGCAAAAAAAAAAACGATTTGTCGATTTCGGTTTTGAAAATTCAAATATGGATCAAATGACCATGAACTTCAAAGTTCCCAAAGCATATTTTCGCTGCCAATTGCTAATGTGACATCATAGTTTTACGTTTATGAATGTAACTTACCCAGTCGTTGTTGTTGTATACGCATACACATTGCTATGTGGCGTTGTTGTAAATTGTGTACCCTCATTTCGCAAGGGATCCGGTGTAGCACTAGTAGTAGCTGACGAAACGCTTCCATATGCACCACTGCCCAAGGGAGTATCAATAAAACGAGTTGACGAAGAAACAGCAGCAGCCGATGATATTGAACGCGCCGATTTGCGATCATTTATAATGCTATTAGCGTTGACGCGAGTTTCCAATGGTACCGAGTATACTGACGCAGAGTAATTTGGTGGCGATGAGGCAGATGATGACGATGACGATGAGGAGGAGGCAGAAGTTATGGTAGCACTGTTTAAAGACGACGAGGCCACAGCACGTCGTGAAATTTTGGCCATTTCTATAGGAACATCTTCTGAAAGCAGAGGCAATAAAGATGTAGATATGAATATTTGATTTAATGCTAAATGTTAGAAATTATTATAAGGAATTTCACTGAAGAAACAAATATAAAAAGGCAGTTTGGCTTCTTCAATAAATTGAAAAACCTTTTTATTACAAAGATTGACAAATTTTCCGTTGGACGTCGTAAACATTTGCTACATTTATAACTTTTGTTTAAATAAAATATTCCTTAGATTTTTTTTTTTTTCATTATTTTTTATTTCGCAATGACCTAATGCCAGGTGTTGTTATAAAAATGTGTGCCTTTCAGCATTTTCTTAAAGATATATTTTGTTGTATTTTATTTGTTTTTTTTTGCTTTGATTGTATTTTAGTTTATTCCTAACCGATAGGGGGATGAGGGAATGCTACCTTGGGCTCCTTGACTGTTGCTCACTTGGGAATTAACCGAACTTTCCGTAGAATCTTGCAAACAGTTCGCGTCCTCCTACTTTCTGGCAGTATATTTTGGTGATGCCAAAGACCTTGTCTGAAAAAGAAGAGCGCGGAGCTTTAACACACTAAAACACCCTCGTCACAATTTCAATAATCTGTTTTCGACTGTAGTAAGGTATTTTTTAATAGCGTGGGGGGAAGTCAAATGCCACAACTTTCAGTTAAGTTCTCCTACGGAGCCCTTTCCGCCTGCAGATTACTTCAAAACTGACCTCACAAACTTTCTAACATTAATCCAATTCCCCAATGTGGAAAACATTATCTCCACTATATTTTCAGGGGACTCGTTTCACCCATCCATCCATCCATGAACTCTTCTAGGTTTGTTTTTTCAACGTACGTGGCTGGGCGTCTGTATATATTTCACAAATGCATGTTGAATACTTGCGGTATCCTTTAAAATGAATACGGTGCTTCCTAACAGGCTAATCGGTGGGCATTATACCAGCAACAATAAGTTCAGCGTCTTCAGATACTGTCCGACAAGTACTACAAATGCGAAATACAGAAAGTTTATTATCATGTAGCTCCTAACAACAGGTAGCATTTTCCATCGAAATTATTTGGAGAGTCTTATATTGTTCTCATGCTTTTTTGCTTCGTCATATTGCATATCTGAAGATCCTCTTTTCTGTCTCCCAGTTCTGGACAGAACGGAGACATTTCCAGTCGATCTGCATGATATGGTCTTAAAGTCACCGTACCCGCTTTGATTTCTCGATTGTTCATATTTCAATTTGGCTACAATTTAAAGCGGTTAGTTGGCGCACAGTAACGTTTAGTTTCCACCAGTCTTCTTTTAAACTTAATGAATGAAAATTGCACTTTACATACAAATTATGCGAAGACAAAGAGTTATAATTAAGCTATAATAGTTAAGTTCTGTAAATTATTACTTACAGAGTGTCTGTCGGGAAGGTATACTATTTTGTTTATAATTTTTGATTAAATGAAAGAAAATGGATCTTATTTTGATAAATGTTTTATTTAATGTCGACAATTTTATATGGAATACAATATCAGATAAATGTCCCCACAAATGCGAGCCCTTTTGAGCACATTTTTCATTACATTCTCACACATTTCACGCGGTATTTCATTAATTTCATCACGAGTATTTTGTTTAAGTTGCTCAAGCTTTTCTGGCTTATTTGCATAAACCTTGCTTTTCAGATATCCCCACAAAAAGAAGTCCGGATCAGTTAAATCAGGCGACCGTGGAGGCCAATCAACATCACCATTTTTTAAAATAACTTGTTGTGGAAAGAGGTCTCGCAGCAATTTCTGTATGCGATGTGGCACCGTCTTGTTGACACCACATGTTAATCAAGATCAAATCATGCTGTTGTGGCGTTAAAAGGTTTTCAATCGTATCACGATATTGCTCCCCATTGACAGTTACCGTTACGCCGTTTTCAGTTTGAAAAAAGTAACGTCCAATGATTCTTCCTGACCAAATTGCACACCATACTGTCACTTTTAATGGACGCAAAGGTGATTGATGAATAATTTGATGGATTTCCATTGCCCATTTCCATTGAAAATGTGCCTCGTCACTCATTATGAATTTTTCATGAGAATCAGGATTGTCATGGGCGAGCTGTAACATCCTATTGGTCTTGTGGAAGAAGCTCTTGTGTCAACTGAATTTTAAATGGTAACAAATTTCAATCCTTGTTCAAAATTGTGGCAAAAGTTGTTCGTTGAAGACCAAGCTCCTGAGCACGGCGTCGCATTGAGGTTGATGGATTGTTTTGAACACTTTCTGGAGCAGCAGTAATGTTTTTAGCCGATCTTGCAGTACGTTGTGGTGCATGCTTGGCTCTATCAGTTACAGACCCTCTTTCTTCGAAATTATTCACTACACGATAAATAGTGCGTCTTATTGGCACGTCGTTTCTCCCAAAAATTTCACGTAACTTTGTCATCGTCACAGTAATCGATGATTGATTTTGATAAAATGTTTTGACGATTAAAACACGTTGGTTTATCGAATATTTTTTCATAATAAATTTGGCACGTCTCTACTTCACGACTGCCAAATATGAACTGCCAAGACTAATGTTTACCAAAATGTCGGCAAAACAAAGTTGTATACCTTCCCAACGGACACCCTGTATTTGTATTTGTAAATAAGAATACTCTGTAAGCTTTTGTATCAATGCAAAACGGACATTGGGCGAAGGTATATATAATTCAGTTACATCGATTGATTTAAACATAATACTTTCTGATGAATAGCATCGAATTTATCACACATTTATCATAAAATCACATCTTTATTGAGTACTGCTTCAGGAGTACTAGAAAGTGAACATAGAAGAATAACATCGCAATCTAAAACACTTCGATATTCAATTTTTTTTGAATGCTCGGTTGTTTTTGAGTAGCTGATAGCTCGCAAACTAAAAGAGATTCAAGGTTTACATTTTAGTTCAGTTGTGGAACTCTTTTCCATCGATTTCATGTGGTTTGATATCGAAAATCGCAAAGCATTGTGCATATTTCTTTCTTAACTTAATGTATAACCTATATTTTACCTTATATTTTACATACAAATGCTTTCCTATGTGAGGAAACGGCATTGGGTTCGACCTTGAGCCATTACCTTTAACACAACAAATCATTTCCCCCAGAAATCGTTACAACTTTGGCCATTAAGCTGAAAATATAATCGTTCTGTACGCATCTTGAGCATTTAAAAGGGCGTGAAAACTTTTAGCACAACAATATCATAATTCTTTAAATCCAACAAGTGTGAAACAATGTGCACGAGTACACACACACATACACACACACAAACACACACACATAAATACACACATACACTAATGTTCGAGTATTTGGTAAATGCTCCAACTTGTTGACTTAGAACAACATATTATACTATTTTGTTTGTTGGGAGAGAGCGAAAAAAGTTGTGAATTTACGACTTAATTTTTTTTTTTATCGATATCAGACCAACGACTACGATAAACTGAAACAGTTGGGAAAATATCAAAAACAACATAAAAAAAGAACAGCAACAATGATAACAGATTAGAGAGATTAAATTAAATTACATTCTTCCAACATTGTTGTTATTGAAAAACTTTATGAATTTGTTCAAAAGTATTTTGTGGTGTTTTCGGATAACAAAGATAAAAAAAATGAAAGCCATAATTTATGGTTTTGTTACTTTACTAATGGTGAAATGATGTTATGAAAATTTTCGAACTGTTCGAAATAGAATTGATTATACGGAAATTAAACAGTTAAGTGGGTATGGAATATGTTGCTTTCCCGAAACTTTCGCAAAGGGGACATGCATTTACTCTTATTCGTATAAAATGCATGAGATGTTTGTAAGGATGAGCTAGATATTAAAGCAGATTAGTTTTTAATCACTCTTTTACCACACACAATGTTTTATGGCTTTTATAGAATAATTTTCGAGCTCAGTAAAGTTCGAAATATTATTATTAAACAACCTAACAGATTGATATACTTGTTAGGTATGGTAAAAAGAATACCATTATATTCCTAATATATGGCTTTAATAATCCATATCTCACGATTTATAAATGCTATTGAGTTACACTAGATAGCGTTAGACAAATCAGATTTCGTGCTTAATTAACTAACAAGACAACTTTGTAATTGCCTGACTCGGTATTGTTTGTTTGTTTATTCTACAGTTTTCCTTCGATAAAGGCCAAAGTTGTTTGTCGGTATTGCTTGTTTGTTTATTCTACAGTTTTTCTTCAATAAAGGCAAAAATTCAAGTCTGCCGATTGAAAATGTGGTTCTTATATCACAACAGCCTACCATGCACAATTTAGGTGTCTTCGATTCTGTTCCGCAAATTTTGATGTCTAAAATGCACCACACTGTGGAAGTCAATTGTTGAAAATGTCGGTAAAATAATGGAAATTGTTAAGTTCAGGACATTGCA
>JAHXMU010000602.1:0-18105 GCA_019455685.1 Philornis downsi | reverse complement strand
GTGTCTTGAACCCGAACATAGGTATCTCGATGGTATGATCTTCGTGCGATGCTTCCAGATTCGGCAAACGTGATTACTCACCGAGTAATGACCCATCTATCTAAATTCCTTTGGACGGAAACTAAGGACTGCAAAGTATGATACCGCTGCACTATCCAAATTCAAGCACTCATTTTAATAGATCTAAATAGCAACGTGCCAAATAAAAAAAAAAAAATATATATATATATATATATAAAGGGTGGCGCATAAGTAACGTTAACGGCGACTATGTTGAGTGCGTTCTTGTGCATCATTTGGTTATAACTCGTGAACCAATTGCATCTTATATGAGAAAAGCTGTAACATATGTAAAATTCTTTGCAAAGACCGCCTAGACATCTCCAACTGCTGAGAACGTCACCTGGTAGAAGTTTCGGGGTTTTCCTCAATACTTGATTTCACTTGAGCAATGGTCATTTCATTTCGAACTGCACAAGGTCTTCCAGCACGCAGAAGATCACAGACAGCTCCTTGTTGACCAAAACGCTAAACTAATCGGTAAATTGTTGGAGCGCTAGGAGCATTTCGGACATGGAAGAAATTTCGTTACAATCTGAATAATCGAATGCTCACTTTCAAAGTAAAATTGAACAACTTTGGTTCTTTGTTCTGTGCTGAGCCTTTCCATCGCAAATTTCCAAAGTATTATTTAGTTTATTCTGTAAGGGCACGAAACAAAAAGACTTAAACAAAAAATGTATTCACTGATCAAATCTTAACGTTACTTATGCGCTACCCTTAAGCCGATTACTCACACAGAAAAAAAGTTATTATGTTTTATGTTTGTAGTACGAATCGTGCGCCAGCCAGTATCAACATTTAGAAATATCAGTTTATTTTTCAAAAACCGCTATTTTGAAAAATTGCTATAACTTGTGAACTACATCGAATTTTAGAATGGGGATTTGACATAAATATGAGTTAAAATGAGTACAATAATAAAAATGAATAAACTCACTAATGTCCTAATTTCACTTAGGTTGTTTTTCCTTGCGATCGCAGATATATTTATGTCATTCAATTGTACAAATTGTAACTGTTATAATTGTGATAAAGGTCAGATTTTTATTAACAGGGTACTCGTATTGCTAGGAGATTACTTTGGGGTTGTGTACTCGTAGTATGAGTACGTACAAAAGGACAATTTTAATGTACGAGTATACAAAAAAGTATTTGGAAATCTATGACATGTTGGAAGTATTTATACTTCTCGACATAGTAATAAAACACATTGTTATAAGCAATACACAATTGTTCGGGAGGGAAGCATTAAATTTTTACCTATGTATTCTTAATTACACAGACTGGAGAAAAAAAATAGTGTAGGAATTTCAGACAGGTGAACTGACTAACATGTACCTTCACATAAGTTCCTTTTTTATTGGTACAAAAGTGTCAGGCAAGCCAGAGGTGGAGTGTAATGTGGTTATTTTATAAACGAAAAAAAAAATAAAAATAAAAAAAAGAAGAAAAAAACGGTATTAAATCCTAATAAATGAAATAAAATTATAACTTTCTGAAATCCTCCGCTTGTTAACTACAGAGGGACCACTAAGCGACGTTGTTTTTGCTCAAAATGTAGCATTTTTGAAACAATCTTTGGTGCCGCACGTTTCATGCCTAAAACATCTGTAAAAATTGCTTGGCATGAGCCGAACGATGTGCCAACATCATCAGCAACCTCTCTAATAGTGATTCGACAATTACTCAAAATCATTTTCTTCACTACTTCAATGTTTTCATCGGTTGTTCACATGTTCGGGCGACTAGGATGAGCATCGTCATTGACATCTTTTCGGCCTTCCTTAAACCGGCTATACCACAATTGAACTTGTGTTCTGCTCATAGTAGACTCGCCAAACGCCACAGTCGACATTTCAAATGTCCTTGCACATTTAATTTCATTTTTTACACACAGTTTCTTTGATCCATTTTTCCGAATAGTAAAAAATCAAAGAGCACACCAAAACACGACTAACCTTTTTATCTGTCAAAAACAAACTGACAATCCAAAATGGATGATATTGCCAACATATATAACTGACATGTGTACCAACATAACAGAAAAAAAATGCGAAAATCGAACATACGTAACTCACGAAATTTGAAAAAAAAATATTTTTTAATCACACCTCGTATGAAAGGTAACAGGGCGTAGTTATTTTAGCCAATTTTTTTGTTTCTCATTTTACCAGGCATTACAATGCAATAAAACCAACATAAATTTGAATAACTATGGCCAACCTATTAAAGATTAGGGGGAAAAAACATAAATTTCGATGGGCGGGAAGAATTAAATTTTGATGGCGGTAAATTTTTACGAAAATTTGTCCACTAAAGACTAATCTGTTCCAAATTTGATTGAATTTGGACCAAACGCTCGAAAGATATGAGGCTAAGAATTTATCTAAAAACTAGTGGCCCAAATTTTTTTTTTGGGCTTTACGCAGGCCAGGTAATCTATGTAATGCCCTAGGCTACGGTACCTCAACTATTAGTAATAATAGAGTAAACATGGAATTTTCGAGAAATGGTCAAGGTGTGTGGGAAGTATTAGAATGGGCTTGACAATGCAACTCGTTTTCATTTTGTAACTCTACTTTAGATTTCACAAAAGTTATAAAACAATCAAAATCTGGGTTAAATCGGCTATTTGTATGCAAGATATCAGAGGGCGCCTGATTAAATAAATTAATGCTACAATAAATTTTCTCTGGGTGGTGCTAAACTCATTCACTTATTCATTCTGGGGGGCTACATGTATTCAAAACATCTAACCTTAAAACCCATGGGGAGTACTAAATAAATTCTGTGGGAGTTCCCCTAGCACTCCATTTGCTACGCCTATAGTTAAATTATAAAGATTTCAATCGACATAATTTTTTTCTCATTATATAATTTTTTTTCCGGAGTGCGTACCAGGTTGTCACAAACTTCCAATTCATAATTTTTTTAAAAAATAGCTTTTCTCGGACTTTTAGAATGCCTGCAGAAATATATCCCTGGTGACAAGGAAAAACGATTTAAGTGGTTGTTAGGACAAATTCGAGTTTATTCGATATTATTGTTGTACTTATTTAGGTGCACATTTAAATTTAGTCTCTAGTTTAAAAATCAGTGTAGTTCATAAGTTATAGCAATTCTTCAAAAGAACGATTTTTGAAAAATTACGGAATATCTTTACATATTGATGTAAGTGGGTATATGTTTTTGATTGTTACTTCTGTTTATATTATTTATACGCATGTTGCCGCCTAAACGTGGTTACAAAATTGTGCAAATTTTGAAATTTATAACAAATTTTCATAAAAGCGATTTTTTGAAAAACACGTAATATCTCCAAACAAGTAATTGCTAGTTAAATAGTTTTTCGTTGTAAGTGCAGACATTCTGCAACAAACAATAACAAATACGATGCGATTTTAAATAATCCTTTGAGGGGAAGGTAAAAAATGGTACTTAATTATGGTTTACGAAAAGTCGTGAAATGAAAATATTAGGTGCGCAAATAAGTTCCCGCTGTTTACCAATAGATGGCGCCAGCTTTGAGTGCTAGTCGATTCTGCCATAACCTAAACGCCATCAGTCAAGCTTGTGGTAAACATACCGCCTTAACACAATGGCGATTTTCTTTTGAATTTTGATTTTGATTTTGTGCCAAATAGTCGTCATATGCGGGAAGTATTGATTTACCTATACTTCTTTCAATCGAAGAAAACGGCGACTGAAGTTCACAGTCTGGCTGACCAGCAATTTCACTCATATGACATCAAGGAATGACTGGGTTCGTGGATAGCCTCAGAAGATGAACAGTTTTACCATCACGGAATTCGAGCTTTGCCAGAGAGATTGGAAAAAGTAGTAGCTAGCGATGGGCAATACTTTCAATGAATCATTTGTAAACGTGTTTTCATAATAAAGTAGAATTTTTGTAATTTTTATAAAAAAAAAAAAATAACAGCGAGAAATTAGTTGCGCAACTAATAAATCTACTTGTGAATGCAATTTTACAATATTTTTTTTTTGCCGAATCCAGTGCAATGCGCCAAATATATAGCGAAAAAATGCCTCAAAACAGCCAAATTCGACTTATGTAGGTAGATAGAAGCTATTGGACTTAAGTGACATCTTTAGTACTGGTTTTATGGAATAATCATCAGTTATAAAATACATAAATAAACGGGGTATATGGGACAGAATTGCTCCATTGACAACAGGTTTTCATAAATGTGCGAGTTGACGTCGACAGTCTGTAGCGGCCATGTTATTTGGCGGCGTCTACAAGATCTGCTGTTTATTACCTAGTAGTGAGGTCAAACCATCATTTCGGATTACACGACTGGGCGACATATGTAACTGAAAAAATTTTATTACCAAATTTAATGTACGTTGGTGTAAACGCTTTGTGTGCGGCGCCCACTTTAGAGCGCTTCGAAATCAGCTCTTCAACATTTGATGGTCAAATTATAAAACGGCCGGTTCGGTAAATAAGTGACCAAGAATATTGTTAGCTGTTAGCGAAAATTTTGCGGGAGAAACCAAGGCAGTCGATTCCTCTAGCAGACTTCAAATTGTCGAATTTTTATTGATGAAGAAGCTCAAAATCAACTGACTGTGTTCTGGTGCAATTAGAAGAGAGCCCTAATCCTGGCCAAACAAATCGTCTTTAGCGATGAGATGAATTTTTGTTTTTGATAAGCTTTGTTAACTAACATAACATGCCGTATATGAATAGATTACTACATTATTGAGCCCGTCATTGTCAACGTGACTAATGGTAATTAATTTCCTTGGATCCAAATTGAGCGATATGGACGTAGACGATATGTGGTTCCAGCATGACGCACACAGCTAACGTCACAATAGACATTCTGCATGAACGATCTGAGTTGAGATGGGGTTTACAGAAGTCTTATGTCGATATCAATAAGCCGCAGTCGACCGATACCATCAACGTTAACATAATCGAGGTCATTGCTCAAGTTCAGAAGGATCTATGCGGCAGAGTCATTTTTACAGTCATTGAAAATTGGATCTCTCGGACATGTGCCACTGTGCGAAGCCACGTCGGACATTTGAGTGATGTGTTATTTCATTTTAAATATCATACATTAGCCTTTCATAAAAAAAAATCATTAATACTTCACACACAGTTTGTTTTATTTCATTTTAACATCGATCCACCCTATTTGGAAAATTATTTAGTTATTTTCAACTAAGAAACGTAATATGTTTTTGGGGAGATTTCAATGAAATATGCTTAGCATGCCCCAGCAAAGAGGCACAGAAATGGGGGGAAATTGGAAAAAATTATTATTTATTATCATTATTATTTAACCCGGTCAAATTTAACGTTTCAGGAAACATTCTATTTGAATGAGCAAATCACTGTGAAATGTGACTTGTTCAGTATTCTGAGCTCGTTTTTTTTTCATAGGTGGTGGCTTTACAAACATTATGTAGATTTTGTAGTTTACTTTGTTAGATATGCTTTAAAGAAATAACCAAGATGATCAAATTTATTGTGCCTAAAACTCCAGAATTAATTGCCAATCATTTTCGTAATTTATTAAAGTTAGTTTGCCAATAACGAAATCATTTTTAATTGATTGATATTTGGTTTCAGTTTCAAACATCCTAAGTACAATACAAGCCGATCAAATCTCCGCAAAAGCACTTAGAACGCGAACGCACTCAATTCGTCCGATTAAAACTTTAGTACTGGTTCCCATAGATTTTACGAGAGCGGTCCCAAAATTAGCCGACCTGACGTGTAGATGGTGCCAGTAGCTTAAAAAATATTATTTTGGTGAAATGTGACAACTTTATAAACCATATATTCTAAGTTTCAAGGCGCCAAGTTCTTTGATAATACTATATTTTCATTTGAGCCATCAAAAGTAAACGATCTCAGTGAATTTGTAAACATGGAAAATATGGTTATGTACAGGGTGGCCCAGAATGAACGAAGTGGTGTGAATTCCCTATAACTTTTTTATTATAATTTTTTTTTCTTTTCTTTTTAGTATTTTGTAAAGAAGACTTGGAGAATTTATAATGGAACAATACACAACTGAACAACGTGCCCAAATCGTTGAAATTTACTTTGTAAATCAACGGTCCATTGTGTTGACTCAGCGTGCATACCGTCGTCAATTTAATGTGCGGGTTGCACCCTCTCAGTCAACAATAAACCGTCTTGTTGCAAATTTTCGAGAACAAGGATTGGATTTAACCGCTCCAGACTTTTTCCTTTGGGGTTATTTAAAAGGGAAAGTTTATGTTAATCAGACCAGGACTATTGACGAATTAAAATCCAATATTCGAGACGAAATTAACAACATAACACCGGAAATTTTGCGAAAGGTCATGGAAAATGTGTTGGAAAGAGCACATTTGTGCGAAGCAGAAAATGGCCACCACTTTCGGGATATCATTTTTAATAAATAATCTAAAAATATTCCCCATAAATTTACTGTATTTAAAAAAAAAATTAAAAAAATATGCCTTAAATAAAAAGTTATAAGCAATTCACACCACTTTCACCACTTTCATTTTGGGCCACCCTGTACTTCAATATTCCCCTTAAAAGGTCTTAGTCCATCCAATATTAAAGCCGAGCTAGATTCTACTCTGGTGAAGTCTGCTCCTTTGTTTATGACGGTAAAGTGTTGGGTAACAGAGTTTAAACGAGACCGTCGAAACTGCCAAGATGGAAACCGTAGTGTTTGACCAATTGAGGTGTCCCCGCCAGATAAAATCCACGAAATGGTATTGTACGACTGTCGGCTGAAAGTGCGTGAGCTAGCTGAAATGATAGGCATTTTAAAATGATTTGAAGATGGGAGTTACTGTGTGCTGTCGCAAGATGGGTGTCGCGTTTGCTTTCAACGGAGCAAAAACAGCGTCGTGAAGATGTTTCAATAGAGTGTTTGGCGATGTTTCACCGCAATAAAGCCGAATTTCTGATATTAAATATCGCTGGAAAAAGTGTATGGAGCTCAAAGGAGATTATGTTTAAAAATAAAGTAAATTTTCTCAGCTTTTTTGTGTGTTCTTTGTTAGGTCGGCCAGTTTTGAGACGCCCTCGTATGTTGGAAACTTTACAAGCTCTATGACTTCTCTGAACGTTGAACGTTATTAAATATTGAACTTTATCAAAACATTTACGGTTTCTATCATTCCCCACTCTATCGACAACTATAACCACTATCTGTAAGTATGTATTCATTTAAATTAAATCCTCCAACCATAACATTTCTAAACCTATGTCTGATAACTTGTGTAATATGTAATAGACATGAACATATTTATATCCAGTATAAATATGCGCTTCCATTCGCATCTATATTACTATCATCATCTTTAGTATCATCAAAATCATTCATCATTTACAACATCGCAGACAGGAAGGGATATGGAGGCTGTGTAGATGGACGGAATGAAAAAACCATAAGCCATCATCGAACGATAACTGAAGTTTACGAATGAAGGCATAAATGAAGGGAGGGAGCTAAGCTGAACCTTTGTTATAGTGGAGAAGTCTTTACATCGCAGGGGGAGGATACAAAGCAACATATTGATCTCTGATTTGATTTAACAGAACTTTTGGTTATTTTTGGCTTTTGCAGCTGTCACACAGGATTGCAAATATGAACTGAGGGGTATGTATGCAAGTAGGCATATCAATGTGTACGGTTGTGTATGTATGTAACAGGGATGTCCAGACATCTATGATAATGGATCTTACAACCAAATACAGAAAGTGTTTGGGTCATGGAGAATGGAAAGTAAAAATAAATCACTTGCTTAAGAATACTGAGCATGCAATTCTCAACATTTTTAGACAAAAATTCTTTCGAAAATAAGGATCCTTCATAATGCGTATAACCCTGGTATAACTATGAATTTAATATACAACTAAATATTTTGTCACTGTGACATTCATCTGAAAATAAGGATAGATGCTTTTGAAAGTCTTTTAAGATCCCATAAATTTGGTTGAGACAGGTTTCTTTGTTTAGGCCTAGTAAGCGAAAATATTATTTACGAACTTTATATTTAGCTGAGTAATTTTTCATTCTGAAATTCGTCTAAATTCGTCTGAAAATCTCTCAGGATTGCAGAGCCCTGGTATAAGATTGATTAAGGGGTTATCCCTCGCTTAGCAGAGCGGTCCTTAATAGGCGACTTGCCAATAAACAGTAAAGAAGTCAGTATTCTGAAAATGTTCTGAAATACGGGAATACTCAATTTGGTAGACACATGTTATTAGTTTATGATAATTTACGGAATTATAGTTAATTTGAAGGCGGTTTCCAATGTTTCTCCAAATTGATAAGCAGTAATTTGAAAATATTTTCTCATGTTTACGGTTCGACAGAGCTCTTTTTGCTCTCTGATAGAAATCTGTTATCAAAATGTGATTTGTGATTTTGCTAATACAATTCGAATTTATTTTCGTGCCTATATATTATGAGGACCGTGCAACAAATCATAAGCCATAATAATACGTTCTCCAGGTAGTGGTTTCAAAATCGCCTGTCTGCAAGGTTGTCAGCTGTTAAAGTGTTATTTATTTAGTGAAAAGTTTACCATTTATGAATATCGTTATAATTCTGAATAGACGGTAACGATTCCTTCAGCGTTATTTTAAAAAAATATGGCCCAATGACTCCTCCAGATCATAATGCGCATTAAACAGCCACTTTTTCCTGATGCAATGGCTTTTTCACAATCACCTCTGGGTTCTCCCAGGCTCATATTCCACAATATTGCTTGTCGAGCGAAAAATGAGCTTCATTGATGAAGAAAAATTTGTCTGAAAAATCAGCATCGAAAGTCTTTTGCTGTAGCACCCACAGCCGGCTTTAATTGTTGCGTGAGTTGGAATCTATATGGATGGAGGTGCAAATCCAAATGCAGAATACGCCACATTTTCACTAACAGAAGAGGTAGAGCGTACATTGCGATGATGCACAGAGCTGACTACATCTAAAACGCTTCCAATCTCTTTAAATTTATTTATAATCTTGCCAATTCCTTGCACAGTAGGTCGATAATCACGACCATAATCACCCCGTAATTTTACAAAAAGTGACAACATTTTCAACTATTTTATTGCGTTGTTCTGTTATTAAATGATCCATATTCGTAGTAGCCTTGCAAGATTGGCGGTTTTGAAACCATTAAATTTATAACCTTAAACAGATATAACTGATTTTATTTCTATGCTGGTAATTATATATAAATCTCGCGCATTTCTGACTCATTATACTTTCACCAGAAGACATAAAGGTATTCTTCTTCTTCTTAGGTGGCGACGGGAATAGACATCCTTATATATTATACACCGCATGTAGAAAATACTTCTAAGCCCTTTGATCTTCTGCGCTTCTCCTCCAATTCGTCACACCAAGTTTCGATAGTATTGCAAAAGCCTGGTCCTTCCAACGGAGTTTCGATCGCCTTCATCGAGTTTGTTGTCGACTTACTTACTGCGCCGGAGCATTTGGGCACAACACAACATGACCAGCCAACCACTTCCAAATTATAGTTGTCAACGTATACGCGCTTTGTTCGTTGAAACCAATAACTTTGTTTTGTCCTCGTTTACCACCAGACCCATTTTCGTTACTTCCTTCTCGATGCTTGAGAAGACTGCAGTAACATCTCGCAGTTTTCTGTCAATGATGTCTATGCCATCTGCATATACGGGTAACATATGACTTTTGTTAAAGATGGTACCAGATGTGTTAACTGCAGTTTTCTTCATAATCATCTCCAACAGTATGTTGAAGAGGCCGCATAATCCAGTGTCGCCCTGCCTAATCCCTCGTTTGGTGTAAAAAGATTCACTAAGATTTTTGTCTATCTTTACTGAAGACTTCGTGTCAGTCAGCGTCATGCTATAACGACTTGCAAGCTTTGTAGGAATTCCAAACTCTGGTATGACCTCATACAATTTTTGCCATATTGGGCTACCGATGGCAGCTTTATAATCGACGAAAAGATGGTACGTGTCGATTTGTTTTTCTTGGTTCTTCTTCAGAATTTGTTGCAGTGTGAATATGATCAGTTGTTGTTGATTTACCAGGACTAAAACCACGCTGATAAGTACCAATCAGGTCAGTTTGAATCGGCTTTAGTCTTTCACATACCACACTCGACGGGTTCTTATAAGCAATGGGGAAAAAACACTTCAATCGCCTTTTTTTAAGCACAAGACACAGTACACTTAAATTCCAATCATCGGGCCTGTTTTCCTCGGGCCAAACCGTATTTAGAAGCTGATGCGAGCTGTTTATCAGCTCATCGCCACCAGTTTTAAACAGCTCTGTTTGTCAGCAGAGCCCGCAGCTTTGTTGTTCTTAAGCGGCAATGCTGCTGTTTTGATCTGTGTTTAGCTTGCAGCTGGGCAATTTATGCCCTCGTCGATAATTGAGGTGATTTTCCCACCCCATTCGGAACTAAGAGCTTATAAAAATGCTCTTTCCATAGTTGCAGCACATTCTGCGTATCTGTGACCAAATTTCTCTCGTTGTCCTTACAGAAGAAGAGCCCTGTTCAATACCCTGCACTTCTACCCTACCTTTCTATTTCCTCTCTCTCACGCCTTTTCCACAACCGTTTCTTCCGTCTAAAAAGTTGGTGTACCTCTCTTTTCTGCTCTTTGTAGCGTTCTCTAATTGCAAATGTTACAGTTGACTGCAGCGTTGCCCTGTATGCAGCATCCTTTTCCTCAGACACTATGCGATATTCTTCATCGTACCAGAGTTTGTCTAAGCGCGGTTTCTCATACCCAAGCACAGTTTTTGCAGCAGTTGTCATAGAATGAAGAATTAAAGGTATATCATTTGATATTTTGCCAGATTATTGTTGGGGATTGTAAATGAGCTATATGGGATTACTCCTTCTAGTATCTACCATACAAACTGACCGATTTTTCTGAATTCAGTTATTTCCCGGCCACGCCTTATTCGACTACCTTTCTAGTATCTCTCTTACAAATTGCCGATATAACACATATACTCGTATTCTTAACTCCATATCTTTTATTTAATTGCAAAAAATGTTGTAAAACTTAATAAATGCTGAGTGTTTACCCAAGTAAAGTTTCAGAATAAAAACAGGCAGAATTGTCAAGCCCCTTACGGTAACTCCCATAGAAATTGGTTGTGTTCCTGAAATTATATTGTTTCTCTGTAATTTGTAACTAGTAGGCTGCCGTGGTCTAAACTTGTGCCTATTGCTTTAACTGATAAATTTTTGCAAAAACAAAAAAAGAAAAAAAAAAAAATTCTCGAAGTGGTTACCCTTCGACACTAAAAATAGGCTTAACCTAAATATTTTTATGTTTATTTCGTTCTGAGAATGAAAATGAAGGACATCGCCTCGGACTTTCTGGTAGCTCCCAAGGAAATTGATAAATTTGTTGAAATTTCGCTTTCCTGCTGTAATCTCTAGTTCAGAGAATGCAGCCATTTAAAGATTTGTAAATTGCAATGCATGGTAATGCTTGATAAAATTTGAAAAAATCGGCAGGACAGTCACGTGTTCTCTGTTAATTCTCATTCAAGTTATCTGTTTAATTTATATATTGCTAGATTAATATCTTTCACTCAACCATTAAGTAAAATTTGATCCGCATTGCCACCCCCTTTAGGTACCACAAGCACAAATTGGCCTACTTGGCAAAAACCATAAGTCCCAATACAATTTCAAGTGAAGGGCTTCAGGAGGTTATAATTGTGTTTCTTTTAATGTCCTTTAATTAAGAGAGTTTGATAAGAAACTAGCTATTTACCACACCCCTTCCAGCACCTCTCACATTTTTGCTTATTGGATTTGGAGATCTAATGAGTGAGCGATGTGAATCATCGGCGTCGTTGTGTTTCGAAAACAATAAAGTGCCAAAAAAGCATGTAGAGGGATAAACTGAGGTGGGCCACAGTTTGGTCACGGTTGGAATAAATGATAATAGTATATCCGCAGACATATCCTTTTTGTGACAGACATACTATACATACCCGCTATTTACCATATTTGGAATTTTATTTTTGTGGGCTGAAACGATAAACAATAAGGAATTCTTTTGTCGGGATATTGGGATTTGTTTATTTGACGCCACAAATGTTCATACGGACGAGTTTGTGTGACATGGACGATACAACAGTGGCAACAGTAGGCATAGGATTGGCTTGAGAGTGGAAGAATCATCATATGTGAGAGAAGATTTTTAGTTTGACTCCCAAAATGTCACCGAAAATTACTAAGTTAGAAATGAAAAGAACTTTTCCATAGGCCGAATTAACAGTCTGATTTCGAATATCAAAGCGTTACATGCAATATGGACTATCTGCAAAAACATAATTGTTCAGTACAGCAAAACATTTTTTATACTTCACATAAATTGCAGATATACGAGATATACAGACAATCAGTGCAGAAATTTCAGTTAGGTGAAATGACTTAAATATATCGATTATATCGTCATCTTGGGATTTAATCCATGTAGATCTGCCACAACAAATTTAACCATTTTCACAGAACATTGTATTTCAACGTGTGAACTTGGACATCAAGTTGAAACAGTTTACACCGATTTTCCCAAGCATTCTCATAGTATACTTTGTGCTAAGTTGCAATCTATGGGACTTCATTCCTTGATGTTAAAGTGGTTAAAAAAAATATGCAAAGTCGTTATTAATGGTTATGAATCTCTTCCATATTTGCAAAAATTTGCCATGCCGCAAGATGTATTTTCGGATCTTTGTTGTTTTATTGATTTATAAATGATATGACTGTTTTAAAAAAGAAAATTTTCTTTTGTACGCAGATGACTTAAAAATATATCACTAAATTTCTAATATTTCCGAGGCTCTAGATCTTCACAATGATTTAGATAATCTTCTTGATTGGTGTTCCCCAAACAAACTTTCATTAAATCTATCTAAATGTGTCCACATTTCATTCTCAAGTTCTCGTAATCCAATTCAACTGGCTTTCAAAATTGGTTATTATAGGCTCCTCACTGCTGAAAATAAAATGGATTTAGGTGTTGTTTTCGATGCGGCACTGACTTTCATATCGCATCTAAATTATATTATCCCTAAAGCTTATTTTATCCTAGGGTATATTAGAAGAAATTGTCCTGATTTCACTGATCCACATACCTTAAAAATAGTGTATACTTCCTATGTAAGTTCAAAGTTGGAATATGTTTCTTTTGTTTGGAGTCCCCTTTGCCAAGTCAATATATCACGCATAGAATGAATTCAGCGAGTTTTTCTGAAATTTGCTCTCTCCTAAATTAGCTTTAGTGGTTTTGTGCCTCCTTATATTTCCAGATGCCGGTTACTGGGCTTACAGCCATTACAATATCGCCATCATATAATACCTTGTTATTTGTATTCGATATAATAGCCGACATAGTTGATTGTTCTGAATTATTGTCGCTTAAACCGTTTTATGTTCCGCCGAGATCACTTTGATGTCATTATATATTCAATGTAATACTCCATTCCACAAATTATGCTCAACATAGTGCTTTGAATCGCAGATTTATTGAATTCAATATCATAGATGGGATTGCAAGAAATGAATACCCAATTCATCACCTAGAGTTTTGTATGTCTAGAAATAACTTTAAACTGTTCATTTTTAAATGCTTAAAATAAAATAATTTACATATTTACATAACTTTCTTGAAATATGTTATGTCAATTCTTAGTCTGCAAGGATTTATACGTTCATACCCATAAATAAATGAAATGCAAATATACCTTCACCCAACGTCTTTTTATAAGTGATACCAAATGTATGAGTGATGTCAAAATGGCAATGGTAAATTGCTGGTTCTTATCGATAAGTACAGGGTGGCGCAATAGAATGTCCATATTTAAAAAACAGATTAAAAAATAAATACAAAAGGTATGGTTAAAATAAATCTAAGGCATTGTAGAGTTATAAATGGAGTTTATTTTTTAAAAATAACATCATCTAAATGGTGACCCTCTATACGACGGCGCTCCTTTAACCGCTAACGAAAATTATTGAAAACTTTCTTCAGTAATACTGGTGTAATGGCTGCCTTTTCACCACGGATATTCTCCTTGAGCTGAATGATGTTTCTTGGATTATTACTGTAGACTTTGTGTTTGAGGTATCCCCACAAAAAAAAAAGTCAAGAGGCGTCAAGTCTGGACTACGTGGGGGCCATGGGATATCACCTCTTTTCGAAATCAGTCTGCCAGGGAACATCTGCTTCACCACCGCCATGGAGTCATTTGATGTGTGACAGGTAGCTCCATCTTGTTGGAACCAAGTTCTGGAATTCACTATTCTTGAACTTTCAATTTCTGGAGCCAAAAATCCGACCAACATCTCAACATAGCGTTCCGTATTAACCGTGACGTTTTGGCCCCGCGCATTTTCGAAGAAAAAAGCACCAATTATTCCTCTGCCAGAGATTGCTGCCCATACTGTCACTTTAGGACTATGCAATGGTTTCTGGTGTTTGATGTTGGGATTTTCACTGTTCCAGTAACGACAATTTTGACGGTTTACGAACCCATTCATAAGGAAATGAGCCTCGTTAGAGAAAAGGATATTGTCAAAATTGGAAAATCGATTAAGCATTTCATTAGCAAATGGGAGCCTTGCTATGAAGTCAGACTCTTTCAATTCTTGTGTTAATTGCAGCTTATATGGATGCAGTTTAAGATCTAATGTTAAAATTCGTTGCAAACTTCGTCGCGATAATTGTAAGACAGACGATCTCTTGGGACTCGACATTTGAGGATTTCCTCGTACTGACTCCATAACTCTCTCAACATTGTCTTCGGTCCTAGATGTTCTTGGGCGACCATTTGCTTGTGGTTTAAATGTTGAACCGGTCTCTTCAAAACGCTTTACCCATATTTTAATTAAATTAGCACTCGTAATCCATATTCAGCACAATATAGTCGCCTAGTAGCAATATATGAACGAGAGTTCTCGTAAAATGCGCGCACGCAAAATGCGCGATGCTTCCCGTCGAAGTGATTCATAGCGACTAAAACTCCATGAGCCCGCCAACACAACGATGTAGGCGCCCTCCGCCTGAGCCTTTTCTACCCCGCAAAAAAAGGTGATGCAATATGCACGTTATATTGCGCCACCCTGTACTTTGGAAAAAACGACAATAAAGAAGCAAAATTACAGCTTTCTGTAGTTCTCTGCTGATGATCTGATTTTTATAAAAAAATTTTTTTATAAAAAATTCGCATTATACTAAGCATAGTGAACTAGAATGAAAGGTAGGAATCTAGGTGTCTAAACTTCAAAATTATAGCCATAGTTTTAAGATTATATATGTACATATTTGAATTTACTATTGAATTTATATTAAAATTAATCTTTTTTTGTACATTAAAATGTACTTTTGTAAGAATATTATTGTGAATGAACTCAAATTTTTGCCCCTGAAATGTTACATAACCCCATTGAGTGGAAATATGTGTACTAAATGTAACTGAATTCTGAATTGTAACATATGAAAATTAACTGTTGCCGAAAGTTTTGTAATAAGAAAAAATGACTTACAAATCGGATCACAACTGGTAAGCACAACTCGTTGCCTCAATAAATCTCCTTTGAATTGGCACTAATTCTCATTCTCATCTTTTATTTATCCCCACTTGTAATTTCTGCACGATCAATTTGATTACATATAATTTCATATGACTGTGAAATTATATTATGACTTTTCATAAATTTTGTTGAGAATTATAGAGTAATGCAACGAACAAAAATCTAGATTACTGCAGCTTATTAATTACACATTGCAAAGAAAGTATTGAAATTAGAAAAACCGGTCAATTTATACGAGAGGTACTAGAACAGACTTGGCAATACGGCCTGTTTTCATTTTGAGTTCCTGTTTTTCAAACGTTTGACTAAATTCAGTGCAGTTGATAAAATGTATCTTTTATTTATTTGCACTTTAGTTGCTAAAACATTCATTTGCAATTCTGTTTCACCAATGAGAGATAATTCATGAAACATGACTAACAATTTAAATATGTTTAAATTTCACTCAAAGAATAACAACAGCTAGAATCAGAACGGACACTAGCAACTAATGACATCATTTATCAGTGGCTTAAATGGCAAAATATTTAAACAAACATTTCGTTATTTCCTCGTTTTGATTCTGTACATCCTTCTAGTACCTGCCATACAAAATGATTTTCAGAAAATCTGTCTTTCCTTTGTTATTTCTAATCAGTAAACAGCAGTTGTCTACACTTATGTTCATTGTAATAGCTCACAGCTCCCTGTAAAACTTGAAAAAAAAAATCGATTACTCTGTCTTCTTCCATACAAATGACAGAATTAACCTGCATGGTCTCAGCTTCTATCTATTAGGCAAATATATTGATTTGAAGAACTTCGGCCTTCTGATTAGTGTGAAACCAAAATTGCTTAGTGTGTCAAAGGATTCAACCTATAATTTCTGATAACTTGGTGGTCCTATTGGCAAATCTAAAACTTGATACCGTTGAGACAGCAAAAATCTAGGCATTCTATTTAATAACGAATTTGAATGGAACAGTAATGTTAATGTTGCCGTTGCCAAGCTGAGGACCAAGCTGATGACTTTGTATCCAACACAAGTCCTTACACCATTGCGCATACGTGTACTTCCTGTCAAATCTTTTATTTTGCTGAAACTGCTATATGACTGAGAAGTTTTTGCCAGTTGTGATGCTATCAGATATGGTGGGGTTTCCTCTTTTTTAAAATGTTTATATGGCGTTAGCTTATTTGATCTGCTGAGGATAAGAACTGTAATTCCTCTACATAAAGTCATACAACCTACTTGTGTATATCGTCGGCTTTAGCTCACTACCTCTGAGAGGCGCAATCTATTGGTCTAAAATCGATACTGCTTACAAAGATCTGACTGGACAATAATATTCTGAACGTGTGTAGAACTCTTTACCATTTTGTATGGAAATAACTGGCATACATTATTGCACGTTTCTTATGCGCTCAATAAGTTTAACTGATGAAAGTTTTGAACATCCAACAAATCTTCCTAAATCTTTAATTTTGAACACAATGATCTATTAAATTTAAAATTACGATCAAAACTTAATTCTTTCTTTTTTTACTATGTATTACTTTAACATTGTTTTAACGCATTTGAACATTGCATGTAGTAAATTCATATTTCTGTTAATAGATCATATATTTTTAATCGAAAAGATTGCCATCTTGTTGTATGTGATTGACAAATATTTCAAATAAATAAAATAATAATATCCTAATCCGTCCTGCCCTCATTCGAGTTGAGCAAACAATCAAGTACATGATAAACCATATGGAAGCTACATTTTACCGCACTTATTCGAATGCACCTCACTGTATTATATAATTTCGGCTTATTTGTGGTAAGTAATCAATCAAATTGTGTACAACAAATACAATATCCATTTCTGTATACTCATTTAGCATAAATAAACGAGATTTCTTCAAACATCTGCCCAACACAACCTCCCACAAGTGTGGATTTGTTTGGGCTTTAATTAATGATTGAAATCGATTTTTGGCAATATTCGAAAATACGCTAAAGGCAAGGAAGTCAAGCTACGAATTCTATAAGTATAATATAATAATATATAGTTCGCAATAGATATCTAATATTATATGGTATGTATACATACATACTCGTACATGTTTATGAACATGTACTCAGCGCGTGCTATATTAAATATAATTTATTGCAGTAGTGAATTTGTTAAATTAAATAAAATGTCATAGTACAACTATTTTCATTTCTATTTGTAGATTTTAATGCTTGTTAGAATAGTCATCAGTTTATATATTGGACTGGATTTAAAAATAACATACGGGGCTCCCTCCCCCGTCTACAATCCCATATAATATCACCCATATTGAATGCATGCGTCAGTGGACTCCGTGGCGCAACGGTAGCGCGTCTGACTCCAGATCAGAAGGTTGCGTGTTCAAATCACGTCGGGGTCAAACGTCTTTTTTAACTCGTTTTATTTATTT
>JAHXMU010000601.1:486064-500974 GCA_019455685.1 Philornis downsi | reverse complement strand
ATCGAAAATCTTTGGGGAAAGTTGAAACGAAGAATCAGAAAATACGTTGTTGAACTATGCTGTGGAAAGTATGCCTCTAAGATGGACATTCCAGCAGGATAACAATCCGAAGCATACTTCTAAGTTGGTAAAGAATTGGTTCCAAGATAATAATGTTGCTCTTCTTGGCTGACCAAGACAATCTCCGGACTTAAATCCAATCCAAAATCTTTGGAGAGAGTTGAAACAAAGAATTGGAAATGGGGTTCTTAAAAATAAAGATCAGTTATGGAATTTAGTTGAAAAAACTTGGTATGAAATACCAATAGAAACCTCCAGGAAGCTGATTGCCAGCATGCCATGCCAGAGTCAACAAAATAATTGAAAATAAAAGTGGATGTACCGGATTTTAACAAAACTCAGCCAATTTAGTAGAAAAAAACTTGATTTTTTTTTATTTTTTTGCTTATTTTAACTAAATGTACTTATTAATTAGTCCAATGTTTTTTTGATTAATTTCTTATTTTTTGAAAAAATTTTCGTTTTTTGTTATTGTTTTAGTATTTGTTTTATTTCTAATGTTATAACAAAAGAAATCAGTATTCGTTTTTTCTTTTTATTTAAATAAGTTGTTGTCTACGAGCCTTTAAAAAAAATATATTGTGTACTTATTATTTTGACCACATGTGTATGCCGTACTGGTACACATTTGTGCATATGTAGACTTATAGGGAACTTGCACCTAAATCTGGCAGCCAGAACGAGATACATTCTGCTGACAGTTGTTAGCATGAACGGCGAAATATTTTGCTTGCTCGGTTAATCAACTAGTTATATGCCATAAACCGGTGCTAAACCCACTATAGAAAATTAAATTGTAATAGTGAAGATGCATATAAAAATAAAAAGAATCATGACTTAAGGATATGCCCTCAGATTGTTCAAGGTTTCTACCAGACAGGCATTCACTTCGACAAGCTAAAAACTGATGTCTCCTTATATCTAATATAGGAAATGCAGCAGAAAAGGCATGGCAGATGTTCATATAATAATTTTATTTAATGTAGTTTTAATCTAGATTTAATGTTTAATTTTAATAATATTATGTATTAAGTATAAGACAGTGGATTTGTAGCTAGCAAAAGACAAAAGACTGCAGAGACATAAAACGTTTAAATGCACGATCATTCGAAACAATCATCCTTTGGTCTACACCAAGCACCAAAACCTCGATTCTATCTGTCATTCAACCTGCAATGTTAGAATTACAAACTCTTAAACTTAATTATCGAACACACAACATCACATCGGTTGCAGGTAGGATCTTCAATTTAGATTGTATCGTAATGATCGGCAATACACAAATACACAAGCAATCACACATATATACCATTTGGGGTCAAAAAGAACTTGTCGTAAAAATCAATGCTCACCTTATATCAGTATAAAAAATTTTCTGGTGATTCTCATTAAGAATATATTCAGAAAAGTAATAAATATTTTAGTTGTAGTAGTCGATGGTTGTTCGACATGAAACCTTTTACATGATTAGATGAACCTTCCTATTGCTGCTTTAAAACTGAAGAATTGAACTCTTTTCTTTGTTGAACTAGAAGACTGATTTGTAAATTCTGCCTTGCATGTTTTCACACAGCGGTTGAGTAATTATTCATGCTGGACTCTGGCTGAATGCTTTAAACCGTAAGTTTAGAGGGATATACAAAAAGCTTTATAAAAACGAAAACGAATATATCAGCCAAATTCTCTGTGTAAACAGTAGACGTAACTGTTTTTATAAAACGAAAACGAATATCTGTGGTCACAACCTATAACAGTCTAAGTCTGTTTTTCAATATTTTCAGTGCAGGAGTTTAAAGTTTTGAATCTTCACTAAAAATCAGGATAAGGTGTTTTTTGGAAAACTTTGCTGCAGATTCCAAGGAAACGAATTTCTTTACTTAGTTGTTAACAAAAAATAGCAGTCAAAAGATATTATTGAAAAAGACACTTAGGCTCTTATGAATTGTTGAACGAAAGAAAGTCAAAAAGTTCAAGTTGAGTTATCAAGTTAGGAAAATAAAATTGTTTCTTTATTTTTTTGTATTAACGACTTAAGTTGATTTAGGCAATGATGAAAAAATAATGTTTATGTTTGTTGTAATCCTAAATTGACTTAGGCTGTTATGCCAAAACAGTCATTTAGAAAAATAACTTAAGCTATTAGGTTTTTTTAGGATTAATTGCCTTCCTAGAAGAGATACAAATATGGAAAATTTAGAGCAAATAAATTTAGGTACGCTGAATACGATGGTGCTAATAACTCAATTGTGTCCTAACTCGAGTTAGGCTGTTACGGGTTATGACCACAGTTATATCAGCCGAATTTTCTGTCACATCGACTGTTATTTTTGTTTTTGTTTTTATAAGGTCACAGTTGTTGGCCGCGTATACAGTTATGTGTGCAGAAATTTTGGTTTACTGTTTTCACAATTAATTAATTGTTTATCTAACTAATTAAGAACATAGCGGATTGGGCTGATTATTTATACAGGCCGATCATCCACCTATTAACACTGCCGCATACCAAGGGCTTTACTTATCGTCTTTAAATGACTCAGCTGATGATAATCAGCTGATAGCTTACGCAGTATAATCATATGGCAGTTTAAACACATCTGCTTTGGGTTAATGATTTACAAAGCGGCTTTGTCTGATTGTTTAAATAGCGGATTCATTTGATTGTTTATACGGCAGCTGGGGTTAATATTTTACCCACCGACTTCAAATGGCCTTTTACAAAGTACCATCACATGTTTGTTTACGCAGTAGAATCATCTGGCGGTCTAAACATAACAGCTTTGATTAACTTTTTGTTTACACAGCGGATTCTTCTAAACATCTCAATTTTTGTTAACTGTTTATTTACACAGCGAATTCATCTAACTGTTTAACCAGCGGTTTGGGAACACACCTCACTCAGAAGCTTTAAATGATCGTTTACGCAGCATCAGTCAGTTGATTGCTTACATTAACCTTGGTTAACAGTCTAATCAGCAGCTTTGGATGATATACAAAGCGGATTTATTTCACTATCTACACTGAGACTTCAGTTGATATTTTACGGAACGGTTTCTAATGACCATGGAAACAGTCACACAGAGGCTTCAGTTACTTGATTTGCATAAAGCATTGAAAAGTCTATAGATCACTGGTGCTTAAAAAACTTATGTTATTTACAAATTTTGTTTACGAATTCGTCGGTAACTACACCATTTCTAATCGAAATTTCAAGAATTTTAATTGAAATTCATAAATTATATTTGCAATTCGAAACCCATCAATTGAAAATCAAAATTTCCATTTAAAATTCAAAAGACATGATGTTGATGTCTTTCAAACTTCAAATGGAAATTTTGATTTTCAATTGATGTGTTTCGAATCTCAAATGGAAATTTTGATTTTCAATTGATGCCTATTGAATTTTAAATGGGAATTTCGATTTTCAATTGATGTGTTCCGAATTTCAATTAGAATTCTTCGAATTTCAATTGGAAATGGTGTAGAAATCGGTATTTGACAATTTCGTATTACATAAAACATCTCCGGTTGATGGATTACACGACTTTGGCAGATAATTTGACTATTTGACAAATACGAATAGTTTGACAGGGATTTCGCCTGATTACATAGAGATTACATAGAGAATTCATCTAATTTTTAAAAAACAACTTCTGAGTCTGCTCATAATCATTTTGGACTGTCCGCTTACAAAGCGACTTGTTGACCATTTACGAAGGTGTGTAAATGCTCGGATACTATATAGAAAAGTCTACTGATAGGCTTTCTATAAAGAACTTATGTTATTCTCTAATTCTGCTTACAGACGCCTCTATAGATAGGAATTCTTATGTAACATGCAAATTTTCCCATTGCACTGCTAATTCATAAGTAACTTAAAATAGGAAGACTAAATCAATACAATCTTTAATTTAATGATTTAAAAGAGAACGTAATTTTGTATTTGAACTGGTATGAATATAAATATGCATTGAAAATTTGGAAATTTTTAATTAACGCCAATTGACAGGTATTTAGTAAAATTTCTTAAAGTTTCTTGCAAAATATGATCATTTGAATCGATGTACAGCTTTCGATTGTATTTCGGTATATGAAAATATTTGTTTAAACGAATCTTCTAAAGAGAAAGATTCAAAATTTTGCAGTATCAGAAATCTTTTAGGTTTTGAACGACTTAATCTCGACTGGAATTTCATTTCAAATCACCCAGATTATATTCCGTTTGTTATACTGATCATAAACAAACCTAAATCTATTACACATAAGAGAGTGATTGGCAGGAATTTCCTAAAAGTAAAAGTTACCAATTTTTTCCAATCCTCAAAGATTAATATTAACTAAATTAATGCTTGATTTTCAATCTTTAAAGAAATTTGGTCGTTTGCTTCACATTCTGCTGCGGCATGACAGCAATAACAAATTAGCATTAATTTAATTCTGCTACTTCAATAATACTCAACAATACAATCGGATATTCCTCCAAGGACTGTCATTAATACGGAAACATCACACACACATTTACACACATATATATCTCTCTTTCCGCTCCTTTGGCAAAAGCCATAAAATTCAATTGAAAATTCCAAAGCAAAATGATTTTATGACAACAAACAATTCTCTGAAGAACTATTTGCTGCAAAACTGAAAAGTTAAATAAAAGTATCAGCAAAGTGTTTCTTATGAATGGTTTTTGACATATTTTAATTGCCAACATTAGCAATATTTGTTGCCAACTTCTGCGGAAGTCAGAGCTCAATGAAAATCAAACAATTTGCTAGCGAACAGTGGGGGAATGTGACGTGAAGTATTTGAAATCAGAAAAGTTCAGCGGGAAAATTACTAATAAAAATTTATACAGGGTGGGCCACAAGGGTGTTGGCGGTTTAAATATTCAATTAAAAAAAACTACGAAACATAAAAAAAATATATTTGTGTTTTTAAAAAGTAGAAGCATGGGAATTTTTAAGACTTAAAAATAATGTTGTCCAAATGGCTTCCCTCGGCTGCTTGACACTCTTGGAACCGAAGTCGCAAATTTTGGAAAACTCGTTGAAAAGTTGTTCTCGGTATTTTGTTACTTTCCTGAATAATGTTCCTCTTCAACTGCTCTAAATTGGTCGGATTATTCTCATAGACTACCGATTTGAGGTAGCCCCATAGAAAATAATCGCATGGAGAGAGATCGGGGCTACTTCGGGGCCATTCAATTTCCCCCCTTTTTGAAATGAGTTTTCCAGGAAAAACATTTTTCAGCAGCTCTATGGATACCCTAGCCGTATGACATGTGGCCCCATCCTTTTGAAACCACATCCCTGAGGTATTGCCTTGAAGTTCTTGCAAAGCTGGCACCAAAAAGTCTGCTAGCATGTTGCAATAATTGTTCCCTCTAACCGTCATCGCATGCCCTCTTTCGTCGTCAAAAAAGTATGGTCCAATAATACCGGTTGACGTTATCCCAGCCCACACGACAAGCTTAGGGCTGTGAAGTGGACGTTCATGCAAGCGTCGGGGATTAGTCTCGGACCAGAACCGACAATTTTGCTTGTTCATATGACCATTAAGGTGAAAATTGGTCTCATCACTAAAAATCACGTTATTGAAATTGTTGAACCGCTCTAGCATCAAATTGACAAAGTTAAGTCGGTTATTGGCATCATCGGGTTTTAATTCTTGGACTATCTGAATCTTGTAAGCCTTCAAATGCAAATCACGTTTCAAAATTCGTCGTAATGTTGTTCTTTTGACATTCAAAGACTGACTTCTCTTACGTGCTGACTATTGCGGATTTCGCTGAACTGAAACACGAACACGCTCCATAATGTCGGCTGATCTTGCAGAAACTGGGCGACCACGAACCGTAATTGGTACTGTTGAGCCGGTTGTTTCGAACATTCTGATCCATTTTCGTATCACATTGGCGCTTGGAACTTCACTTAAATCGTGTAAACCGTGTTCATACCGAAACAAACGTCGTGCAGTAATCACTGATTTATTGTTTTCGTAATACGCTCGGACACCAAATGCACGCTGCACTCCCGTGTACGGCTCCATGGCGACTAAATTTCCAGAAAGCGGCGCAGCAAACAACATATCCTCTATATAAAGTATAGAGTAAAAAATGACAAGTTTTAAAACCCACCATGGTCTTGATGGGTCCTTTCCAGAACTACAATCCAGTCCTGAACAGTAAGTTCAGAAGACCCTGGTTGTCAATGCAATTTGAGATACACGAAATCAACTAATAAGAAAATGGCGCTGCAATTTTGCCATAACAGATCTGGCTATGTCGCAAATATTTATAGGTAAAGTATCAGGTATCTTTTGACCGAAAGTCAAACATTATATTTTTTTAGATAATGAAATTTGCCGATTTTCCAAAATTTGGGTTTTCCACTATAACTTGCAATCCGTAAATTACAATAACTTAACTTTTTGTTCGTTGCATTGTTCTACTGCAAAAAATCGACCAATTAATCATATCTCCCATACAAATGACCGGATTAAGCCATATGTTCTTAGGTTCATATCTTTTATCCGGTTACATTAAACTTAATCAGGCCTCACACGCGTTAAGGGTTTACTAATGCAGGGTATCAAAATGAAAATTAACCGCATTGCAACTCCATATAACTTCCACATAAATTGATTGATTTATGGAAATTTAAGATTTGCCCTGTAGACACTAATTCGCAGACTCCAGTAATTTAAGTTTTTGTCGATTATATCAAATTGTAATGTTTGACAAATTCGATCGGATATATTCGATATATTCCTAAATTCATATCTTTCATTGAGTTGTACTAAATCCAAAATCATCAGGCTTTTGTGAAATTCAGCCAGCATTGTTGATCGATGTAGGGTTCCCTACATACAAATTAGTCGATGATAGAAAGTAATGATTAAGCTATAATATGGAAGTTTATTAAGTTATAATTTATCACCGTTTACTCTGCACCACCTCATTTCATTTCATTTATCATCCGACAGCCTTGAAAGAACCTTTGGAACCACTGAATGGATATGTCTTTATATATGATCAGTGTACGTGTTGACACACTATCGGTTCATTCGGGAAAACCAGGCCATGTTAACCACAAAAGGACTTTGTTTATCACCTACGGGCGTGGTTATAGAAAAAAAAAACTAAAAAAACATGACGTTTTTTTTAGAGAAAAACGAGGAAATGTGCAAAATAATATATGAGAAGAGGTAATTTCTGAATCACATATATGTGTGACAGTGAGTCAGTATGTCATCCACTATGTCATAACTCGGAAATATTACAATTGAATCAAATTAGTCCTGTAGGAAAAAACTTGTTCATATAAAAACTGAATTCGACTTTTGTAAAATTGTTCTCCTGCATAATTTTTCTGGTATATTTACCATTAATTCATTAACTAACAGCAATATGGGGCGATATTTAAAAGATGCTGGATAAGAACCACTCCAATTTGTATACATTTGTAAGCGGCCGTCACAGTTCGAACAAAATATGATTTTCCAGAAGAGAAATAGGATAAGTCAATACAATATATGTGATGTGAAGCCGCTTTGGATACGCTTATTTATCTGACGATTAGGCGGTTTATTATTCATGCCAAAGTTTATCGGAATCCAAGGTAATGAGTAGAAAGGTTTCGACCTGCTGAATTTGCAGCACCTGCCCAAATTTGCGTCCATTTTCTTGTTGTTACAAATAGAATGACAGAATTAGTATTTCCCCCATTCTATGATAATAAGTAAGGAAAGTGTGTGAAGGGGGCTTTCTGAAGACGAATATATTTAATTTGTATCTTTATTTTTTCTCGAGAAACAGACTTTTTGTCATATCCAATAAGGTTATAATAAAATCCGATATGCACATCAAATAAGCACAAATTTAAAATATCAAACAGTATTTTCATTTTCATTTCATTACCAATCAATTACATAATATGCCTCTTACGGGCTGCAGGTATACGTTTCAGTTTCATAGAATCCGTGAGCATCAGCGACGATGAGGCTCAGGATTTGGCCAAATTCGGGGCAACATATGTTATAAGATGTGATCAAAAAATAACCGTTGTTTTAAAATTTTTCCAAAAAGTATTTATTTATTCATCAATAACTATCTTGTCGCCTTCAAAGTAATCCCCTTGAGATATAATACACTTATGCCAGCGTTTTTTCCAATCCTCGAAACACTTCTGAAACGCGCTTTTGGTATCGCCAACAGCTCCTGTTTCGATTTTTCTTTTATCTCCTCAATCATAGCAAAACACTTTCCTTTCATCGGCTTCTTCAGTTTTAGGAAGAGGAAAAAGTCAGCAGGGGCCAAGTCCGGTGAATACGGTGGTTGAGGCATCATTAAGGTTTTGTTTTTGGCCAAAAACTCACGCACAAGCATCGATGTGTGAGCTGAAGCATTATCATGGTGCAAAATCCATGATTGGTTTTTCCACAATTCTGTGCATTTCTGACGAATTTGTTCGCGTAAACGGGGCATAACTTCAAGGTAGTATTCCTTATTGACCGTAAGACCTGGTGGCAAGAATTAATGATGCACCACGCCATTGCAATCGAAGAAAACAGTGAGCAGAACCTTCATATTTGACCGAACTTGACGTGGTTTTTTCGGTCTTGGTTCTTCTGTACGCCCCTATTGGGATGATTGGGCTTTGGTTTCAAAGTCATAGCCATACACCCATGATTCGTCACCAATTATGACCTTTTTGAGGAAATCTGGATCGTCGTTGACGACGTTCAACAGCTCCTGAGCGATGTCCATACGACGTTCTTTTTGCTCAAAATTTAGCAATTTTGGAACAATCTTCGCTGCCGCACGTTTCATGCCTAAAACATCCGTAAAAATTGCTTGGCATAAGCCGAACGATATGCCAACATCATCAGCAAACTCTCTAATAGTGATTCGAAAATACTGATTCCAAAATCATTTTCTTTACTGCTTCAATGTTTTCATCGGTTGTTGACGTGCTCGGGCGACCAGGACGAGCGTCGTCATTGATATTTTTCTCGGCCTTCCTTAAATCTGTTATACCACAATTGAACTTGTGTTCTGCTCATAGTAGACTCGCCAAACGCCACAGTCAACATTTCAAATGTCGTTGCACATTTAGTTTCACTATTTACACAAAACTTAATACAGTTTCTTTGATCGATCATTTTTTCGAATAGTAAAAAAACGAAGAGCGCACCAAAAAACGACTAACCTTTTTATATGTCAAAAGTAAACTGACAATCCAAAATGGCTGATATTGTCAAAATATATAACAACCATGTGTACCAACATAACAGAAAAAAAAATTCGAAAATCGAACATACGTAACTCACGAAATTTGAAAATAACGGTAATTTTTTGATCACGCCTCTATTAGTGGCAGAGAATGGAGCTTTGCGCATACGCACTTGGGAACGTGAACGTTTCCAGGAACGTCATGTTACACGTACATAACAAAGTTGGCCGAGTTTATACAAAAAATACCACATTCTGCGCTGCCACATAACGTATCTAACGACCATGCGAGTCAGCAAACAAGTGCAAATTATTATAGCAACAACTGGGGTTATGGAAGGGGTGGAGGCGGCAGTAGTAGCTACGGCAACAGAGGAGGAGATAGTAGTCTGAAAACCTCGGCGTCAGGTACAAGCATTAAAAATATATCATCCACTAGCAAATTGTTCAATGTGCAAGTGTTTTTTGTCACTCATGAAAAAATGAGCGCAAAATACAAGAGGAGGTTGGAAAGTGAGGTAACCCAACAAATGTCCTCGACATTAATACAATTCGCTAAGAGCGAAAGTGTAGCGATTTTGGTGGCCGAATTATCACCCTCAACATTGAATGCGATAATCGGAGCCATTAATCCAAAGGCCATTGACGGCAAAGAGACTGAACAAGGAATCAACCATGCCATTGATAGATTTTCCAATTATCGCCGTTACATCAGTGAAATATACAATGAAATTATAGACTATGTAACCGATTCCAAAATAACCATTGTTGCCTTATAAAGTACAACGGATTAATATTATCGCGCTATAATTTAAGCATACAAAAAAGTGAACAAAAACGTTGGATAGGGATACAAAAGATAGAAATGATATAAATTATTTAAACATACATATATTCTACTTTTAATATGTCCCTTTAAAGTGATTGTCCATCAGAAGTTTGTGAAAAGAAGTATCAGCGTTCATGAAGCGATATGCTCGTATTGAAGCGATAGAGAGAGGGAGGTCGTTCTTTATTCCTGATGTTTATTTAAACATTTATTAGTAGAAAAAATAATAATAATAATAATAATTTTCCTTGGCGTTATTTCATACCAATTTCAGACTAAATGAAGTCATGCCAGAGTTGTTTGCAAATTTAAGTAAAACTTTGATTGAATTTAGTGGAAGCGTACGATAAAAGTCGCATTAAAGTGTGAATGTATATGAACAAATTTTCCTACCTAAAATGGAAATCGTCCTAAATCGTCGTACCTAAAATGGAAACAGTCAACCCCATCCACTCGACGAAAATCTTGCCCACTGTGTCTGCTAGCGCAAATGTAACATTTGCATGAAATGAATGCCACAAGTTGTAGAGCGAAAACTAAAGTAAATGTGTGAAAGAGGAATGGTGAAAAACGCTGTAAATGTAAAGGAAAAGCATGAAATAGAATTTGAATTCTCAACAGGCTGTCATTTCCGCTTTTATTGTTTTATAAAATGTTTACTATGCCATTTTTTTTTTGCTCTTGTTGTTTTTGTTTGTTCTATACAAAACGTACATACAATGTTTTGAATGTTAATGTTCAGGTCATGGTGTTTCTATTCGCTATATAGAATTCTATAGCCATTGCTGCTGTTGGTTAGCTTGGCTGGAAACTATTGCGGAACCCAGAAAAAGGCAACAAAAACAACTTGAATGAATCTAAAGTTTTTGATGTTAACAATTATAAAGCAATCACTTGTGCTCAGTTTTCAAATACAGAAGTGAAGAAGTTTGGTTGTTTTTTTTTTCATTTTAGAAAATCATGCTCAAGTTACTTCATCTTCTACTCTTAGTGGAATGGAAAATGTTAGGCAACAAATTATAATTTTTGGACTGCTTAACTACAAGTGTTTAGTGAAGTGTAAAAAGAGAAGTTTTAGTTTTAAGAAGAAGGGGGAAGGAAGAACATGTAATTTGACTAAAGAAAATCAATATGAAGTTCGGAAGAAATCGAATGCGGAGTGAACTGAAGTTACTGATGAAATAAATAAGATGTTGTTCTTATAATTAAACTTACAGACATACCCATTTCTGTCAGAAATCTCAAATGTATGAAGCTATAATTTCTATTTAAAGGATAATAATGTGTATCGAATAGTAAGCTGAAAAATGCGTTTAAGGCCGACGTATTCTCCTGCCATTTTTTTACTATTATTAAGAAGTAGAAGTTTCCTTTTGTTATTGCAAGCTCATTCCGAGGTAACTGATAACAGTCTATAAGATATTCACATTCGGTCAAACCAGTACCGGATATTGACCATTTAAAATGCTTGCTTAAGAGAATTGTCAACATTTTTTCTGTTGCTAAGTTGGCACAACTATCTTCTGTATTGAAGCAAGCTTTGAGTGTGTTATGTTATTTACGAGGGCGGTCCCAAAACTATCCCACTAATATTTGGAAAACACAAATAGGGCACAAATAGTTGGGAAACATTTTCTTTATCTTTCAACATAATCTCCTTTTAAATCAATACAGTTTTTTCCAGCAATATTATTATGGTAAGAATTCGATTCCACCTTTCATTGTTGACAAATCTTTTACCACCGAATCATTTTTTCAAGAAAATAGCCAGAAATAGCAAAATCTGGCGACTAAAGTGCATGATGAGGCAATTCGAACTTTAGTTCATTAATTTTAGCCACCGCAATAGTGGATGTGCGAATGGGAGCGTTTTCTAGATGAATAACACTTTCTCTTTCGCCATTTAAACGTTGCAATAAAATAGCATAACATTCGCCGTTGATGGCTTTTCGTATCTAACGATAATCAATAAAAATAATCCCATAACCATTTCGAAAAACAGACGCCATGACCTGGCCAGCAGATGGAACCGTCTTCGCCTTTTCGGGATACGATTATCCAATTCCAGTCCACTGGTTTGACTTTGTCTTAAGTGTGAAGTGGTGGACTCATGTCTCATCCATGGTTATAAACTGACACAAAAAATCGGCTTTGTTGAGGCGAAACATCGACAAAATTTCTGCTAACCCATCTTCACGACGCTGCTTTTGCTCTAGAAGGACAGCGCGGCACACATCTGGCGCATAGGTTTCTCATCTTCAAATCTTCGTTCAATATACAACGTATAGCTCTTATTAAAATTCCTATTATTTCAGCTAGCCCACGCACTTTCAGACGACTTTTCTGTATTTTTCGCATAATTTCCAAGTGAATAAGGCACGTGATGAAGCAACTCGAACAATAGTTGACATGTGAACTGCAGCATTATCTTGATGACACAACACTTTTTTTTCTCCAAATGCTTTATCCATAATTCTGCCATTCGTCCCCTAAAAACTCCAATAAATAAGCATATTATTCGCTGTTGATTTTTTTTCCTTTCTGAAGACAATCAATAAAACTAATCCCATATGCATCCTAAAAAAACAGATGCCATTACCTTGTCTGCAGATGGAACCATCTTGACCTTATTTGGACATAATCCCCCCATTCCGATTCACTGCCTTGACTGTTCTTTTGTCTCAGGTGTGAAGTGGTGAATCCAAGTCTCACCCATGGTTATAAACTGGCTCAAAACTTCGGCTTTATTGCGTTGAAATATCGCCAAGCACTTTACTGAAACATCGTCTACTTCATGACTCTATTTTTGCTCCACTGAAAGCAAGCGCGGCACCCATCTTACGCACAGCTTTATCATCATCAAATATTTGCCTAAACGCTATAAAAAGGACAGAAGATAGCACACCAATTTTTAAGGAAAGGAAAAGGCGGTAGGAAGAAAGGAACATTATTGTAGAGTGCTAAAGAAGGATACAGAGAAAAAGAAAGTGATAAAGAGAGATAAAAATATAATTTACTCTGTATGGAACAGTGATCTGTTCTTGTAGGGAAGATATGGCCATTGATAAGTAGAATGTGTTGCAAATATTTACAGAAAATTGTATCGAAGGATCGAAAGTAAACGGTATGGAACTGTGATCCGTTCCTGTAAAGACAGCGATGAAAATCTGGCCACAGATGAACAGAATGTTCTGCAATTATTTGCAGAAAATGGTACCGAAGGATCAAAATTAAACGGTATGGAACAGTGATCCGTTCTTGTAAAGACAGCGATGAAAATCTGGTCACAGATAAGCAGAGTGTGTTGCAATTATTTGCAGAAAATTGTATCAGATTATCAAAAGCAAACGATATGGAACAGTAATCCGTTCCTGTACAGACAGTGTTGTAAATCTGATCACAAATAAGCAGAATGTCTTGCAATTATTGAGAGAGAATTTTTATAATCCACTACTCCTGAATGACAGTGAATAGACAAGTGAAGAAATAACAGCAGTTATCAACGATGATATAGATTGCCAATTATCGAGAAAAAGTGAGGTCGCAGCACCACAACTTACAACAAGGAAGATGTCAATGCTGGTAGCCTACCCATAGAACTGTTTAAGACCGCTGCCAATGAGCCAGTACTCAGCACGCAGCAACTCCTAAACACGATTTGGGTCCGGGAATGCATGTCCGATGATTGAAATGTCAAAAAAGCCATCTTACTATGTACTATGTCAAGTGTGATATGTAAAAAACTGAAACGTATTCACTATAGCCACTTTTGAAGATGAATCAAGAAAAACGAATCGACATATACCACCTATCCGTCGGTTATGAAGCTGTTTTCAACAGTCTGATATGAAAAAAATCGTATAAGACCATAACAACGACCGCCTTTTAAATGTGATATCGGCCGACATAATGTCTTCAGCAAATTCAGGGAGAAACATTAGTGAGCCATTTTACTTCAAGCGAGTATTTACATTGGGCGTTAACCTCTCTTGCCACCTCTCCAACATGTTGTTGGATTTGTTTATGATAAAAACTGCAGTTAATACGACTGATGTCATCTCTAACAAAAACCATATGATATTTCCGTATACTGACGATATTGGACATCATTACCCGAAAGCTGTGAGATATTACAGCAGCCTTCTCAAGCATTGATATTTATGAGAAAAGCTTTAGTTAACATGACTGGTTTGATCTCTAACAGAAGTCATAAAACATTTCTGCATGCAGACGATCATTCGACGAAATCTGAGAGATGTTACTGCAGTCTTCTCAAGCATTGAGAACAAATAAAGCAGTAAGAGTCTGGTGATAACCGTGGACAAATAAAGTTGAGTATTTCGTCAAACAGTTTAAGATGCCGGGTGAACGTTGACTACTAAAACATTTTAGTTGCGGATAAATTCATTTAACTCGTCTATGCCGTAAAAAGAGTACTACTGCCTTCATACAGCTTTTATTATGGGTTTAGTAAGCGAATTAATGACAAAGCTCTCTTTCTTTGCTCCATTCAAGAAAACTTAACATATTTTGGTATCGTGCGAAATATTTCCTTTTCTCTGTTGAAGTATTTAAATAGAATTTCCTTCAACAGGTCCTTGAAAAAAGAAACAAATTCTAATATTTTGCTCCCTCGGTAAATACAAATCCAACTGTATCCGCTATTGGTTTTAGCTGTCTTTAGTGTTTAAATACCTGATTTTTTTTTTTCAGAAAACAGATTTTCGAGTAATAGAAAAAAAGGAGAAAAATACAAAAAAAAAAAAAACGTTTTACCCGGTTTACCTCT
>JAHXMU010000601.1:455088-486054 GCA_019455685.1 Philornis downsi | reverse complement strand
AGCTTTTATTATGGGTTTAGTAAGCGAATTAATGACAACCGATTTTTTATTTATAGAAAAAAAGAAAAAAAATAAAAAAAAAAAAAAAAAAAGTTTTACCCGGTTTACCTCTATGAACCCGTAAGAAAATCCTCCCTGTTATGAAAAAGAGGTAAGTGGCACATCTAAAAGACATTGGCAGCGCTTTTAAAGTGTGTCTATATAAGTTACGCAAATTGCATTTACTGAAGCGGAGTGATCTTCAACGCACTAAACCGGTGTGCCGGTTTTCTGTTTTGAACACTGTAATTGAGGATCAATCAATTCTGGATTTAATTCATTCAAATCTCCTAGAAAAACAATTTCTTAAAACTGTATGGACTCATCAAAATTAACATATCGATTATTATTTTCGTAGTCATATCAATCATGAGCTGTGTGAGCTGTACACCAACATGGACGTGGTCAAACTCATAAAAATATTAGGCGGATGTAATCACACGCTTTAATGCAAAAAGTTGTCGACAAAGATCTTAATAGACGGCGAAAAAAGGTACGACCCAAACTTAATTAGAAAAACCAGGTTTTGAAAATACTATCAAAACTTAAAGTGACGAATTGGAGAAGAGAGAGCGGCAGATTTATTTTCTGCGGACGTTGTACAACAGATATGCCATTTCTGTCATCATCTAAGGAAGTAAATAAGTACTTTTTATAACTTCTGAACATCATCGAATGTTCCGGTGGAGAGAAGTTTGCCTTTTGGAGGCTATAAATTGTCCAACATATGCGATTTAAATGCATACATTGAGCTAATTTTATTAGCTCAGAGTATGTCGGTCGGTATCACATTTTAAAGGCGGTCAGCGTAATGGTTTTATACGATGTTTTTCATATCAGGCTGTTGAAAACAGCTTTATAGCCGATGGAAAGGTGGTGTCGATTCGATTTTCTTGATTCATCTTCAAAAGTTGCTATAATGAATACGTTTCAGTTTTGTACATATCACACTTGACGATAGTACACAGTAAGATGCCTTTTTTGACATTTCAATCATCGGACATGCATTCCCGGACCCAAATCGTGTTTAGGAGTTGCTGCGTGCTGAGTACTGGCTCATTGGCAGCGGTCTTAAACAGTTCTATGGGTAGGCTACTAGCATTGGCAGCTTCCTTGTTGTAAGTTGTGGTGCTGTGACCCCACTTTTTCTCGATAATTGGCAATCTATATCATCGTTGATAACTGCTGTTATTTCTTCACTTGTCTATTCACTGTCATTCAGGAGTAGTGGCTTATACAAATGCTCTCTCAATAATTGCAGGACATTCTGCTTAACTGTGTTCAGATTTACAATGCTATCTTTACAGAACGGATCACAGTTTCATACCGTTTGCTTTTGATACTCTTATACAATTTTCTGAAAATAATTGCAACACACTCTGCTTATCTGTGACCAGATTTTCATCGGTGTCTTTACACGAACGGATCACTGTTCCATACCGTTTACTTTTGAACCTCTGATACAATTTTCTGAAAATAATTGCAGAACATTCTGTTTAACTGTGACCAGATTTTCATCGCTGTCTTTACAGGAACGGATCACAGTTCCATACCGTTTACTTTCGAGATATTAGAGGCTGGTATGAAATATCTAAAACAACAACAAATTTGGAAATTTTCCATATATGCGATATAGCTAAATGGACGAGGAAAACCTAAAAATTTTTTTTTTTTTGTTTATTAGAGGCTAGTACGAAATATCCAAAGCAAAGAAAAATATTTGGAAATTATCCGTATATGCGATATAATTAAATTGTTGATGAAAACCTAACAATCTAACGAAATCTGTTTGCATGTCACGAGATTGTTAAATCTATAGAAATCGGTCATGAAACAAAACTTGTCAAAAGTTTTTACTCCAAACATAACAATCAGAGATTTAATATATTTTGGCATCATCCAAAGTATTCCCTTTTCCTTGTTGTCTTATATAAATAGAATTTCTTTGAACAGGTCCTTGACAAAACATGCAAATTCAAATCTATCGTTTATTGAAGAAGAAGCCTAAATGGCATAATAATAAATAATATAAGATATCTAATAAGGAAAACATCAATCTTAATTTGTAATTCTAAAATGTCGTAGGAGTTTTTAGTCCAAATCTCCCACATTCATGTGGAGAATATTCAATGTCACAAACAGGAATATGTCTTTCATCATGAACTCTGCCTCAGTGGTAATAAGATATATTACACTAATATTGAAATTTATGCAAGACGTGTGTAAAATCGCTGGATTTATATAATGTCATGAGATATTAATAAAACGCATACAAAATGGTCATACCCTCAAACAACAAATAACGATAGATCATCTGTGGTAACATCAGTATTATTCATGTCATCATCGTCAACATAAGCGCGCCATCATCCAGCCAGCCAGTGAAATGAAGAAAAAAAGGAGAAAAAAAACGTGTGACAAGGATATGCGTTATATTTATTTGCCACGAAGCAACATTCTTCTGTTGTAAGCTACGGTTATTCCGCGAGTGTATGAGTGTAGCGCAATAAAAAGTGAAAAAGCTTTACAATATACTCGTATATATGTATACGAGGTGTGTTACAAAAGGTGAATTTATATAATAATACTAGCCGACCCGGCAAACATTACTTTGCCTTCAAATTTTATTTTTATTGGAAATGTTTCATGCCAATCGGTCTATTATAATAAGAAAGGCCACCATGCACTTGAACACGCTGTTGTTCGCGTGTTCTAAATGTGTCGATGACTCGTTGACGGCTCAGTCTTTGTCTCAATGTATTAGCTCGAACGCGTTCATTGCGATGATCTTGACTTTCATTAGCACGTGTGATTGCAGTCGAATTTATTACATTTCCATTGTCAGTCAATTGATCTTGTACCGATGTATTTAACCGACGGTTGTGCTGTAATTATGAGTTTGAAGTCCGTTGACCAATATTTCCTCCTCGTCCACGAAGACGTGGCATTGTTGTAGATACGTAACTTATATGTGGATGTTATACACTTAATATTCACTGAAAATAAGACACCAAAAATATGTAAAGAAACAGTACAAACAAATTTAAATGTGAAAATAGCGAAACGCATCTAATGCAATAAATTCAAATTTAAATACTTGCGTGTGGTCGTAGTTGTGGCTTGATTCAAATTTGTGTTGTTTACAATGACACCGCACTCTTTGTGTTCCAATTGGAAGCAAAACAAACCACTTTTGTTAAACGTTAATTTTGTTTCAGAAAATGATGCGCGACTCAACGAATTAAAATAATATTCACTGAAAATGATTTATTCAAATCGGTCCAGCCGTTTAATATGAGTTCAGTTCGACATACACACGTACAGTAGAATTATATACATAAAGAAGATTATTATGGGAGGTACCACGCCTATATTTGCAGAAGAACTTAAAATATGTTCACTCAACCGAAATACAAAATTCTGTTCAAATACCGTTAGCAGGAGCAGAAATAATTGCTTTTTTAATTTGTGGTTTGTATAGGAGGTACCACTCCCCATTGTCCAATCCCGCCCATATTTGCAGCAGTACTTAAGATATGTACACCAAACCGATGTACCAAATTTTGTTCAAATACCGTAAACAGGAGCAGAAATATTGGATATTTAATTTATGGTTTGTATGGGAGGTACCACGCCCCATTGTTCAATCCCGCCATATTTGCAGTAGCACTTAAGATATGTAACCAAACCTACGCACCAAATTTTGTTCAAATACTGTAAGCAGGAGCAGAAATAATTGATTTTTAATTTTTTGTTTGTATGGGAGGTACCACGCCCCTTTGTCGAATTGAACCGAATTGTGAATTTAAATCATCCCGGGCACCACCCAGACGCATATACAAAAATTTATGCAAAACGGTCCAGCCGTTTAGGAAGAGTTCACTGACAACGCCCGTACAGTAGAGTTATATATGTATATATAGGTAAAGATAATATATATATGTATATAATATAATATATATAATAATATAATATATAATATAATTTATGCAATAAAATGCATTTTAAATTTTCTCAAAAACATTTATTTATTCATCAATTTCTATTCCTTCAACTCCTTCAAAGTAGTTCCCCTCAGATATAATACACTTGTGCCATCGTTTTTTTCCAATCCTCGAAGCAGTTCTGATATGCACTTTTTGGTATGTCCTTCTGCTCTCTCAGCGATTCAGTTTTTATCTCTTCAATCGTCGCAAAACGCCGTCCTTTTATGGGTCTCTTCTATCTTGGGAACAGAAAAAAGTCGCAGGGGGCCAAATCTGGTGAATACAGTGGCTGAGGCATGATAACAGTGTTGCTTTTGGCCAAATAATCTCTCACAAGCAAAGATGAGTGAGCAGGTGCATTATCATGATGCACAAGTCATGAATTTTTTTCCCACAATTCCAGACGTTTTTTTCGTATTGCTTCACACAAACGGCGCATACCTCCAAGGTAATACTCCTTATCAGCCGTACGACCTTGTGGTAAGAACTACTAATGCCCTACGCCATGGTAATCGAAGAAAACAGTGAATAAAACCTTGGCATTTGATCGAACTTGGCGTGCTTTTTTTGGTCTTGACTCTCCTGGACCCTTCTGGAATAATAATAATGAAATAGTGAATCTTTTCACTGAAACATTTCACTGGGTGTGCATTCGAAAGACCAATAAATCGATCGTTACCTATCTGATTAAACGTTAGCTTCTTCTTTTTAGGTGGCGACTGGAATATGCATCCTTATCTACTATGCACTGCCCGCAGAAAGTAATTCGAAGCGCTTCGAACTTCTGCGCTTTTCCTACAAGTTTTGATAGTATTTCAAAAGCCTGGTCCTTTCTCTTCGAGTTCGTTGTCTTGAACTTTTTATGCTAGTATATTGAGTCTATCCGCACAAAATGACACTGCCAACACAATGGCTGTATATTGATGCGCTAGACAACGGACGGGACGCCCCTATGGTAAAAGCTGCTGATGCACTACGCCATGGTAATCGAAGAAAACAGTGATCAAAACCTTGGCATTTGATCGAACTTGGCGTGATTTTCCTGGTCTTGGATCTCCAGGACCCTTCCATTGGGACGATTGGGCTTTGGTTTCGATGTCATAACCATACACCCATGATTCGTCATCAGTTATGACCCTTTTAAGCAAATCTAGATCATCGTTGATGTCATTCAACAATTCCTGAGCTATGCTCATGCGACGTTTTTTTTTGGTCAAAATTCAGCAATTTTGGAACGAATTTCGCTGCCACACGCTTTATGCTCAAAATGTCCGAAAAGATTGCTTGGCATGAGCCAACCGATATGCAGACATTCTCAGCAACTTCTCTAATTGTGATTCGATGATTCTCCATAACAATTTTCTACACTTTCTCAACATTTTCATGGGTGGTTGATGTGCTGGGGCGTCCAGAGCGAGCATCGTCATTCACATCTTTTCGACCTTCTGTAAAAAGCTTGTACCACTTGTAAACCTTTTTTTGACTCAGGGTGCTCTCACCACTGTCTGCCACTGTCAACATTTCAAGCGATTTTGAATACTTATTTCCATCCAAAATTTAATGCAACTTCTTTGATCCATTTTTTTTTCGACGGCAGAAAATCACCGAAAACGCAAAACACTTGCCTTATTTACGCCTCTTACAAACAAACTAAATATGCTATATGGATAAAGCCGTCAACATATCTTCGAGACGAGTGTACCAACATAAAAAAGAATAATAATCGAAATTTGAATGTACGCAGTCCGCGAAATTTGAAAATTAACCCAATTTTTTGAATACACCTCGTATATGTATATATTTATTATTCCAGAATTTGGCGGATACATCTCACCTTTCCCACCACCATTGGCAAATTTATATTGTTCATTGTCATTTGATAGAGTGAACGCAAAATATTCACGACTCTTTTAAACATCTTTGACAGCTCTATATGTTGTTCTGGCATTCCATTCGCTCTGCGCACAATTTAGTGGTGAGGAAATTGCTTGTTTGCATGTGTGTGTTTGTGTGTGTGCGGAAAAAAAGAAAATGAACCAATGTACTGCCGAAATACAATTCAACTCATGTCTATTGACAGCTGATGATAAAAACGTTAGTTGATAAATAAAACATTATGCAGCGATTTTGGCAATACATCAGCCTGGTCTAAAGTATTACGAGGCACTTCTAGCTCTATACCATACCCGGACACATTTGCGTAAACACGTGTATGTGTCATGTGGATCCAAATTGAAGACATGGTAAGCGATTTTTATTTAAAATATGTAGAACATTTGGACACGCCACTTTGACAAGAAGTGTTCATCATACAGAAACATTTTCGAGTGCAGCAGGTTTGTTGATGAACGGAATACTTTAATAGATATGAAGTTATCGTTAGGAAAAAGGGTATCGAAAATTACTTGGAGTAAATATCTAAACATTCACCGGGACCCAGCAATAATGCTATGAAACAAAAGTGAGGTTTCAACTTTTGGAATGGTTGATTCCCCTCCAAATTATTGTACAAGATGAACTCTATCGAATTCCCAAAATTCATACAGCTACTACGTAGCTCGATCTTTTTTCTAGGGATCTGAAATGTTTTCCAAAATATATTTAAAATTACATAGTTCTGCCATATGTTCTGTTACAAATATAAAACGCGATAAAAAAAAACCAATATTCATATTGTATTCAAAATTATTTCATTTATTAGAAGATAATATTGGTTATTAAAAAAAATTGTATTCACTCGAAATTGCCGCCTTTTGTTTAACACAAGCTTTCAAACGGTGTGGCCATTGGGCTATAGCCGCACGTACGATTTCCATGGAGATCGAGGACGCTGCTCTGGTTAATGCTGTTTTAAGGCTTCCCAAATTTCTGTGGGGAGCCTTGCAAGCCATATTCTCCAATTCTGACCACAAAGCATAATACAGTGGATTGAGATCTGGACTCCCTGATGGCCAATCTTCTGCTGATATAAAGCCAGGAATATTGACTCTGAGCCACTCCTGCGTGGTTTTAGCTTTGTGCGCAGGAGCAGAGTCCTGTTGGAAGATCCATCTACGTCCGTTGAAAAGGTTATTGGTCAAACCCTTCACAACACCCTCTAACACATCTTTTTTGTAAACCTTTTACGGCCTTTTCACAGAAATGGAGGGATGTGACACCATGGTGGGTGACCCCCCACCAAACCATTACGGAAGAGGGATGATGGCCACGTTGAACCCTTGGAACAACTTTTTTCGCTTCCTTAGATAAAGTGGCATAAATCTTGTCATTTTGTTTGTTGAAAACTTCTTCCACGGTAAAAATTTTCTCATCCGTAAACAGAATGTTTTCATGGCTATTGTCCGCGTGCCACTGCAAAAGTCGCTTGCATCTTTCCAGTCTAATTTTTTTAGCTGAGGAGTTAGAAGATGCCCCGTGGACCGACGATAGGCTTTCATATGCAGATCATCCCGAATCAGTCTAGACATGGATCTGGTTGATATATCCAATTCCTTGGACATGATTTTCTGCTTTCTAAGGGAATTTCTCCGAATTCTTTCACGCACTGCCTTTACTACCGCACTCCTACGGACAACGCGCGGGCGACCACTTTTTGGCCTGTCTTCTACTCCAGACAATTCACCGAAGCGAGCAATAGCACGATAAACGAACATTCTTGATATTCCGAGTGGTTTTAGCAACTCGAAAATTTGGCCAGCACTCTTTCCGCACTTATGCAACGCTATTACGCCGACTCGATTCTCTTTAACGCCCCACCCCATGTTAATAGATTGCAAACTGAAACCAAACTGAGTAGTATTCTTCACTAATCAGTGCATGTGTTCTGAAAAAAAAGTTAACGGTTCTATTCCCGCAAGAAGTTTTGAACGATAAGCGCTGGAAATTGTGTAACGGAAAATATGGCAGGTATAGTGAAAATATCATAATTTCTGGTAACTACAAGTCATCAGTGAAATTTGCTAAGACCTATTTTCGTAGAACATTCAAATTCTGACAAAAACTTTTCAGCTCTCTATTAAACAGAAAAAAGAAAAAAAATATATTAAAATTAGAAGATATCAAAACGAAATGTTCTAAAAATTTGTTGTGTATTGAATTTCACTAGAGGTGGTTGAAAACAAAAATGACCTGTCATCAATTCTCAGACTATCTTTATGTTCTTATTCATAATAAATCAAAAAAAAGTGCGTAAAACTAGCCAATTCCTCTTAAAAAACATAAAAGGTGTCCCAACAAGAACGCAAGATATAAATTTGGCGCCATTCGAAGTGTCATTGTTTGACATTTGAACAATTGTTATTGTTTGGTATCAGAAGGTACGAGGTTAGTAAAAATGGAGCGCTACACGAAAGAACAACGCATTCTCATTTTGATATTGTTTTACCAAAATGGTGAAAGTTTTGCGGCTACAGTTCGCAAATTGCGATCAATTTGGGCTCACAATAATGCTCCAAAAGACGGCGTCACATGTCATACAATCACAGAAACGATTCAATTGCTGCATCAGTCATTTCCCGATAGTGTTATTTTGCGTTTTGGAGACCAGAATTGGCCACCTAGATCGTGCGATTTAACAACATTAGACTTTCTTCTTTGGGGTTTTTTGAAGTCGATGGTTTACGCGAATAAGCCGACGACGACTCAAGTCTTAAAAAAGGAAATTGGACGCTGCATTAATGAAAAACCGCAGCATTTATGCAATGTCATTAAAAATTTCATTAAAAGTTCGCGTTCTTTAAAAGATCGGCCTTCTGCCCGTTGTGTTGTTCCATACTAACCTCATTCTGTCTACTTTACGGTATAATAAAGTTTCACGATTTTTTTTAAATAACTGTGCTTTATTTAAGATTTAAATCTTGCGTTCTTGTTGGGACTCCCTTTATATACATTCATAAATAAATTTCTTTTAAAGACCGAACAACCCGAAATTTTCAGTTTTAGTTTTAAATACTCTTTTTCATAAGTTTTTACTACTGGCTTTCGCTTTTTAGCGTTGATAATATAAATTGTTTTCGAAATAACGATTAATTGATAATGAAAATTGTAACAAAAATCTTTAATTTATTTAAATGTCAATCTCGCAATTTCAATACATTTTCTGTCACTCACAGATACATTACAATTATATTGTGCACAACAATTTTATTAGCCTTTTATCCTCCTCCATCGATGTGATTTAATAACTGTAAACCAGCAACTTAATTCATGTGTCAACAGAATTAAATGCACAGTTAATTACAAATTTCCATGTCCTTTCTGCAGGAGCACATTCCACTTACCATTGCATGCCGTTTGCTACATAGGCGTAACAACACTTGATGTGGGTTTTCCAGTATTTATTTAAAAAAATTATATATTTGTTTGTTAATTAATTTGGTTTCATATAAAATAGATTTTATATTTACTTTATTTTGTATGTATGTGTGGTATATTTTTAATTAAAGATTATGTATACTTAAATGCATAAATAAATACACATATTCATTTATATATAGAGATTCATTTGTTTCTAGAATTAAGTATCTTTTTCATTTGAGCTTTTTTAAATTTTTGAATGCGAAGTATTTTTTGTGTTTTTTGTGTATTTTTGCAATTTTTCAATAAACCATTATTTCATATATTCAAAACGGCATAGAGCTGTTTTCCCTTCACCTTATGCTTTATAACTCATATAGTTATGATTTACATTCATAGATTTTAATTTGTATTTTTGTTTTTTTTTTTCGTTATTTTTATTAATTTAAACATTCTATACTTTTTACAATAATGTAACACATCTATCATTATATTACAATAGGAGTTTCTGTTTTTTCGGGGTTTTATATTCTTTTTTTTGACGTAGGTTTGTTTTGTTTTTTTTTCACATTTCTCATTTCTCAGTTTTAATTAAATAAATAATTGTACAAAATATATTCAAATTTATTTGAAAAGTGGCACTATGAAACTCAAAACATTTAGAAATAAATCAGGTTTATGTATTTGCGGCAACTTCTCTTACGATTTCCGGCTGGGTTGTTTACAACTTCCGTTTCCTGCCTGGGCTATAATTAATTTTCACCGTTGCTCTTGTTTTTGTTGCTATTTAGTAATCAAGACATCACGCTCAGGTAGTTTTTGTGTTGGTGCCTCAGTGTGTGTATGTGTGTGTGTACCAACAATTTTAAAATCAAACGGTTTTCTAATTATTTCATGAGATGACGGAGAAAACGTTACATAAATGCCAACAATAATGGAATAAAAATGCTATTGACAGATTGACACTGTGCCAGAGGTAGTTAAGGGAAGTTGTTGAGCTGGTAGCAGACCAAGCGGAAATTTCAGCATCGTTGGAGGGTATAAAATTGTAAAAGAAATCTGCAAAAGTATACGAAAAGAAAGGGTAGTATTTTAGAAATTATGCAAAATTTTCACTTTCATGCATTGATAAGCAGCAAACTACTGTGATATGCATTAAAGTGATCTCAGGTTTGTATATGCTTCACTACGTTTGATGTTTATAACCCAAAAGTAAATGGCCAAGTTCACAATAACTTCTTAATGATTTATTAAATATGAAAGTTTGAGTCAACAACTATAGAAACATGAATGCGGCCCATATTCACAATAATTTAATTAATGGTTTATTAAATATGCAGTTTTGAGCTAACAAGTATATACAAATACACTCAGCGAAATTCAATTAAAGGCAACTGCATTTTTGTAGATAAAACTAGGTTTCGAATAATGAAACCTTCAGCTTTCTATTTTACTTTGTCTTGCCCATCGTTTTCTATTCTTAGCATACATAAAAATTTACTGTTAATTTTGTCGCTAATACAGGGTGTCCGTCTGGTACTTCTTTATTTTACTGCCATTTTGGTAAACATTAGTGTTGACAGTTCATATTTGGCAGTCGTAATGCAGAGACGTGGCAAATTTATTATTGAAAAATATTCGATAAACTAACATGTTTTAATCGTTAAAATATTTTATCAAAATCAATCATCGATTACTGTGACAATGAGGAAAGTTACGTGAAATTTTTGGGAGAAACAACGTGCCAACAAGGCGCACTATTTATCGCGTAGTGAATGATTTCGAAGAAAGAGAGCCTGTAGCTGACAGAGCCAAGCATGGACCGCAAAGTATTGCAAGATCGGCTGAAAACATTACTACTGCTCAAAAGAACATTCAAAACAATCCATTATTCTCAATTCGACGCCTTGCTCAGGAGCTTGGTATTCAAAGAACAACTTTGGCCACAATTTTGCACAAGGATTTGCATTTGTTTCCATTTAAGATTCAGGTGACACAAGAGATTCTTTCACAAGACCATTTACGCCGCCATACATACGAGTATGCCAATAGGATGTTACAGCTCGCCCATGACAACCCCGATTTTCATGAAAAAAAAAAAAAATTCATAATGAGTGACGAGACACATTTTCATTTGAATGGATATGTTAATGAACAGAAAAGTCGGTTTTGGCCAATGGAAAACCCTCAAATTATTCATCAACCACCTTTGCATCCATTAAAAGTGACAGTCTGGTGTACAATTTGGTCAGGAGGAATCATTGGACCTTACTTTTTAAAAACTGAAAACGGCGTAACGGTAACTGTCACTGGGGGAGCGATATCGTGATATGATTGAAAACGTTTTAACGCCAAAACTGCGTGCTTTAAGCTTGTTTGTCATGTGGTATCAACAAGGCGGTGCCACATCGCATACAGCCAGGATTACAATGGAATTACTGCGAGACCTCTTTCCACAACAAGTCTGATTTGACTACTCCGGACTTCCTTTTGTGGAGATATCTGAAAAGCGAGGTTTATGCACACAAACCAGAAACGCAGAAACAGGGTTCTGGAGTTAACAAAACATGATTGCACTATAGAATCATAAAATATACCAGCAACTGCAGTTTTCCTCATACTAAAGTTGCGTCTGTGGACTGGTTTTATGGCTGTTTTTTTCATAAAATTTATGTTGTAAAAATATATTTTTATACTCAGTGAAATTGAATTCATCGTCTTCAAAGTAGGCTCCTATACTAATGGCAATTAATTATGCAATCATCAAAATGTATTTCAAACGCATCTTCCCCCTCTAGCACCGTCTCTTGCTACGTCTATGCGCCACAGATTCTCTGTTTTGTCTTCTATTGACTGAAAATTAATGCCTTGAAGTGAAAATTTGAGATTTGAAAGAAGAAGCCGGCTTCACATTAGGCAAATACGGGGTTCTTTCTATGGTTTTTGTTGAGTTTTTACTCAGAAATATGTTCACAATGACAGCATTGTGAGATGATGCGTTATTGTGGTGCACAATTCACGAGTTTTATTATAATATAGGTACATAAATCATGTACATATATTCTTCAACGAATTTTGTTTTCCAAATGTTTGAACAATATTCTCTATTTATCGTCTGAACTTCTGGTTAGAAATTCCAGTGCACAACATTGCGATAATCAAGGAAAACAGTCAACGTTAGCCTGACTTTTGATTGACTTTTATGTGGTTTTCCTTTTTGGCTTAGTTGGAAGACGCTATTCGAAAACGTATTGAATGGCTTACTAGTCAAACTCGTACACGCATACTTCATTTTCAGCTAAATAAATGTGTTATCAGGGTGCAAAATCTTCGAGTGTTATTTCCATAAATCACGTATTCTTCAACGAATTTTGTTCCCCAAATGCTTTATAATGCTTGGAGACTATTCTCTATTTACCGTCTGAACTTCTGGTAAGAAATTCCAGCGCACAACACTGCGATAATCAAGGAAAACATTCAACGTTAGCCTAAATTTGATCAACTTTAATGTGGTTTTTCGTTTCGGCTCAGTTGGAAGGCGCCAATCGAAAACTTTTTGAATGGCTTACTGGTCAAACTCGACTTCAGGAAAGAAATTTCAGCGCACAACACAGCGATAATCATGGAAAATATACAACGTTAGCCTGACTTTTGTTAGACTTTGATGTAGTATTCATTTTCGGATCATCTCGAAGGCGCCATTCGAAAACTGATTGAGTGGTTTACTTGCCAAACTAGTAAAACCATACTTCATAAATAAATTTCCCATACTAAATAAATTTCCTTACATCTCATGAATGGAACATGGGAGACCTTCCCACGTTCAATGAGTTTCCGCGCATTCTAGTTTTGGACTTACTGAAAAGGACCTACAGTTTAACGACTATTTCGTTTGAGAAGCATTTACTTGACTTGTCGATTGCTTGGATACTTGAAGTGTTCCTTTAGACTCATCGATGTGACCGCCACTATAATAAAGACGGGTGGCTGTATCTTGGATTGAACCCGCGATCATGCAAACGATAGCCGCGTGGACTAACCATAGCGCCATATTAAATCATTTTCAGCCATAGTAGTTTTATGGAGGAATTGAATTGGAATTGACACGTTCTACCACGTCTTCAGTGGCTTTAGTGGATTAAGTTTACAAAAAAAAGTCCTTCCATATCCAATAATCCATATCTTACCATATCCAAATAATCATGTAAAATAGTACAAACTAATTCGAGGAAAAAAAGATTTTTCAGCGTTTATCTCTCTTAAGCTTAAATGACGATTTTCAATTGGCATTTTCTTCACTTTATCGATGATAATTTTGCTTAAAGATGTTGATAACCGACCAGAGAGAAGCTAACCTGCCACCATACCTCGACCACTTTTTAATGTACTGCACGTTTTTAGCGATTCAGTATACGAAATTCCATTCGTAAAACAAAAGTGAGGGTCAATTCTTTTTATTTAATATTTATATGCATTCTAAAAACCACAAAACCTTCTTTAGATGAACTTACAAAATCGAAAAACGTAAGGTACTTTAATGACAGACCTTGCTCAAAGTTTGCGTCCGTATAGGAGGCAGTAATGCCATCTTAATGACAAGAAGAATTTTGACAATCTATTCAAATATTCAATATATACCCTCCTCTTCCGATTTTATTAAACATTAGCATTTAGTACCTATTTGCCAAGAGCTTACCTTGTATTTGCGTCAAATAATTATCCTTTTTCCTTAACATTTCACCATCCTGCAGTGCATATTGATCATAATCACTTTCATGATCTGTGGGTATCATATTCACGGTATTGCTCGACATATACTTGTGATGATGCTCAATATCCAACAGGGTCTTTTCCGATGATTTATGATATATATCACCGATTTCGGCCAAACAACGTATCTGTGGGGAAAGGGAAATAAAAAAGGATAATTTTGTAATATTAGAAATAAAATTTCTATTTTGCAAATTTACCTTTAACTTTCCACCGATGAAGTGATAGTCATTTATCACAAAATGCAATCCTATTGTTACAGTTTGCATATCATTGCGTGTATCTTTGTGAATTTTATAATGGCGGACATAAGAAGGATGGACCTGAAATACAAGTTGTAATATTTATTATCTTAGATTTACACTCAAAAGTAAAAGTTTAGCATTAGATGAAATTTTTATTAGTCCTAATTAAGCTGTATCGCGTAATATTTACGAATAATTGGAGATAGCATTAGAGATAAGATAACATTTCCAAATTTCTATATATGAAGAAATTTTCTGAATAGATCCAACTATACAAAACGGCGATAATAAAGTACATATTGCAGTATACAATTTTTGGCGGACTTCAAGAAGAGAAATGGAGAATTGTCTGGATTTCAGCAAATATTACTCAGAATAAACGCAGGATGAAAACAGGTCAAGTTACAACTTACTAAACACTTCCATGTCGAAATTTCTTCTAAAATATAGGCTTTTGCTAATTAAACTAAAGTCGCATCTGTCTACTGGTTTCATGGGATTTAACACGGCTTATGGCTGTTCTTTTCATAAAACAAATATTGTAAAAAAAAATATTTTTTCTCACTGAAATTGAATTCATCGTCTTCAAAGTAGGCTCTTACATTGAGGGGATTTCAATCATCACCAATCATCAAAATATGTTTCATACCCATCTTCCAGAAAAGACTTTAGTTGCCGCTGCGGCATTGATGTTGCAATAAATTCTCTCCTGGGGTAGGCGGGTCTAAATTCCTTAATTCATTCATTCTAGTAGAAGTGATCTCGATTCATACAATGCACCCAATCTGAAAACTTTGAATGGTGCTAAAAACTGAGCCTCCCTAGTACCATCTTTTGCCTCGCCTATGTGCCAACGGATTTTCTTTTTTGTCTTCTATCGACTGAAAGTGGATGCTTTGAAGTGGGAATACTTCCATGTCGAAATTTCTTCTAAAATGTTAGTTTTTGCCAATTAGGACGATTTAGATGAGAACTACCAGAATGGGCTTGGCAAGGCAATCGATTTTCATATTAAGTTTACCAAACGCTTAACGAGCACAAACATTTACTGAATTTAATACAACTATATGAAAGACACGAATGTCGAAATTATTAACTTAAATTAGCCCTTTGTACGGAAGGAACCAAAAGCAGCATGATTATCGGTCGATTTTCCCAAATTTCGTCAATTTTTATAATGCAACTAGCTGACCCGGCAAACTTTGTTTTGCCTACCTACCATTATTTGATTCAATGTTAATGTGGTAAAAAAAATTAATTGCAAAAATCTCATCTCCAACGCCATCTATCACTTCAAATAAAACCTTTTAAACCTTCCGGAATACTCTACCAATAATTTAAGATCAAAATGAGCAAAATCGGTCCAACCGTTCTCGAGCTTTAGCGAGACTAACGCAGAGCAATTGATTTTTTTATATATAAGATACTATGAAAAAAAATTTTCCTTACCGCGGCTAGAAAAATTTAAAATTACAAAAGAAATACTAAATTTTGATAAATCGTTTATCATAAAGCGATATGTGTTCCAGAACAGGTCTGGCAGTTCAGCTCATTTTCTTTTATAGATCTTAATTCACTAAATCCTTAATGTGTACAGACAATGACTTAGTTGAAGCAATTGTGTGAAACATATGAACGTAGAAATGTAGGTATGTTACACCGCCCATTATCATTGTTGATGGCCACAGTAAAGGGTTGGCTCCATCAAAATCTCCAGCCATGATCCAGCAAAATGTTAGACTGGGCCAAACTTTCGTACAAATGTGGAAGAAAATAGCGACGATGTTTGAACTTTTCGCGTGTCATACAAATTTTTCGTTTGGTAATGCGATTTGCTGCAACTCATACTGAGGATCCGTATCAGATCGTCATAAATGTAAACATTTGTGTCCATTTACGAAGGCGATGCCAAAACTAGCGGACCTGATCTATAGATAGTGCCAACAGTTTAAAAAAAATATTTTTGTTTTTTTTTGAAAATTGGCAACCTTACAAAACATATGTTTTAAGTATCAAGGCACCAAGTTCAGTATTTGTATTTGAGCCTTCAAAAATAAACGATCTCAGTGAATTTGTAAATACGGAAAAAATTGGTCCCGTTACGTAATTCAGTATTTCCACTTTGTTATGAGGTAGTCTGTTCCTTCATTTATGACTGTAAAATATTGGGTAGCAGAGTTTAAACGAGGCCGTACGGGCTGCCAAGACGAACACCGTAGTGATCAACCAATTGAGGTGTTCACGCCAGAGACGGTTAAGAAAATCCACAAAATGGTGTTGGATGATCGACGGTTGAACCTGTGTGAGCTGGCTGAAATGATAGGCGTAAGATGGTTGCCGCTCTTGTTTTCAATAGAGTAAAAACAGTACAGTACTTAGCGATGTTTCACCGCAATTAAGCCGAATTTATGCGTCGATTTATAATCATGGATGAGACATGGATCAACCACTTTCCACCTGAGACAAAGGAGAAATCAAAGCAGTGGACTGAAATGGGGGAATTGTGTCCAAAGAAGGTGAAGACGGTTTCATAGTAGGCAAGATGGGATTATTTTTATTGATTGCCTTCAGAAAGGCAAAACCATCAACGGCCAGTATAATGTAAATTTACTGCAACGATTAGTCCATGAAATTATGGAAAATGGGCCGCACTTCCATGGAATTCTTTGTCCACTAGCCGTTTGCAGCTTTTTTTATTTGTTTGTACCAATTGTTGATATTTCTTTCCTACATTATCATCTGTTCATCGAAAGCCTTCTCTAACTTTCTAAACTTTTCTGTAACTAACTTTCTAACTTTTTCATTAACAGAAATTAATGGAACTTTGTTTGATCAGTAAATCGGTGGAAAGTAAAATCCGGCGAAATCCTTTTTTGAGTCGTACAAAACCAACCACAGCTCAAACAATAATGACACTAATAATGTGAAACTTTGCATAGAAACAGGTAGTTTCGATATAACCCCGTACTGTAATTTAAAATCTGATCTTACTTTTTATACAAAATTTAACGCGTAAATGTTTTATATTTTGCTGATCAACCATGGCATGATGGTTGCAATATGCGACTATCATGCATATGATCATGAGCTCGACCTTAAGCATCTCTTAGTACACGGACTGCGGTCATCTCGATGTTTCTGATGAAAATTTCGAGTGGTCGAATAACCACCAAATCTATTAGATGCTTCTCAACCTGACGTTCGTCCTTAAACAGTGCGAGTCTGAAAGTAGAATTCGTGTACTGAATGGAATGTAATGGAATTTTTGTCTTTACTGTCATGAAATTATTGCAAAGATAATCGTAGGCTGTATTAGGTCTTAATTGGTAGCGGCTTTTATCGATTTTATTAACTGTGTTAGGTCGTCTCTAGGTTACGTCATATGAAGTAATCAAATTTGGCATTTTAAATGTTTGATTATTGTTTATTCCATGTCATTTTTAGTTTTTTTTTGAATTAAACTTTATGTGTGATGGAGTATTGTAAGCAAAGACGTTCTGATTTCAAAAGTTTCAAACAGTTTGTTTTTGATAGTTCTAGTTCTAAAGATATTTCAGAAAAACTTGTCCGAAATATTAGTAAGACTGCACCTCAATCAGGCCTAAAATATCAGAGTTTAAAAACCTCAGTCAACAGGCATAATTTAAAATATTGGACTTTCAAATACGACAGTTCAGATTGAGCCTCAAATTGTGTCTGATTTTAAAATTTTCAGTATTTCGTTGCCTGACATAGGAATAATTCCAAATGTCGGACTTTCAAATATTATAGTTAAGATTGAGCCTCAAATTACGTCCAATTTTCAAATTTTCAGTATTTCGTTGCCTGACATAGGAATAATTCCAATTGTCGGACTTTCAAATATTATAGTTAAGATTGAGCCTCAAATTACGTCCAATTTTCAAATTTTTAGTATTCCGTTGCTTGGCATAGGAATAATTCCAAATATCGGACTTTAAAATTTAATAGTTTAGAATGAGTCTAAATTTTTGTCCTATTTTCAAATTTCCAGTATTCCGTTACCTGACATACGAATAATTTCAAATGTCGGACTTTAAAATATGACAGTTCAGATTGAGCTTCAAATTTTTTCCCATTTTCAAATTATCAGTATTCCGTTGCCTGACATATCGATGGTTATGATTACATGAAAAAAGTAAAAAAAAAAAAAATTTTGACTATCTTTGTATTTATAGAATATTGATATACAAACATTCCGTATTCAATCATACTCTGAATTTTCTAGAATAATTTTTGGCATCTGCACATTAACGTCTTTGAGAAATAAAAGTCAAACTTTTGGAAATTAAGAGAAAGTCACGTCTGCCACGTCTGAAAGTCACGTAGAAGTAAAAACCGATTAATAGATCTAAAATAATTGATTAAATCGTCTAATTGATGGCATAGTTTTCACAAAAAAAAGGACCGGCGGTTTGTTGTAAAAACCTGTTAATCGATTATCGGTTAGGGTTTTAATGAGCCTGTAGGAAAGACATAACGTTATCAGTTTTTTTTAAGCATGTGCTTGGTTTTTCGGCAACCTTTATATTTACTTCCAACTTTCAACTGCTGCAACTCTTTTTTTTGCGGCAGGTCTTGATACGGTCATAACATAATAACATAGGTCATAACAAATGCCAATGCAATGTATTGATTGTTGAACCAAAAACTTTATAAGCATGTGCATGTTATAGTGGTTTTATTTGTTACATTCATTCCCAGGAATTGTGGTGTTTAAAATGCCGGTAGCAAATTTAAACTCTATTAAAATAGCAGTTCATTAACAAAATTTGTAATTTAAACTCTGCGGTTTTGTAGCAAATGATATTTAGCATATGCACAATACCGTCAATCTGAACTCTCTAATGAAGTCAATCTAGAATTACTGCTATGTAATTTCATTCTTTCGAAATGTTGCATAAATTACAAAATTTTTCAAATTAAAATTGACATTGCTCACATATACAGGTAATTAGATTTGTATAAATTTTCACCGGAACAACCAGGAAATGTCTCCACTAAGTGTTAACATATTTGGGGCAACAAGCAAGCCAACAACAACAAAAAAACATACATCAAATTGAAAATGCTGGCCTAAACTCATAATCAATGGCTGATGGCAATGACCCTACATCAATAATGACTGAGCTCATACTTACAGTCTGTACTACCACTGAGTATAGAGCAGGACTTTGGATGTTGAATTTATGCTTTGATATATCGAAATGTTTGAGTGTGGTTGTGTGAGTATTCTTGTTTGCATTTGTAATGTAGGACAAACAAAACATTTGCATAAATTGCACACTACACTGCGTATGCTAGGAAAACATTGCCGTCCGTACTCATACACACGAGTACACAGGCTTACTTCCGAATACAGTTGTTGGCCCAAAAGTGTTGCCATGCCTCCCACACAGCAACTCTTGAATGGTGATGGTGGAATTTGAATGCGCCAGAAATTACCAAACATTGGAATTGACATCCATTACCACCACCAACACAGCCTAAGCAAATACGTAATTTTATGCGTACGTTTCGGTTGTAGTCGTAGTCTGCAAGCCCATTCGGTGTGTTTTGTATGTGAAGAGTCATTTCGGTTTGCGTGTTAGTCCTGGCATTGCATGTTTTCAACTACGAAACATTATTAGCATAAAGTGGAGCGAGAGATCTGAGTATCAAGGGGTACTTTCACACAGAATATATGCGGTGTGCAATCAAGCAGATAAAGAAAACCAGGCAGAGTTGGCTGATTTTAGGCTGGGCGGAATATTTACCGACCCTGTTTGCATATTTATGTACTTTCGATGTGGCAAGAAATAGGTCGCTCTGAAATGAGCTTCTTAAAAAGCAAAAAAACCAATAATGAAACAATCATTGTCAGTCTTTAATAAAAAACTACAACTGAACTAATAAATTAATTTTTACTTATTCATTAGGGGAAGATGGAACAGTTATTAGAATTATAATTAGAAATGACGATATTTCTTTAAGGCCACATCACACAATTCACAATTTATATAGCATTGATGTTAGTAACTAAATCACAAGCTGGCACAATTTTTACGAACTCAAACACTTATTAAATTCAGTAGTCATAAATAATCAATCATTCATATAATATCAATCAATAAAGGATAATAGCATAAGCGACGCTACAATTGGCAATTATAGTCATAAGAAAGATATTCCAAAATTTCTAGCTTAGTCATTTTCATTTGACTAAAATGAATGATTGGCTAACAACGAACCATTTCGATATGGCAAACAATCTGGTCACTTTCGAAATGAAATTAGAAAGTTTGTTTTTATTCCCAGCCACTTAAAGAGCGATCAGAATAGAAAGTAAAATCTATAATATGACGAACGTAGAAAACAATTCCAAGCATTAGGGACTTTTGCACTCCTCATCCAATTTACCACATTTTGTTTTGATATGGTCTTAAAAGCCTGGTCTTTCTCGTTTTGCTATCTGCCATCCGTCTCGTTTGTTGTCAAAGACTTTTTCGTACTGGAGCGTTTTGACTTATCCGCATAATATAATGCAGACAACACAATGGAGTTTTACATTACCTACTTTACAGAGCCGATATTTTCATAGTATTGATATAGCCTTTAATGCATATGAAATCGATATTTTCTGTCTATGTTAAACACACATGTTTTTGTTTTTGAAGATTCCCAGAAAGGAATCGTAATGACAGATGGCAGTAGTGTTTGGTAATTGTTGGAGCTTTGCTCGCCTAGAGTGGGCTTTGATTTCACAGCAGCTTTTATTTTAATAATTTCGTAGCAGCCTCTATCTGCAAGCAATTTTCTTCTTCTAATTTGTACGCTAACGACATTAGTTCTGTTGATGGCGGAGCATTTTGACCCATCCGCACAATTTGGTCCTGACAACACAATGGGGTTTTATGTTATGTTATGTTACACACACATGGTTTTGCTTTTGAAGATTCCCAGAAAGGATTCTTCTACATGAATCGTAATGACAGATGGCAGTAGTGTTTGGTAATTGTTGGAGTTTCGCCCGCCAAGAGTGGGCTTTGATTTCATAGCGGCCACTATCATAATAATTTCATAATAGCCTCTATCTGGAAGTAATTTTTTTCTTCTAATTTGTACGCTAACATTATTAGTTTTGTTGATGGTTGAGTAACAACTACGGATGAATTCGAATAGCAGGCTTATTGTTTGCCAAAATGTTGTTCTATTTAATCCAGATCCATTTTTGCTGTCTCATTATAAATGCATGAGAAAGTTGCAGTAACATTTCTCAGTTTTCAGCCAAAGACATCTGCGAGACAAAGACATCCCGTATACCATCAGTAAGTAAGTAAGTTATATAGAGTTTTTATTTAAAATGGTACCAGTAGTATTTGCTACACCTCTTCTCATAGTCAACTCTTAAAGTATGTTGAAGAGTTTACGCGAAAAGCTGACATCTCTCTTCGTTGCGAATTAGAGAAAACAAATAATTAAAATGCTGCTGTAGGGAGGATGCAATGAGGAAAACATTCGGAAAACCGATCGCAATTTTTAACGAAATAACAAAGTGTGGAAAGATCTCAATGCAAAGTTTTAGGAAGAGAAGTTGAAGACAACAAATTCTACCAAAATGTCAAAAGTAAAAGTTTTGATACAGAACTTCTCAACTGCAAGAGCAAACAATGTGATTTTTGTCACAAATGCTCAGAGTCAGTCATCATTACAGAGACAGCACTTTAATAATTTGAAAGTTCCGGGTGGCAGCCCGAATGGAGAAATCCAAATTGCAATATCTCGGTTCAACTACAACAAAGGTACTGATGTCGATGGCCTGTCGATAGACATAATTATGCTGGTAACGACAAGGCTGATAATGAGCAAACTTAAGTTCTTAAATACCCTTTAGCTAAAAGAAAGCAAGCACGATGATTGAAGCCTAAGCTCACTGTTTGCTGTATTTAAAAAAGGTGTTTCAATTGAATGTAGCAACTATTGTGGGAATAGGCTGAAGATTGTTCTATCCGACTAGTTTCGACCTTATCGATGCGACTTTATATCTGATAAATTACCAACTTACTAGATATTCATAATATGGGAATTTTTTGAGAAGACCAAAAACAAAACTAATCAAAACCTACGCCACTTTTGCGACAATAAAGATGCCTTTGACAGTTCGACATGGCAAAAGCTACATGAGACGAAAATTGAGAGTCGTTTTTCTCTGAAGGGACTGCGGAAAAGACATTACGTCTGGAAAAATTGACTGTTTGGTGCGCATTATGATCTGGAGGTGTCATTCGGTCGTATATTTTTGAAAATTATGTTAAAGGAACCTCAAAAGGGGGTAATTTAAATGACTTTGTATTTCGTATATAATGACAAGATCCAAGTATTATAATGAAGTAAAAGTTTTATTTGAATCATAGCTTTATGTGTATTTTATGTAACTTGACTCTTGAAACTGAAAAATGCATAACCCTTTATGTGTTCTAGCCGTCATGTAGATATGCAGGTATTTACGATCAAAATATCAGAAATCTACTACAGTTCTCCACAGATTTAAATCACTGGTAACCAATATAGCACACAATTTATTGAAATTTGTATGCAGTCTGAAGGATGATTTCATAGTTCTATTATTGCGCTGCATTTATTTTAAGTTTTGCTAAACGTCAATTACTGCAAGTTGATGTAGCTTCACTGATATTCTACTATTTTTCAAAATTCAATAAAATAGTCACAGTTTTATGATTGCACTGCATTCATTTAAAGTTCTTGCTAAACGTCAACTAATGCAAATTGGCATTATTGGTTCATTAATATTTTACTATTTTACAAAATTCGATAAAATGCTGTGCGTTAATTTCTGAAAATATTTACTAAAGAGGAAATTAATTTAAAACGATGTATAAGATACGGAGAACAAATAAAACTATGATAAATCAATTATATTAGTATGATAAAAGGCAAAGGATAAAAAAAACAACGTTGTTTCGGTGAAAATTTGCTAAGTTTTATCTGAACCCATATCAGACGTACTCAAGCCCATTGGCTCTATCTCTGGCATACCTCGTATGGAGAAATTGCTCTTCTATTTTAGTCAACAGAATTCAAACCACCTCGTCATTATTAGTTTAGGCTTTTCCATTGTTAATACTTCAGTAAGGAGTAGAAGGAATGTAATTTTACTCCAAATTCAAATCTTACCTATCAGATTTGAATTTATTTTTATATTTGATTTTGATTATTTCTAAAAGGCGAAGTGCTATTATTGCGACTGATGTGGAATTAAACCTGACAACTTTACTGAAATCTTCTAATATATATTTCGATTAATCCTCAATGCTACCGCCTTAGACCGCTCAGTCGCAGTGAGTGTTGTTTTTTATATCACTCGTAACCTGATTTGTCACGTATTCATGAATGCTCTTTTTTGTACCTCATCACGTTATCGTTTTCATTAGGACAAAGTGAAATTTGAAATACATAATGAGAAACGTGTGAGTGAAAACAAATACACTTGCGGTTGCCATCACATGTACTATATATTTACTATATAGCACATTTCAAGTTGAAATTGATTTCATCACGTGCGTGATTATTACCAGCTGACATGTTAAACAAAATTTAACAGTGTCTACATTATGTTCACGTGCTTTGAGGAAACAGAAAATGATGTTATCTTCTTAATGAAATTTCTCGTAAATTTTTTCGTCCTTTTTTGTCTTCCACTATGCACGTTATTATTTCAATTCATTTTGTTGTAACAATAATAATTATTTGCTTCTTTTCTTTGCATTTAGAAGACAGAATTCACCGCGGATTCCCTAAGTGATGCCTTAGTTCCTGGGTATATCACAAGTTTGTGTAAAGAGTTCGTTCATCAGTTTCTTCTTTTCAATATGCGGTTGATTTTAGGGACTCTGAGTTTTGGGAGAGCATTGTGTGCGAGCCATCACTATATCCGAAAATCTTTCTCCCAATCGCTCTCTTTGTACTCGAAATAACGTTGTATACTACAGGAAGTTTGAGTGGAGACCACAGGTAACACAACAGTTGCACTGGCTGGTGCACGAAACGTACTACTGTTAATTATCAACAGTAGTTCAGCCGTTTTTAAAGACGTAGAAGGAGTTTATTTGTACTCAGCACTGCGCCAAAGACGTATCCTTTTCCACAGAATTTAGTTCAACAAGATGCAGCAATTGTACACATAGCCATAGACTGGTCATGGCGGAGCTCCAATGAAAATTTCCAAGTAATTAAATATCCTGAAACTCCACTTTTCGCTGGCTTCCAAGGTTACCTGAGCTTACTGCACCAGATTTTTCTCTATGCGGTTATATAAAGCAAAAGGTTTACAAAACAAAATCAAGGAATTTCATTGAATTGCAGCAATTTATTGAAACAACATTTAAAGTGATCCCGAATTCAACCGTTCAGGCTGCAATAAATCATTTTCTAATCAGATATCGAATATGCGTAAATAAGAATGGAGGTCATTTACGGTCTGTCGTCTTTAAAACCAATTAGTTTCATAAAATAAAATGTAATTTTCTGTACAATAAAAAAATGAATTACATGGATTAAAAAAAAAAATTATTTGGATTTCTTATTGTACAGCAATTGGTGCACCACCATGTATTATTATATAGTTTTAGTACTCGAATTAGTGACCAAATTGTAATTACCATTAACTTAGAAATATTTTATTTTTAAACTTCTGTAGCAATTTTTGAATAATTTGGGTTGCCTTAAAGTAATTCCATATGACTATAGAGCAAAACTTTGAATTTTTTATTAAAATTTAAACATTTTTCTACAGGAACTGTATAGAAGGCTGTTGAATGAAAGCTACCGTCCATTGTAAAGTTTCATCATGTTATCAGTTAAATTTAGACAAATCAGCTAATACGTATTTAAGTCAATTTAAAGATATTTTTGTAGACAAAAAATACCTTTTCATTCCATGAGCTTGAAAAGTATTTGCCAGACTTGTCGATCACTCGACTACTCAAACTGTATGCCAGACACATTGAGATGATTTGCACTCAAATAGTGGTACATGGCTGCATGCGGTATTGAAACCGCAATCATGCAAACGATAGTCGCGTGTACTAATAATCGTGATAAAATACAGGGTGTCCGTCGGCGAGGTATACTACTTTGTTTGTTTATAATTTGTGATTAAATGAAAGAGAACGGTTCTTATATTGATAAATGTTTTGTTTAATGTCGGCAATTATGTATGCAACACAATATCAGATAAATGTCCGCCTCTGTTGATGCGAGCCCTTTTGAGCACATTTTTCATTACATTCCCACATATTTTACGCGGTATTTCATAAATTTCATCATTCTGGTTTGTTTGCATAAACCTCGCTTTTCAGACATCCCCACAAAAAGAAGTCCGCAGCTGTCAAATCAGGCGACGGTGGAGGCCACTCAACATCACCATTTCTTGAAATAACTTGTTGTGGAAAGAGGTCTCGCAGTAATTCCATTGTAATCCTGGCTGTATGCGATGTGGCACCGTCTTGTTGATACCACAAGTTAATCAAGCCCAAAGCATGCAGTTGTGGCGTTAAAGGTTAAAAGGTTTCAATCATATAACGATATAACTCCCCACTGACAGTTACCGTTACGCCGTTTTCAGTTTCAAATAAGTAAGGCCCAATGATTCCTCCTGACCAAATATTACACCATATTGTCACTTTTAATGGATGCAAAGGTGACTAAATGAATAATTTGAGGGTTTTTCATTGCCCAGAACTGACTATTCTGTTTATTCACATATCACTTCAAATGAAAATGTGCCTCGTCACTCATTAAGGTTTTTTCATGAAAATCGGGGTTGTCATATGGCGGCGCAAATGGTCTTGTGGAAGAAGCTCTTGTGTCAACTGAATCCTAAATGGAAACTAATGCAAATCCTTGTGCAAAATTGTGGCCAAAGTTGTTCTTTGAAGACCACGCTCCTGAGCACGGCGTCGAGGTTGATGGATTGTTTTGAACGCTCTTTTGAGCAGCAGTAATGTTTTCAGCCGATCTTGCAGTCCATGCTTGTCTCTATCAGCTACATACCCTCTTTCCTCGAAATCATTCACTACACGATAAATAGTGGGTTTTGTTGACCAGTTGCTTTTCCCAAAAATTTCACGTAACTTTGTCATCGTCACAGTAATCGATGATTGATTTTGATAAAATGTTTTAACGATTAAAACAAGTTGGTTTTCGTATATTTTTCCATAATAAATTTGCACGTCTCTACTTCACGACTGCCAAGTATGAACTGCCAAGACTAATATCTACCACTATTTAGAATTCACGCGATAGGATTGAGTTTTTGGAAATTCAAACTTTTAGACGATAAAGTAAGAATGGGAAAGAACACATGACTGACTTGAAATAACCAAAATGAAAGAAGTACGACAATCAAGATGTAGACGCCTTTTCAGAGAAAACCATGAACTAGATTGGACTTTCCTTCGTTTAGATGGAAATACTGCAGTGCGATACTTAAATTGTTTAGTGCTCAACTGGATGAATCTGAGCACAATAATCACATGTTATTATATAATAAGATGATTTCACTGATTCAAGGCAGTTTGTGGAAGATTGTGTTCTTCCGATACATGTTTTGCTACAACTCTCATGTAATGGACTTACGGTCGTCCTGTTGAGCAATTAATAATGAAATTATTGAGACGCCATACATTTGTGCAGTTTGCCTTACATGTTAATGTTTTTGGCTAATCAGTTTCGGACTGTATGTTCGATAGTAGCTGATTCAAGAAAATCGTCTACTCGCTTATCCAACTATATTTCTTTCTAATGTAAATTACTTGAAAAATGGAAATTTTGAAACTATTATTTTTGATATATATTTTAATATTTTTTTAGTTTGATGAAATTGTTGAAGACAGAATCATAAAAATTCCACTAGAACAGAAATTGGAATAAACTGCAATGTAAATTTGGAAAATATACAAAACCATGAAATTGATTTTGTACTAAAAAGTGTTTAATATAATGTCACATTATGTTATTTATTGAATTATTCGGTTTAAAGTATCAACATTTATCAAGAAGGTTGTGATTATCTACAAAGTTATCGCCTTTGGTTGTTTTTAACAAAACTTGGAAATATGTAAACCAACGGAAATAATATGATGTTTCCGGAATCACAAAAATTCCACTAGACCAGAAATTGGAATAAATTTCTTGGAATAATGCGTTGGCTGCAATTTAAATTTGGAAAATATACAAAACCACGAAAGTGATTTTGTACAAAAGTTATCGCACTCGGTTTTTTTAAACAAAATTTGGAAATATGTAAACCAACGCAAATAGTATTGAGGTACTGAAAGGATGCCGCAATGAAAAAATTTTGTTCTCTTCTGATTTTTGATTTAAAGTTCGGTTTTTTGCAAAAAACTGCGCCAACATTTTCCAGAACCACAAAAATCCCATTAGAACAGAAATTGGAATAAACTTCTTGGAAAGATGCGTTGACAGCTATATAAATTTGGAAAATATAAAAAACCACAAAGTTTATTTTGTATAAAAGTTATCGCCCTCGGTTTTTTTTTTTTTAAACAAAACTTGTAAATATGTAAACCAACGCAAATAATATTGAGTTATTGAAAGGATACCGCAATGAAAAAATTTAGTTCTCTTCTGATTTTTGGTTTAAAGTTCGGTGTTCTTGCGAAAAACTGCGGCAATATTTTCCAGAATAAAAAAAAAGTGCTTAAAGTGATATCACCTTATGTTATTTTATGAATTTTCCGGTTTCGAGTATCAAAATTTATCAAGTTGTGGTTATCGCCTTCGGTTTTTTTGCATAAAACTACACAAATATTTTTTACTTTCCTGTTTTTGCATCGAATTTTGTTTTTTTTTTTTGCCGATCCATATTACAAATGAATTTGTTTTTATACCCAAATTTAAGACATTCCCATCTGAAACTTAATTAAATTCTTCATATATAGATTTTGAACAAAAATGTTTGATAATCATTTGTCTACGACATCGCTATAATCTTAACAAGGATGATATTTGGTACCATTTTGTACACTTTCCTATTTTTTACACCGAATTTTATCTTTTGCCACTACATATTACAAATGAATTTGTTTTTATACCCAAATTTAAGACATTCCCCTCTCAAACCTATCGTAACTTTTCATGTCTACGACATCGCTATAATCCTAGCAGGGATAATAGTAAGTGTCATATTAATTTTTACATTTAAGTAACAAAATCCATTATAAAATCTAACTACCATCCCTGTTGCAGTAGCAACACATAAATTACGTCTACAAACTTATGCGATATCAACACTCTGCATACGCAGCCACGTTATCTGAAACGAATTCTTGCACATCGAACAACGCGCGTTGTTTCTGTTGCAACAATAATGCAAATGCACTTGAGTTTATAAACAACAAACTGCCACACATGCAAACACGCAAAATTTTCGATACAAATGCAAGCCAATTTATATCTTCAACCAAGCCACACATGCACGCACACAAAGTCGGTTATATGTGTGTGTGTGTGAGTATTTTTCAATAGCACAGGGAATGCACAACGCCGCATACTGACAGTCATCGGGGTCGATGTCACATAAATTTTGTATATTCTCAATTTTTTGCTCATCGAAAATGGTGAAGTTTACTCGCGTTGTCATTGGGGAACATAACCCAACGCTGATCCTCCATATTATAACTCACCCACACTAACACCACTGGTGCGAGTGTGTGCAGGATGATGCGGTGACTGCACTTACCTCTTCATTATTCACTGTCCATGTGAGATTTGCTGCAGGTTTCGAGTGTCGCGATGTACAATTGCCGCGCAATATATCACCAATGTGGTAACGTGGACGCATCCCAGTGATAACAGGAGGATTGTGGGGCAATTCTATTAAGCAGATACACAGAAAGAGAGAGAAAGAGGGAGAGAAAGAGGCAAACAAGAACAACAACTATGATTATTGAATGAAAAGCATAATTTTCACATAAATTGTGGCCAAAGGAAATTGCGCAACAAACTACAATTCAATACGGTTTTGTCATTTTCCTCAACCCCTCTCTATTATTGACGACCTGACCCACCTACAACCTCCAACTCGGCTGCCGCTATTAGGGTATGGAATGAAGGAGCATCGGCTGATACCTCACAGGAATACTTGCCAGCCGTAGCCATGGTAGCTGTCTCCAAGGCCAATTGTGTTTCATTCGATGCCATGCGCTGTTGGGGTATTAAAAGGATAACAAAATAGGTAAATTCCTATTAATTCTACTGTTATTAATTTTATGTATGTTTCTATGCTCACATCGACTTTAACGCCTGGTATTTGAAAGACTTTCAAAGCCGGACTTTCATTTGGTGTATAGCTGTAGAATTCCCGTCGTCCCTTGTACCATTTCACCGAGTACAAGGTATCATCCTCTATATCGTAGTGGCATTTCATAATAATCCTTTGGCCGCGACGCACAGCATGTGGCACTTTGACGCGTACATCACGTAAGGCCAGGGAATCTGGAAAGACGAATGTAAACAAAGTGTTTAGTATAGAGTAAATGTTTAGTCCTAAGGAAATGTGGGGAAAATGTCTTTAATAATAGAAGTCAAATTTAACATAGTTAAATTCTACTGTGTGTAGAATGTGCATGTGTATGTGAACGATAAATTCTGACCTATCCTTTGGCCAAAACTTCAATTTCAAATTGTTGTATGCCAAGAAAACCGCTTTCGAACAGCGCACGCCATATGCTTAGCACGTTTCTCTAAGAAATATTGCCTCTAGTCAATCATCTGGAAAAATTTGCATATCATTTTTTAGCTTTAGCATGTGCTGATTATTCACCAGTACATAACCGAAAGCACAAAGTGATTATTTGACGAAAGAAATAAAAGTAAATAAAAAAATTTACAACGCTGGAATATAAAACGTAGAGTAAATTTTCCATAAATTGCATAAAGTTTTAAAAACTGGACGCCTTATTTTGATAATTCCAAATACAGACAGAATATTATAAAAAAGAGTGATCAAATAAATAAAAGTTGAATGATTTTGATAAAGTTTTAATAAATTGTTCATGTTACCAACAACAATCGGCCATGTGCTGTGATTGGCACATGCATTATAGTTCGAATGATGGTGGATTCGAGCGGTAAGACAGCCATTTATATTTCTATCAGCCTCGATATCTTGACAACATTTTCGTATAGTAAAACAATCGACTGTCCTTACGAAAGCACCTCGAACTAAGGTTCGAAATCATTCCGTGCTTTAAAAATAAACAGCTCACGGAATGTGAAAAGATTACCAGTATTCTATTCAAAGCACAAAAACGAATTGGTTTGTTCCTTTATTTTAACTCTAAAAGCAAACTGTTTCTTAAAGGACGAAAAGTACTATTTTGCGCTTCTCATATCTTTCTTAACTTTCTTTTATATCCCTTATACGAACCAGCACAGAAATTTTAGTCAGGAGAACCGGGTTTTATATATATCTTCAGCCAACGTCTGCCCTTCTGCGATGACAATAACCAGTGCGAAGTACCAGAAGGGGTGTGGAATTTCTCGATTCTCACCAAATATTGATGTGAATCAACGCACCATAAAGTTCACAA
>JAHXMU010000601.1:423445-447302 GCA_019455685.1 Philornis downsi | reverse complement strand
ACATTTACTCGTATGCTCACATTGACACTCTTATTCATAGAGTCTCTTCAGTACACTCTCTGGCACAAGAGACGTGGAAAAATAGCAACAATATGAAAACATTTTTCGCTATGAACACTATGATAACAATAACGCCGTGAAAAGAGGGGGGGCTGAAAACAAAGTGAACAACAACCGGAGCACCAAAATGCTATTAAATGTATGAAGATATAGTAACTACATCACCAACAACAACAACAAGAATAAAGGATATACACATACACATGCTGTGATGTACGGCCGCCATCCATCCCACTGTCCCACATCACTTCTGTCGTGGTGAATGAGAGAATAGTTATGTCTGAGTGAGTGACAGTAAGAAGGCGCAATATGAAATCGCATTTTATTGCCACAAAATGAAATGCAACTGCAACTGAATTATTCTACTCCCCCCAAAAAAAAACCAACCGGGAATAAGTGCACGTTAACTTGCGCTCATTCTGTTGCATTCACGTCAACTTTAGTGCTAAGGATATTTGTAAAATGGATTTACATTCAGGAAGTTTTTTTGTTTTTTATCAAAACGAATGAATGCAGTAAGGAATTACTATATGAAAAATGACTGAGTGAATGCTTGGCAACACGACAGAGTGACGAATAGAAAAACAGACGGCTGGCACACTACAACAGTACAATCGTGTGACAAAGATGTGTCAACACCAAGGTGACAAGGATAAGATTAACAACAAAGGCAGAAAAAAAATGTGAAATATTAAAAAGTTTCCGTAAAAAATGCCAAGAGCTAAACGAAATGATATGGCTTTCTGGGAGATGGGATTGGGCAGATTATAGTTACTTAACACAAAAGTAATTTATAGGTCTTGGTTCAACAGAATTTAATAAAAAATAATAGTCAACCCTTGATAATCTCTAAGCATTAACAAAGAACTGCCCACCATTATTCCATTCCGTACATATTTTGTTCAAAAAGTACCAAAAAGTCAATAAAACACATAAAATATTTATTATTCATTCCACTTTATTGTATTCATTCCAATGCAAACTCCTTCCGAAATGTTTTACTTATGCCAATGAATACTCCAATAATCAAATTATTTCTGAATTCATTTTTTGGAAAAGATTTTAATTCTCACCCCGAATTCTCTTTTATATTAAGTGCGCAACTAAGTTATCGCTGTTATTTTTTTCCAGAAAAATGCAACTTTATTATGAAATTATGTTTACAAATAATTCATTGAAAGTATTGCCCATCGCTAGCTACCACTTTTTCTTACCTTTCGGGCAAAACTCGAATTCCGTCACGGCAAAACTGGTCATCTTTGGAGGCTATCCACGAATACTCATATAGCCATTCCTTGATGTCATCATATGAGAGGAACTGCTGGTCAGCCAGACCGTGTGCCAGCGAACAAGTGGTAACCGGACGGCGAATCGAGAATATCGAGAATTTGGTGGATGGGGAAGGACTTCCCATTTCAGCGTTTCCAGGTAGATTTTAACGGGCTTGGCCACGTGAGGCCGAGTATTGTCATGCTGAAGAATCACTTTTTCGTGTCTCTCCGCATATTGTGGGTGTTTCCCACGCAGAGCTCAGCTTAACCGCATTAACTGAAATCGAATCCGATCCCCAGTGATGTTTTCGCTTGGTTTCAACAGCTCGTAATAAATAAGACCGATCTGGTCCCACTAAATGCAGAGCAGCGTTACTATTCGGCCAAAGGGACGACATAGAACCATGACCTGGCAGCCTCCATGAGTTTATTTTCTTTGGATTGCTGTAATCAATCCATCATTTTATCACCCGTTACAATACGATATAGAAAACCCTTCCTTTTGTTCACTAAAGCAGTTGTTCACAGGCGAAAAAACGGCGCTCAACGTTCCTTCACTTCATCCAATAAGGAACCCAAGTTCCTTGCTTTTAAACAACTCTCAACGCATGCAATTGCTTAGCAATGGTGAAGCAAGCTCCACCTGCTTTTGACATGGATCCCCATCAAGCAATGCCGTCAATTCAGTGTCCTTGAAGGTTTTTCATCTTCCTTCATTCCAACGGTCGTCAACATCAAAATCACCGTCTTTAAAGCGACAGAAACAATCTCGACAAGTTGTTTCACTTAAAGCAACATCTTCGTAAACGTTTTGAAGCATCTCGATGAGTATCAGCCGCCGTTTTCTTTGATTGAAAGAAGAAAATCAATACTTCACGCATATGACAACAATCTGGCACAAAATCATACATATTCACACAACCAAAAGAATATGACGTCAAAAGAAAATCACTATTTCTTAAGATTGACTCATGACGTTTTGGTTATGGCAGAATCGACAAGCAATTAAAGCTGGCGCCATCTATTGGCAAACAGCGGGGAGTTAGTTGTGCACCTTATATCTTTTAACAACTTAGGATGGGTACTTCAAAATAGGAATTAATATTCCCCATCGACTGTTTGACAGAATCGACGTACACTTGCAGCCGGCGCCATTTATTGGCAAACAGCGGGAACTTAGTTGCGCACCTTATATCTTTTAACAATTTAGATAGGGAGTTTCTCAAAATAGAAATTAATATTTTTTATCGACTGTTTGATCCGGCGGAAGAAGCTCATAATACACAATACCATGACAACCAAAAAAAAGCTCTCAGAATAATCTTAATTTCTGAGGAGCTTTTGTGCAATCAGAACATTGGAAGGAAAAATATCAAGTCAACTGGAGTCATGTCAGGTGAATACGGTGTTTTTCGATTACATTTGTTCAATTACTGGAAGAAATTTGTTCTCACGTCAGCATTGTGTAATGATGCGTCATCGTGGTGTATTGAAATAACCGCCAAATATTAACAATTTTGCATCACATAATTTCTTGTGCGGAAATGTTGATTTCTAAACCGAATAATAGGACAGATTTGATTCACTTCTTTAATTTAAAGAAATCTCCAGCTGAAACGCAACGATAACCATAACCATAACCGTCAAATATTACCGATTCTGTATCAGCATCTCATAATTTCCTGTCCGCAAATATTGAGTTCTAAACCGAATAACCGGATAACTTTGATTCACTTCTTTAATTTAAAAAAATCTGCAGCTGAAACGCATCGACCATAACCATAACCATAACCATCAAATATCAACAATTTTGTATGATCACCACATAATTTCTTTTGCGAAAATGTTGAGTTTTAAACCGAACAACCGGATAACTTTGATTCACTTCTTTAATTTAATAAAATATACAACTGAAACGCATCAATTTAAATAAACATATTAAACACCGTGGAGCCTTGAAACTTAAGAAATATGATTTATGACGTTGCCACTTTTCACCAAAATAATTTTTCGAAACCACTGGCACCATCTACACGGCCATACAACACCGCCTTGTAGTGCACTAGTTTTTTACAACTAATAACCAACCTTTGGCCAAAAACGGCGGACACTTTTTTGTATTTCATTTCTTTTTAGACATCTTATCAATCATGAAATTAATAATTTTTTCCTGGTTTTTAAACAGGCGACAATTTTATTTTTAAATGAATTTTTATAAAAGAGAGGATTTTTCGTATCAGTTATTTTATCACTCTCTGGAAAAACAAACATTACAAATGGATGTGGAGGGTTTTCATATTTCTATTTTGGCTTATGGAGGTTTGAATCTTCAATCGGAACCTTCTTAATATTACAATATACAGTATACTATTATCCGTTGACTGTCACGGCAGGATATCAATTATGATTTCATTGCAAATGCTCATATTTTTTACCCCTATGAAAGCGTACATATAAATATATATGAAAGTTTGTTGGTAAGACTACAAACAACTTCAATCCGATGAATCGTTATGACTGTCCATTTGCTTTGTCATGCTAGTTCTTTGGGAGACCAGTTAGGGTGAAGAGGTTTAAATTGGAAAAAGTTTGTAAGCAAAATTAGTACAAAAAAACTCAACTCTACACCAGTCACTAACATGTCATTTTCTTAAAAACTATAATTCTGAACCCCATAAGGTTTCAATTTGCAATACTGAATTTATGATTTCACATAAAAAAGTGTTCATCATTATAAATCACATTCACCCTCTAATTCATATACAAATATACATTTATATACACACATATACATATACATATGAACACAATGAGGGTTAAAAACAGTGCCAAGCAATCGATTCATAAATGAGGTCACATTAAAGTCACAAGTAAGTCAGTACATTTATAACTTAAAGAATTGATGTTAAGAAACAGCCAACGACACGACAAGTGAAAGGAAACAAAAAACCTCAATGCCAAAAAAAAAATTCAAATCCTCCACCTCGCTTCCAACAGTATCTTATGCTAAATACCATAAAGTTAGACTCACATACATTTGACATCATCCCAAAACGGGAATCAAAACCAAAAACAAGCAGAGCACAAAATACCGGAAACAACAGAAGTTGCGAGGGTGTTTCAATGTTTATGTTGAGTTATATTTAGATATTTCTATACAAGTGTGTGTGAGGATATGAGAGTGGATGCCATTAAATTGCTTCTTTATAAATATATACGTACATATTTATTATACTTGTTTATTAACTTATCCCTAAGTTGTATGGTCTGGCAAAATTCTCCCCTATGCTGTCTGAATGACTCATAACTTTGGGTCATAAATTAAATCGTATTGAAATCAATTGATCTATAAATATTGACAATGTGGCCAAGTGGTTCAGGGAGAGATTGTCTGTGTTTATTATAACTGTCGTCCAATAGTCTGACAAAATATCCGTTCCTCTGCAACACAATTGCCAGCCTGGCTGTCCGCCTTGGCCGTCGCACTGTGAAGCGCTGTGAAACTGAAAAGCTTTGTAAAAATCAAAATTTTCACAAGAAGATTTAATAAAATGAAACGATGCATCAAACATAGGATTCCGGAACGGATTAAAGTCCAAAGTTGGCAATTTTCTCGTCTGCAGGAGGAGAAAAATTCTTTTCAATGAAAATGTAGAGAAATTATAAAAACGATTATTATCTTCATGCTAACGCTTAAAAAATATGTTCATTTTCAGTGCAGTAAAGTAAAAATTACACTGGTTTTGGAAACAAAATTCGTGAATTTTGCGTTATGGTAATGCACTATCTTTCAAGGCTTGTGCTTTTCCAATGAGTAAGTAGGAAGGCATCAACTATCCTTCTCAAATTTAATGAATTTGGGTCACCATTTCCTTCAACTCAATTATTTAAATTTCAGTGTAAAACTTTAATGACCTACCAGAGTGAGGCAAATTTTCCATCAAGCACATCTTGATCGCTTTTGAAAGCATGGTGTCGATCATATTTTCATATTTTTGATAAAGTAAATTTAACATAAATGTTGTAATGTTTGCAGCGTTTCGGCTTTCCAAAAATTTAATACGGATATTATTTCTTATCCATACTAAAGGTTGCACAACACATTCAGATGAATTGATCAAAAGGAGCATTTGAAATCAACTAAATGATAGATCACGCTCAAAATTCTCGCTAATATAAAGGACAGTTGTATTAACTTAGCGACAGAAAAAATTTTGGCAACTATATCAAACAGGCTTTTTACTTTTTGATGGAATGTTTGTTGGCAGCCTTCACAGATGTACCAGAAAGGAAATCAGAGCACGAAAGGATTTGGAAGACGTTTTTATACACCGCTTCCAGTAATTACTTTTTAAGAAAAAAATACAATAAAAACCGTTTAAAAATCTGGCAGAAGATACAATGACGACTGAATCACTTCATATGTGTTTCATTATTATATTAATATCTGTGATACAAATAACAAATTGAATGTGTATTGAACTTCTAACAGTAGTGCCCAGAATAATATTGAATTTTGACAGGAAAATTTGGAGCCAATTATGGCAACTTATATAAGCATTCGTTTTGAAATCTAAGAAGTTTTCTTTAAACAAAATATTATATCTTGAATATATCTTTTGTATTTCAAATGTTATGACTTTTACAACGAAAGAAGTCAAATGACCTCACTGTGCATTGGTCCAATCGCCTGCTCCCCTATATTCATGTAAGGCTAGCCATCCATACAGACCATCCCTCTGTTTGTCTGTGATGTCAGTGATTTAAGGGGCATGTGCTCAACCATAAACATATATTGTACTTTTTATATGTAAATATCCATTTATGTGTGTCATTTACAAACTTTTTTTTTTGCCAGGAGTTGATCGCTCCTCACCCTCACAATTCTTCCTTCCATCCTCCTTTGTCATACAGCAAATTGCTGGCCAAAGATTAACTTATTCGATTACTTTAGTTTCGTCTGTTGTTTTATAAGATTTGCCTTCGTTTAGTTGTTATGGGGGTTACTGGATCGTAGGGGATGGGTAATTTGTATGTCATACAATACAATTTTCACAAAAGCTCTTACAAAGGAATGACTGTATGAATGCTAACTTAAGGATTTCATTCAATTTAAGTGTATATACTTTTTGCTCCACATTGTGCACTTTCACTGCATAAGGGTGATAAGTTCACAAAGTTTAAATATCTTAAGTTATTATGCATTTTGTAATGAAAAAATTTTGAAATTTATTATGACACAATTCGATATCTATCGGAGGGATGTGAAAACCATATAAGAAATGTGTTTAGTTAAAAGATTTTCAAGTCATTATCATGATTATAGTTTTCAAAGTGAATTTATGTTATGTCTTTAAGCCCGTATTTTGTGAAAATTTATTGCTGCTTATCATTGTGTTTAAAGTAACCGCTGGAGGGTTGGAGATAACATTCAAAGAGGACAGGGAGAGAGGAACACGTTGCAAACGACAAAAATACACAACGCTTTTGAGGGATTTTAAATATGCAAAGATTCAATTCCTTACAGGCAAAACAAATGAGAAAATTATCGGTATACCATGCCTTACCTAAGGCTTTCAAGGACATGCATAATTAATCTTATGAGGCATGTTTTCACCGTTATTGTGTGTAACGCACGAAGAAGTCTTTATGTGCATGAAAGCGGAGAGCCTACCTACTGAAACACAATGTTAAATTTTTAAATTCTTGGTCGATTTGCTCTTTAAAAGGAATTTTAATTTTAGAACACAATGAAGATTTTAAAAACTTACCAATATAAATTTCCTTTATATATATTTTCAATATTGAAATCAGATGAAAAAGGATATCTTTTAGAGCTTGAAAAATTGGTGTTCTTAATTGGACGAAACTAAAATAAAACTAACTAATGTTTTCAAAAATTTGGTATTTTAGTATCCTTCAAAAAATATCTTCAGTGTAAAATTGTTTATGTACAGAGCAAACATTTGAAAATGCAGTTTTAATTATTTAGCGCCAGTTACGCATGAAAAACAAGGGATAGACAGGGACTGAGGACAGGCATAATCTCCTTTCTTTTGGATACACTTTTTCCAGCGATATTCAATAACTTCTGTACCCTGTTTATAGTAACAAATGCCAAACTATTTAAAATAGCCATTACTTACAAACTCCCCCTCTCCGATTGTTGGCAAATCTTTTACCACCGACACATTTTTTCAAGTTAAGAAATAGAAAATAGTCCAAGAGAGCTAAATCTAGTGAATAAGGTGCCTGATGAAGCAATTCGAACTATAATTCATTAATGCTGGCCATCGGAAGAGTGGATATAAGAATTGTTTTGATGAAAGAACATTTTATTTTTTGCCAAATGCAGCCTTTTTTCCCATAAGTTCAACACTCAAGCGCTGTATTGAGCATTATATTCTCCGTTGATAATTTGTCCTTTTTGAAGATAAACAATAAAAATAATCCTATGAGCATTTCAAAAAACAGACGCCATGAACCTGCCTGCAGGTGGAACCATCTTAGCCTTCTTGGGACACGTTTTTCCCATTCCAGTACACTGTTTTGACTATTCCTTTGTCTCAGGTGAAAAGCAGTGAACTATGTCTAAACCATAGTTTCCAATCGACGCACAGTCTCGCCTGTGAAAAGCCACCAAACACTCTACTGGAACATCTTCACGGCGCGGTTTTTGCTCTATTGAAAGCAGGCGCGGCACCCATCTTTCGCACAGCTTTCTCATCTTCAAATTTTCGCTCAATATACGATGTATAATAACATTTTTCGAAATTCCTCTCATTCCACCAAGCTCACGCACTTTCATCCGGCGACCATTCAATACCATTTACGATCACTACAGTATTTGTCTTGGCAGCACGTACGTTCGCGTTTAAACTCTGCTACCTAATATTTTACAGTCATAAACGAAGAAACAGACTCTTCCAGGATAGAATCATCCAATACTATTTAGTGGATTTTCTTAACTGTGTCTGGCGTGGACACCTCAATTGGTCGACCACTACAGTGTTCGCCTTGGCAGCTCGTACGGCCTCGTTTAAACTCTGCTACCCAATATTTTACAGTCGTAAACAAAGGAGTAAACTCCCTCTGAGTAGAATCTACCACAACTCTAGTATTGGTTCAGTTAAGACCAATTTTCGAAAGGAAATAATGAATTTCATAACCATGACAAATTTTTTCCACATTTACAAATTCATTGAGATCATTTAGTTTTTATGGCTCAAATAAAAATACTAAAAAGCTTGGCGTCTTGAAAGTTAAAACATATGTTTTGTAAGGTTACCACTTTTCAGCAAATTTTTTTTTTCAAACTATTGCCACCATCTACGAGGAGTGTTCAAAAAAAGTGCATTTTCAAAATTCGCGGGCTACGTACATTCGACTTTCGGTATATTTTTTTTTTTAAGTTTGTACACTCGTCTCGAAGATATGTTGCCGGTTTTATCCATATAGCATGTTTAGTTTGCTTGTGAGAGGCAAAAATAAGACAAGTGTTTTGCGTATTCGGCGATTTTCTGCTATCGAAAAATGGATCATAGAAGTTGCATCAAATTTTACGTAAAAAATGAAATGAAGTGCTCAAAAATACTTGAAATACTGACAGTGGCATACGGTGAGAGTACTCTGAGTGAAAAAAATGTTTACAAGTAGTACAATCTATTCACAGAAGACTGAGAAGATGTGAATTTCGACGCTCGCTCTGGACGCCCCAGCACATCATCAACCGATGAAAATGTTGAGAAAGTGAAGAAAATTGTTATAAAGAATCGTCAAATCACAATTAGAGAAGTTGCTGAGGATGTCGGTATATGGGTTGTCTCATGCCATGCAATCTTTCCGGAAATTTTGGGCATGAAGTGTGTGGCAGCAAAGTTCGTTCCAAAATTGCTGAATTTTGACAAAAAACAACATCGCATGAGCATCGCTCAGGAATTGTTGAATGATGTCAACGATGATCCAGATTTATTTAAAAGGAGCATAAATGGTGGCGAATCATAGGTATATGGTTATGGCATCGAAACCAAATCTCAATTGTCCCAATGGAAGAGCACTGGAGATCCAAAACCAGAAATATCACGTCAAGTTCGATCAAATTTCAAGGTTTTGATCACTGTTTTCTTCGATTACCATGGCGTAGTGCATCAGCATTTCTCATCATAAGGGCAGTTCTCATCATAAGGGCGTACTGTATACGTTGTCTAGCGCATCAATATACAGCCATTGTGTTGGCTGTGTCATTTTGTGCGGATAGACTCAAATACACCAGCATAAAAAGTTTACGACAACGAACTCGATAGACGGCGCAGAAGAGGAAGGATCAGGCTTTTGAAATACTATCAACATTTGGTGTGACGAATTGTAAGAGAAACGCAGAAGATCGAAGCGCTTTGAATTATTTTTTGCGGGCAGTACATAGTATATAAGGATGTATATTCCAGTTGCCACTTAAGAAGAAGAAGCTAACGTTTAATCAAATAGGTAACATTCTCGATTTATTGGTCTTTCTTATGCACACCCAGTGAAATCTTTCAGTGAAATCTTTCATTATTATTATTCCAAATCTATCTGGACGAACTGGTCATTGTAAGAATTATTATTGCACAATGTTTTATATATTACAATAGTTTATTAGTGACATCCCTGAATTAACACCCTATATCGTACACTTCATTTCACGAGTAGTCGCCAATTTGTGTTTGCGAACTTTTTGCTATTAATTTTGTTACAAAAATCAATTACCAACCCTTTGAACTTAAAACAGTTTCTTTTCTATAAATAAATAATAAACATTTATAAACAAATCAACACTTACAGGCGTCGACGCGTTTCGCACAAAAACTTATTTAATAGCGCAAATTGCAAAACGCTCACAACCAATGAAATATAAAACAACTAAATGCCAACAATTAAATATAAATCAAATCATACTCAGCCACAATTAGGCTTACACAAAACCGACAATAAAAGCACAGCTCTCACACCAAGTAACCCCCTTCTCTCCCTATCTATATGCCACAGGCGATGGTATTAGGACCGTAGGCCATTACCAGGCAAATCCGCAACGTGTAAAGGATATCCGTTGGGTGGCGTTCACCGGCCACCATCAGGAAATATTAAGAGGAAACGACAGCAAATAAAGCAATTATCCACCGTGACAAATACAGCTGTCACACACACACAAAAAAACAAATAACAATGTTGGAAAAAAAAACAAAGCGACAATTATAAGCTACAACTACACAGTAATGACTGCATAAACTAAAAGTTATTAAATTATTAAAATAAAACCCGATATTATCAACCAATTCTAAAGAATACTCAGTCAAACGTACATGTACACAAATACATACAATCTCTCATTACAGTGTACTGGCGTACGTGTCTGTGAAAACCGCATATTTATGTCAATGGCAGTGGTTTACCCCAAACTCCCTTTGCTCTTACATCACCACAACAGTTTATGTTGATTTGCTACCCACTAATACTAACACACTGTCATGCAAACATTGTCACCCTGCCATTGTAAAAATATACAGCAGCGGAATTTATGACTTTAGAGGCCTTCTATATAGAACTTTTTTTTATATAACATGTTATTCAGGCCTGTGAATTGCATTTCTTTCCCTAATAATGATGATGATAATGTTGGATACTTGTGTCAAAATTCCAGAAGAATGCCTTGAGAATGTTTTCAGTGACGGCGGGATAGGGCATACTTTAAGTCGATTGATCGATATCCACTTGTTTGGCTGATAGATACAATAATTGCCGCAAAATCTTTACCAAACTTTCTGAAACTAGGCCCAGCCTTATATTTTGCTAGATCGTAAACGGAGATTGTAAACGGAACGTACCGAATTACATCTTCTATTACTACAAATACAAATAGAAGAGCTTACCAAATATAGATTTGCCCTCTATAATCTCTAATTCATATTAACCAGTTACTCAAATTTCAGTTGTACAGCATTATAATGATTCGGAAACATCAAAAAGTCAATCGGATAATCGGATAACTTAACCATCATATTCCTAGAGTAATATATTTTATTTATACCAAATTCAGTATAATTTACGCGGGCGGTCCTAAAACTAACCCACCTAACATATAGATGGTGCCAGTAGTTTGATAAAATTATTTAGCTGAAAACCTTTAGCGACCACCTAAAACATATTTTTAAGTTTTAAAGCCCACGATGTATAATATTTTTATTTGATGTATAAATATTTTATTTGAGCTGTTTTGTAACACTATATTACCATTTGAAGGGCCTCAGTCCAACCAATATTATAGCTGAGCTATATTCTAATCTGAGGGAGTCTGCTCTTCTATTTACGGCTGTAAAATATTGGGTAGCAAAGCTTAAACGAGACCGTACGAGCTGTCAAAATAAACACTTTAGTGGTCGACCAATTGAGGAGTACACGCCAGACATGGTCAAGAAATTTCACAAACCGGTATTGGATGATCGTAGGCCGAAATTGCGAGAGCTAACTGAAATGATAGACATTTCAGAAAGTGCTAGATTTGAAGCTGAGGAAACTGTAAGCAAGATGGGTGCCGCGTTTGCTTTCAATAGAGCTAAAACAGCGTAGTGAAGATGTTTCAGTAGAATGTTTGCCAAGGTTTCCTAATTTTACGTGTTTTATGATTTTACGAGAGCTTTTGATACAACCGATTGATATAACATTATATTTCAAAAACAAAAATTGTATGGGTTTTCTTCACAAGAAATAACTCTTTTAGGCAGATACCTTCAGAACCGAAAACAATATGTACCGGGCGGTCCCAAATCTAGCGCCGACCTAAAAAAGAAAAAAATTATCAATCATGAAAAATTGTCTTTATTTTGCAACAGCATCTCCCTTTAGCCCGATAAACTTTTTCCAGCGATATTCAATAGCTTCTATAACCTGTTTATAGCAAAAACTGTCAAATTCCTTAAAGTAGCCATCAACCGTAGACTCCACCTCTTCATTGTTGGTAAATCTTTTCTTTTATCACTGAGGCATTTTTTCAAGTTTGGAAATAAAAAATAGAAATAAAAAAAGCAATTCAAACTTTAATTCAATGATTTTGACCATGCCATCGCTGTAGTGGATGCGTGAACTGGAGCAGTTCCTCAATGAAACAACACTTTCTTTTTCACCAAATGTAAACTTTTTTCCATAATTTCATCATCAAAACGCTGCAAAAAATAGCATAATATTCGCCGCTGATGGTTTTCCTTTTCTGAAGATAATCAATAAAAATAAAGCCATGCGCATCTCAAAAAATGGACTGCATGACCTTGCCTGCATATGGAAACGTCTTCGCTTTTTTTTTTTTTTGACATATTCTCCCATTCCTGTCCATTGCTCTGACTGGTTCTTTGTCTCAGATGTGAAGTGGTGGACCCATGTATCATCCATGGCTATAAGTGGACGCAAAAGTTAGACTTTATTGCGGTGAAACATCTCTAAACACTCTATTGACACATCGTTTACTTCACGACGCCGCTTTCGCTCTATTGAAAGCAAGCGCGGCATCCATCTGGCGTACAGCTTTCTCATCTTCAAATCTTTGATTAATATAATATACTTTTTGAAATTCCTAGTATTTCAGCTACATCACACACCTTCAGCCGACCATCATCCAATACCATTCCGTGGATTTTATCAACCGTGTTTCCCTTGGACACTTCAATTGGTCGGGCACTATAGCTTTCGTCTTGGCAGTTCGTGCGGCTTAGTTTAAACTCTGCTACCCAATATTTTACGGTTGTAAACGAAGGAGCAGACTCCTCTAGAGTAGAATTTAGCTCTGCTCTAATACTGATTGGACTGAGACCTTTCAAATCGAAATATTTAATTACATAATGGTGACCAATTTTTTTCATGCTTACAAATTCACTGAGATCGTTTTAAAAATACTAAGCAGAGTGGTATCTTGGAACTTAAAGCATATGTTTTATAAAGTTGCCACCTTTCGCCAAAATAATTTTTTCAAACTACAGGGACCATCTATACGTTAGGTCGGGTAATTTTAGGACAGCCCTCCTACATCTGGAAAAGTGTTCTTTCAAGTTGTGCTAACTTTTAAGAAGTTTCTTAGAGATTTATGATAGTTTTTCTACCTACCAGATAGCCAGACATACAATCAGACGGACAAACCTCGCTCATTTTCATTTGGTTGAAAATGCGTCCTTCTAGGTGTTACATTTCTATTGTATCAAATTGCTCATACCGCCACACCATTACAAATGATTTCATCGGGTGGAAATGGAAACATTGATCCATCATCCAGTGTTACATTGCCGAAATGGAAGAGAATACCAAACGCCTCGATCTTTCACGCTCTTTCTCCCATTCGTTACTAAATTTCGACATTCGAAACACCGCCATACCGCCACAAATGATTCCATCCTGTGAAAATGGAAACATTGATAAATCATCCTGCATTACATTCCCCAAGTGGAAAAGAATTCCAAACGCCTCGATCTTTCATGTCCTTTTTCCCATTCGTTACTATATTTCGACAATGTTTCGAAGACCTGGTCTTTCCAAGATAGTTTTTGCCGCCCTGTGTGTTGTGTTATGTTCGCATTTACATCTTTAATTTAAAATTTATTTCGTCACTGGAATCTTCACGATACACTGCTTGCTACATGACGTACTCGTACACGCTAGCCTCTGACCCATCGCACATGCAATTATGGCAACACCTAAAAACTGTTTTCAATTTTCTACATTACACCTTTTTTGGCGTCATCGACTTTCATTAGGATTCAAAAAACAAATTGTAGTGATAGGATGACGAGAGACATTTCCTGTTTCCTTTTAGGAATTTCATGACTATGCTTTCTCATTGCAGGCAATGTAGAAAGTGTTACGATGAACGATCGAGATTTGACCAATCAACAGCCACATTTTGCGAGCAGATATTTTGTCCATGGGAGCTAAAAGGAATCTGTGAAAATGCATTTCAAAATGCAAACGGAAAAGGAAGAGAAAACCCTTCCAAAATGCGTTCATGCTTTAGACATGTTGGTGGTTTTGAACGGAATACCTGCCACAGGGAAGGCCTTGACAATTTCGCATCACTCACATACTGTCAATACATTTACTATGTATGAAAAAATTCCTTATAAGAATTTGTGCGTGCAAGTATGGAAAATTGCTTTTGAGTTGGCTCAAGTATTGGTTTGTCGGTATTTGGTTCAACATTTAAAAGTAAACGTTTACAAACTTTGTGGGAATTTTCTTTAACGAAGGTGTTTTGTGTGTGTGTGAGTGTGTAAGCGTGAGTGTGTATGTTTGTTTCTGTATTTATACATGTGTGTTTTGTAGTGTGGTTGTGGTTGACTTTCGTGGTGGAATGTGCATAATCAATGTTTTACCACACAAAAGTGAAATCTTTTGTACACAAATAATGCTGTTGATTATCACTTTGTGATGTAAAATGCAAAGAAGCTTCACGCAAAACTGATTAAATTTTCTCGATGATGTTCACTGGCAAAAATTAATTTAGTTGATTACAGTCAGAAGTTATGTGAAAACTTTAATTCTTTTAAAATGTTGTTCATTAAGCCAAGTGTTTCTGAAGGAAGTGTATTGGCGATGAATATGAAATCTGCGGTGGGAATGGACTACGAAAGGGTAACATAATCTGAGAATTTGTTTAGTTTTAACAAAGTGATTGCTGTTCAAAGAAATGTATACTTATATCTATATCGGAGATCGAACTTACAATCATATAAATTATCATCGCTTGTAGTAATCATTGTGCCAAGATCAGTCACTATATATAAGAAGGAGATAACGAAATATCATATCGTATTCGCTATTGAAAACTTTTGCGTACCTTTTGTGGAGTTTTTAAACTTATGAGCATTTTAAAGATGTGACTTGCTTAAAATTTGTACGAGGTGTGATAAAAAAACGGTTTTTTTTTTTTAAATTTTGTGAGTTACGTATGTTCGATTTTCGCATTTCTTTTCAGTTATACTGGTACACATGTCTGTTATATACGTTGACAATATCAGTCATTTTGGATTGTCAGTTTGTTTTTGACAGATAAAAAGGTTAGTTGTGTCTTGGTGTGCTCTTCGATTGTTTACTATTCGAAAAAATGGATCAAACGAACTGTATTAAGTTTTGTGTAAAAAAAATGAAATGAAATGTACAAGGACATATGAAATGTTGTCTATGGCGTTTGGCGATTGTGGTATAACCGGTATAAGGAAGGCCGAGAAGATGTCAATGACGATGCTCGTCCAAGACCGAAAAAACCACGTCAAGTTCGGTCAAATAAGAAAGGTTTGCATACTGTTTTCTTCAATTGCAAAGGCGTGGTGCATCATGACTTCTTGCCACAAGGTTGTACGGTCAATAAGGAATACTACCTTGAAGTTATGCGCCGTTTATGCGAGGCAATTCGTCAGAAACGCAACGTGGAAAAACCAATCATGGATTTTTCACCACGATAACGCACCAGCTCAGACATCGATGCATGTGCGTGAGTTTTTGGCCAAAAACAAAACCGCAATTATGCCTCAACCCCCATATTCACCGGACTTGACCCCCACTGACCTTTTCCTCATCCCAAAACTGAAGACACCAATGAAAGGAAAGCATTTTGCTACAATTGAGGAGATAAAAGAAGATTCGAAACAGGAGCTGTTGACGATACCAAAAAGCTCGTTTTAGAAGTGTTTCGAGAATTAGAAGAAACGCTGGCGTAAGTGAGAGGGACTACTTTAAAGGAAATAAAATAGAAATTGATGAATAAATAAATACTTCTTAAAAAAAATGGAAATAACGGCTATTTTTTGATCACACCTCGTATGCATTCACCCGAAGAAATGAAGGTATATATCATTTGACATAACAACCAGAGGGAAACGTTTAAATTACCAAGTATCTTTTGCCCAAATGTGTTCCATAACTTTCTAAATCGATTAAGTGATGTCCCTCCGTCTGGCTAAGTGGATCTGCTGCTCTAAATGTCTACAAAACATTTTAAAATTCGGCACTGACCAATATTTTCCCAGATCACAGTAGGGTACTGTAGATAAGATATAAAAACAATACCTCTTCTGACGCAAATTGTTCAATTTCTTCTAAAATTTTCACTTCACTGATGGCCTTTATATAAGATTTAAAAACAATACCTGCTCGGATACAAATTGTCTAATTTCTCCTAAAACTTTCACCTCACTGATGGCCTTAAATTAATTTCTTTTACTATAGCATTGACTTATTCATTGTGATTGAAAAAGTTCATAAAAACGTTACAAAATACCTACTTCCCTTACGGCCGATTTAACTTAAATAAGCTTAACTTCATATCTGTAGTGGAATTGTACAGAACTCAGTCAAATTTGATACTGAGAATAAAAATGGGTACTGAGTACAATCCCTTCTAGCACCTCGCATGCAAATTACCAATTTCTCTTATACATTTTCAGGTTCGTAACTTTTCTTCACTTTCGCAAAATTCATTTATATTTGGTACATTCTAAGTCTTGTCTAAAATAAATTAAATTTATAATTAAATTTGCTGTTGGTTGCAGCCTACAACTATACCTAAATCTCGTGCTTAACATATAATTAAGGATAAGATTAAATTACGCAAGAATTTATAATTGCTACAAATATTCACGCCCCTTCTGGTATCTCTCAGATAAATTATTTAATTTTTTTAAATTCAATCTTTCCCTCGTAATTTTTAACCATCAGCCAGGAAGCGGCGGCTTTTTGTGTTAATTTGCTTACAGATGATCGATTCAACCTATGGGTTTCATGATTCAACCTAGTATCTTACAAGCAAAACTGTCAAATTTGGTACGCTACCGACGCTTAGAGTAGCAGAGGTGGTAAGATAGGCCTCACCTCCGCCAATGGGGATTATGTTCCATACTAGCATAATCAATTTGGTATCTCCTGGCTGCGAAGAAAGGGCTGGCAATATGTGGTAATACCACAATTGTCAGCCCCTTTTCCTAGATAGCCCAAGTTTTACTTGGCTATCCCAGTGGGCGTTGGCAATCGCATTGTAATGTGCCTAGTGTGTCGCACACCGTGGGTAAGGCCTTCACGGCGAGACTCACGTTAAACCCTCGCGAACTTCTGTCAAATTTGGTGTATAAAATATGTAAAATAAGTTCTGGGAATGACAACTGAGGACATCGCCAATTTGACAACTTATGTTATCTCCTGAACAAATGATCTATTTTCCTCATACATTTTTAGATTCACAACTCTTACTCACTTTACACAAAATTCAGTTAAATTTGGCACATTCTAAAATTTGTCTTAAATAAAGTCTAAGAACAAAAATTGATATCATTACCACGGTATCTCTCATACCAATTACCTAATATTTTTTTTTTTTTTAATTCAGTGTTTCCTCTGTAATTTTTACTCGACAGACAGCGGTGACCTGCTTTGTGCTACCTTCCTTAGAGATCATCGTTTCAACCTACATATTTTTATCACAATATCTTATAATCACTCGTACTACGTTTGGTAACGCAAGTTCTGAGAATGATAATGGAGGGCATCGCCAATTTGACAACTTCTGATATATCCCAAACAGATGATCCATTTCTCTCATATACTCTTGGATTCATAACTTTCATTCACTCACAAAAATTCAGTTAAATTTGGTGCACTTTAAGAGCTTGCTAAGTGGTGTCTGGAAATGAAAATCTAAGGCATTTGTGCTACCCTTCTGATACTTCCGGTGAAAACGTAATCTTTTCTTTATAATTTTTAATCAACAGGCAGCGATGACCTGCATTTTTGTGTATTGAATTGTAAAACCTTTTGTGGTAGCTCCCTTATGGATGATCGATTCAACGTACATATTCTTAACTCAATATCTTACAACCTCTCATACTGTCAAATTTATTGCGCATCTTACATTTCAATGGAGTGTATCGTCCATTTGACAACTTCTTGTATCTTCGATACAAATAATCCGTTTCCCTCATTTGTTTTCAGATTCATAACTTTCATTTACTTACACAGAATTCAGTTAAATTTGGTACATTCTAAACCTTATCAAGAGTAAAGTCTAAGAATAAAAATTGATATCATTGTCACGGTATCTCTCATACAAATTTTCTAATTTTTTTTTAAATTCAGTCTTTTTCTTTTTCAGTCCATTTCTCTCGTATAATTTAAGGGTCGTAACTTTTGTTCACGTACACAAAATTCAATTAAATTCGTTACATTCTGGGCGTTGTCTAGAATATAGTCTAAGAATATAATTTCTTCTCTGCAATATTTAATCAATAGGCAGCACCAGTTCGCATTTTTTGTCTAATGAATTGTGTAGTAATTCGTTGTAGAATTTAAACAAAATTGATCAAGTAGCCACGTACCTTCTGATATCTTCCATGTAATTGACCAATACAGCCGATACAGATATATTCTAAGCTTAATTTATTTCAAGCACTCGCATTGAACTCAGTTAAATATGGTGCACTTATTACGGTACGTGAAGTAAGATCTGAGAATATCAATTGAGATTGCCACATACTTTTTGCAACCAACCACATAAATTAACTGAAGTTCTGAGAACAACAATGGAGGGCGCGCGTTCTGGTGCTTCCCATATAAATTGATTGAACTTCCGAGAATAATAAAGGAAGACATCGCCAGATCCTTCTGGCACTTTTCAAGCAAATTGACTGATTTATGGAAATGTAATTTTTCCCTTTTAAACTCAAATTTGAATTTAAATTTGACAAAAATTTAAGTAAGTGCCGCTTACGAACATTTTTGTCAAATTTATTGCATTGTCAAATATTATTACTTAGCAAAATTTGGAAAAGGCGTCCAAATAAGTTTCCTCTTTGAACTCTAAACCGTAGATTGCAGTTAGATTGCAGTTTAAATAAAATAAATTTTATTAAATGTATTGTTTTATAATGCTTGGTAAAATTTCAAAAAGTCGACAAAATAACCACAACCTTTCTGGTAGCTCACGTAAAATTATTCATTCATACATTCATTAGCACCAAAAGCAGTATAATTTACAAGCATCAGACATTTAGCAAACTTTGTTCTGTGATGGAAAATATACTGTACTGCCACTCCTCTACACATACAAGCTGTACGATTTGCAAAAATTAGTGTTTATTAATTAATTTTAATTAGATTTGCAAAAATCAGTGTTTCTTCATTAACTTCCGCTTAGAAAAGTTACAATTTTGCTCCCTTTGTTGTGCCAGAAATGCTAATCGACCGTGGCACAATGGTTAGTAGATAAGACATTTGTTCACCTGATCGCGGGTTCAATACCGCACACAGCCACGGATCATTGTTTGAGCTGCGGAAACCTCGACGTATTTGACGAATGCTTCGAAGGGTAGAGTAGTTGCCAAGTACGGTAAATGCACCTCAATCTGTGACGTTTGATATCGTCGTTAAACTGTAGGTGCCTTTGAGTGAGTCCGAAAATATGACGAAAAATACGATATGATAAAATGAAGTTCACTGAATGTGGGAAGCTCTCCCATATCCGATTTATCGGATTCAGGAGAATTTGTTATTTATTGCTTTATAATATTTTCTGATAAGAAGTTATCGACATACCACCTCCTACTGGCCACTTAAACACTTTTAGGTCAAACCAAAAGAACATTGTGTGAAGGGATATGTAAGTCTGTTCACCTGATCAAAAAAATTTTATTGGTTCATAGTGGTGACTAACCCTGTAATCCATTTTTTTGGGTTTAAGTAAAGATAAATGAAACACACAAAAAGGAACGATTTTGATGAAACTTTTATTTCATTATAATGCTTGGACCATGGCATTACATACGAAACACAATGTCAATTAAAAGACCGCCTCTGAATTGGTTGCAGCAGGTGAATCCTTTTGAGGTAGTTTTCGACACATGTTTCGCATATTTCAGACTGTATTTCTACTTTAACTTGGCGAATTTTGGTTTTCGAATGCTCAAATATTTGGGAATAATCCGTGTAAATGCAGTCTTAGACGTAGCCCCACAAAAAATAGTCTAAGAGCGTCAAATCACATAATCTTGGTGGCCAATTGACATTGTCAAAGCGTTAAATTATTCTTTCTGGGAACTTTTCATGCAATAAAGTATCATTTTCGAAAAAAAAATTCGACCTAGTGATACCTCCAGGCCATAATGCTCTAAAAATATTTACTTTGTCCGCGTACAAAGGTTTTCCCACAATCACTTCTGGGTTCTTCGAGCCCCCCATATGACAATTTTGCTTGTTGGTGTAACTTTCAAGTGAGAAATGAGCTTCATCACGTTTAAATTATCGCTTTTGTAGTAAATTTTAACTATTTTTATACGCTCTTCAGCTGTTAAACGATTCATATTAGTAAATTGCAGACCTTTTACTAAATAAATAACACTTCAAATGACAGATATTTAACAGCTGACAGCCTTGCCAGACCGGCGATTTTGAAACCATTAAATGGGTAACCCATATAACAAAAATTAAACCCATTCAAACTTCTTTTGCTACATTTTCCAACAATGTGGTGTACGGATAATTTTTTTATGTAAATAGCAGACCTTTCACTCAATAAATAACACTTCAAACGACAGGTATTTTACAGCTGACAGCCTTGCAAGACCGGCGATTTTGAAACCATTAAATGGGTAACCCATACAACAAAAATTAAACTCATTCAAACTTCTTTTGCAACATTTTCCAACAATGTGGTGTACGGAATTTTTTTTTTATGTAGTCTAAATTTCTCTTTGAACTATATTATGTGTGACTTCATTATTCGAAATATGTTCTCCTGCAGTTGATTCCCATGTTTCCCATTTTTATTAAATTTTTCGATAGTATTTCTTAGTTTTGCACTCACATTTTTAATTAATTTTTGTTGTTGTCCGTTAAACCAACACTGAACTTATAGAATTTCAATTTGCATGTACAAATGTGAACAAACGTCACGTTTTTATTAGGACTCAATTTTTAATAGTGATTAAAATGCATTAGCACACGTTTTCCGAAAAAGTTCATGTCCTGTGGGTTTTGCCGGCCTGATTTGACTAATATATCAGTAGACGTGACTTGATGTGAATCTAACGTATCAAAATCAACTCAATCAGAAACACAACGCCGACGACGACAACAACACAGAACGTGTCATAAACAAACAGCAGTGACTGTAATAAATTTATTTCAACAATTCGCCTGGGCGCCAGCCGCAGTTGTCTGTGTTGGTGTCTGTCAGTGTTTGTTGGTGCACTACAATGGCATCATAAAATTTATGTAAATACGATTGCGGAAATTAAATTTGGATTTGTGTTGTTTTTTTGCGCTTGTTTTGTTATGTGCATGGCTGTGCTTTATTTCATAGACTCACTCAAACATACACGTGAGCAAGGTTCACTGCTAAATGATAGCATGTGTGTGTGTGTGTGTGTGTGTCTGCGAGCTTTGTTTTCATAAAAAAAAAACAATCGCTCTTTTATGTTCACACCTGTCTTAGCGTTCGTTTCTGCTTGTACTCTGTGTGTTTGTTTAACAACGGCTTGGTTATGAAATCCTTTGGGGTCATAAATTTTTATGATGCTTTTGCTTAATGCGCAGACACACGTATATACACACGCACATATGTAAATACCGCTGAGACAAGTATAATGATGACAGTACAGTGGTGGGGTTTGTATATTCGCAAAAGTGGGGATCAAACGCGGGGTAATATAAATTTGATATAGAATATGAAATGCTTTTTACCCGTCGCGCCAATAATTTCTATAGCGGCAGATAAAATATAAAATCAAATTAATCTTAAATTGTGGAAGAGAAGCAGACAACGACGCCGACGACTGAATCTTTAGCTGTCTTGGATATAATAAAAAATACAGACTCCAATGTGGTGTGAGAGGCGTGACGGATATTGTTAAAGTTATTATATTTGACAAAGATTTTTCCGGTGACTGTATTTTTTATAATACTCAAAAAGTTTCAAGTACAAATATTAAAGACATCAATGAAGGTGGAGGCAAAGGAACATAACAAAAATATGTATTTAAATATATAGCTTAATTCGGAAGTGACTATCAGAACTTTGTTTTGAAAACTATGTGGGAAATTGGTGCAAAAAGTGTGAAATGGAAGGTTGCAGGCAGTAATTTTCTTACTCATCATATGAGTAGAACTGTTTGTTATCCAGACCGTGTGCCATCGAACTTAACAAGTGATAATCGGACGGCACAATATTCAGAGAATATGGCGGATGGGGTAAGACTTCCCATTTCAGCGTTTCCAGGTATTTTTTAACGGGCTTGGGCACGTGAGGCCGAGCGTTGTCATGATGAAGAATCACTTTTTCGTGCCTCTCCGCGTATTGAGAATTTCGTGCACAGAGCTCGGCTCAATCGCATCAATTGAAGTCAATACCGATCCCCAGTGATGGCTGAGCTTGGTAATAAATAACAATGACCTGGCCCCACCAAATAGAGAGCATTACTTTTGCAGTGGAAATAGAAACATGACCGGGTAGCCCCTATGGCTTTCTTTTTTTAGAATTGCTTTAATTAATCTATTTTCCATCACATGAAGATGATGAAGAAACCCCTTAATTTTTTGTCGCTGAATCAAAAGCAAAAAAACGACGCTGAACATCCCTTGGCTTCAACTCATAGTGGACCATAAGTTCCTCGCCTTTGAACTATTCCTAACTCCGGCAATCGCTTGAAAATGACTTGGCGGGTAACTCCTAATACCGAAGCAAGCTCTACCTGCCTTTCACACGGCTCACCAGGCAATGCCGTCAATTCAGTATCTACGACTTTTAGTGTCGTCTTCCTTCACCCGAATGGTCATTAATATCAAAATTACCGTCTTTAAAGCGACACAAACAATCTCGATGCGTTGTTTCACTTAAAACAGCATCTCCGTAAACGTTTTGATGCTCTGGATGAGCTTCAGTCGTCATTTTCTGGTATTGAAAGAAGAAACACAATACATCCCGCATATGATGATCATTTGGCAAAAAATCATATAAAAAAAAATCATAACCAAAAGAATATGACATCAAAGGAAAATCATTATTGTGTCGAGGCGGTACGTTTGTCACATACCTAAACTATGCTCATGAGGTTTAGGTCAGAATCGACTAGCAATTACAGTTGGCGCCATCTATTTGCCAACAGCAGTAACTTAGTTGCCCGCTTAATAGCATCTGGACATTTGGTTTTTATACCTTCACCCGGATGAATTTATGATTGAAAGTATATCTAATTTTATGCGGCAAAAATATAACATCTAGAGGGAGATGTTTAAATTACCAAGTAATTTTCAACTATATGCGTTTTGCAACTTTTCAACATGATGGATCGATCTCAACCTATCCGTTTGGTAGATACGACAACTTTCGTAGATCTGCAAGAAGCTCCTTAAAACATGACCAAGATTGTAGCCTGCTACTTCCTGTATTATTATTACCTTATCGTTCCACCACTCAACTGGTAACTACTTTTTCAAATTGAATTCCCGATTTTCCTCAAACTCTATTTTTCTCA
>JAHXMU010000601.1:348907-423435 GCA_019455685.1 Philornis downsi | reverse complement strand
CAAAATTTGGTGCGTAGGTTTGGTGTACATATCTTAAGTGCTACTGCGAATATGGGCGGGATTGGACAATGGGGCGTGGTACCTCCCATACAAACCATAAATTAAATATCCAATATTTCTGCTCCTGCTTACGGTATTTGAACAAAATTTGGTACATCGGTTTGGTGTACATATCTTAAGTGCTGCTGCAAATATGGGCGGGATTGGACAATGGGGAGTGGTACCTCCTATACAAACCACAAATTAAAAATCAATTATTTCTGCTCCTGCTAACGGTATTTAAACAGAATTTTGTTTAACATTGAAACATTTTCAATAAAAATAAAATTTGAAGGCAAAGCAACGTTTGCCGGGTTTAGTTAGTTATAGTTTAGTTAGTTATACTAAATTCCATCAAATTTGGTGAACGCTAAACGTTTGGTAATGTAAAATATTAGAATAGAAATGGATCGCATATTTAAAACCCCCCTGTTCTATACAAATTTCCATACAAATTGCCTGATTTTCAGAAATTGAAATGATTCCTGTAACAATCAATTGTGAATTTTTAATTGTTGTAGTTCAAGAAATCGGTAAATTTGTATTTGTATACAGGTATCAAAAGGGGTGAGTCGATGTAGAATATTAAAAATCCTCGGCTATGATTTGTCAAATTTTCAAAAGTTCTATAGCGATGTGCGGTTGCTATCGTGTCTTAAGGCAGCCATCCAACCAGCCGGTTAAATATACGAGCACAGTTCTGTAGACAAAAAAAAAAAAAAGGACAGGAACGTACTTGGTCAAGAAAAACTTGACATATTAAACGCTTCCTTCTGGGCGCTACATTTTTTGATGTACCGACTGATATAAATATTCATTCCTCCGGAAGATAGAACAATTGGAAGTAATATTTATGGCGATGGGTCGTAAATATCAAGTTTGGCAAATATGTATTTTACCACTACACTTAAATTAACTATTTTTTGAATTTTGTTTTCCTAAATTCTCATAAATCCAAAACAGCCGTCTAAGAAGGTAAATAATTTCAAATTAATTTGTTTTTTGCTTGAATTATGCTTAAATCCTATGGATTTTTTTTAATTTCGAATGGAAACCATAAAATTGTAAGTATTGATTACTGTTTTAATAAAAGTACGCATATGAATCAATTTAATGGTGTAATAAAACAAACTCAATACTCCTAATATATTGACTTAATATAGCTTACAAATTAAGACTCCCATGTTTTATTTTCTCTTGCAATTTCAATTTCGCAGCTGCCTCTGCTGGATAATAGGAAATTTCCGCTTTTCTCTACGCTGGCTTCTCGACTTGTAGTGCTTATTTGCATGCCATAAATTATGTTAATTTATAGCAATTTACATATGTTTGTTTTACATACATTTTGTGTTGCTGCCTGTCCTGTCAGCGGTGTCTGCTTGCCTGTAACGCATTTAATGAGTATATTGTCGTAATTTTACTGATGTTATTGTAGCAAGTTTTGTATGCTTAATTTCCACGCGTTTCCTTAACACTTTATATATTTTATTTATTTTCTGATTTCCGCTAAAGTTTCCGTTTAATTTTTAGCTTTGCGAGAGTTAAGGCAGAACGGTTTTTCCCCTATGTAGCCAGCACAATGGATTCTATAACTCCGACGGTATTAAATCTGGCTAAATTTATGTTCGTGCCTGCCTTTTGCTTTATGTGTACATAAATTTTCATCTGAGATTTTTGTTTCATTCGACTGCCTTAATTGTAAACGTTTTAATTTCCTCTCGTAAGGATATTATAGAACGATTTGCTTCTGCACTGTTCTTACTACTGTTTTATTTCTCTCTTACCGGGTATTTTTATTGACTTTAATGTGTTTATTTTCATACATTTACACTCAGCTTTTGCTGTTTGTTTTCGCTTTTTTCTTGCAGCTTTCGTGTACTTTACAGGAAGAAGCAAAAGTAAACCGGAAGTCATCACAAAGACGTGATTGCAACATCATGTGTACAGTTTAAGCGTATGGAAAGACGTCAGCGAACGCCGTGAGGAAAATGAGGTATGGTAAAAGTGCGTGAGATTGTCTTACGTTTCGTTTTGGGGTTTGTTTTTCTTTTCTTTGCTTTACGTAAACAATATAATTTTCACGTTGTTTTTCTTATTTCACTTCACGACATTCCTTTGGCTTGTTTCCTTTTTGTTATTCTACATCCATTTCTGCGGCAATCACAAGCCAAAGTTTCCATCCACGTAAAGCTAAAAAACAAGTGTAAATGTTTCCTGTTTCAGTGAAAAGAAGAAAAATTAAAAGGATTAAATGTGATGCTGTTTATTTTGCTCTTTTGCTGGCTTTGTTTTACGCCACTGTTGACTTCGTCTAGGGATTTGAAAGGTTAAAAGCTTTTGATGCCATGACAATGAACAATTGTCATATCTTACATACGTGGCGTATGAGTGATACATACATAATGCCACACATATTCCTCAACACGTATACGTACGTATACGTTGCGGTATTCTGAGAACATGTTAACGTTTTGCAATTTATTTGGTCTAGCAAAGTGTCAACTTTTATAATGTTAGCGTAATTTTAGCCTGGCATAGGCCGTGGATGCTATAAATACAACACAACACAGCACAATACATTACAACAAAGTCATTTGTGTTGTAATCAGAAGAAGCAGAATATAAATAAATAAAATATGAGACATGATTTCTGGATTTCTATGTAATTTAATAAAGTTAATTAAAGTCAAAGCCCTTGCCAACAGCTGAAAGGTTGCACGACTTGATATTTCCTTCATCTTTTACTATGGTAAATTTGTTCTGATTTGTTCTGTTTCAGATTACATATTTTATGTAATTGATTTTAATTAATATATCCATAATTAATTTTTGTTATATATTATAATAATGGCAAAATTAATGTACAAAACTAACTATATTACTAATACATAGTATTAATTCTTGTAGAGGAAATACGATAGCATTAAAATAGATCTTTGAATACTAAAAAACCGAATAAACACCATGCGTTTCAACCAAATGCCATCATATCTTCGACACCATCTCAAACTAACGAAAGTGGAAAATGTCATTTTTTATATTCGTTAGTTTCCAGTTCTACATTATTAGGCACAGGGCTAGAATGGGGCGCTGTGTGGGGTAAATTAATTGCAAATTCGGAAAAATATCGTGCATTCTTATAAAAAAAAAGAAAAAATGAAATTCATCAGTTTTTTTGTTCTCCTGAAAAGTACACAAAATCTCATTCGTTAGTTTAAGAAGGTGTCGACGATATAATCTATGCATACGAATTGTAGTAAACAGAAATTTATAATTTTTGTATGACATTAAATGATCCGATTTAAGTAAAAAGTATATACCTTTATAGTCGATAAAGGTTCTTCCATTGCGCTTCTCTTATAGAAACTTTCCTATGTATTGCCAGAAAAATTGGGACAATTGATATACATATTGAGGTGAAATTTTCACCAGTAAAATCTTTCGCTCCATCTTATAGTCTGGACCTGACACCAAGAGAAATTCTCTCCAGCAAAATCTTTCGCTCCACCTTATAGTCTGGACCTGACACCAAGCGAAATTCTCACCAGCAAAATCTTTCGCTCCACCTTATAATCTGGACCTGACACCAAGTGATTATTAACAATAACATTAATTATTAACATTCGTTAATCACTTGATGTCAGGTCCAGACTATAAGGTGGAGGCATAAAAACCTTCCAACGAAACTCAGGAAGTTTCTGACGTATAACTTTCGATATGTATGACCTGATGTTGTCCTAATGGAGCACACTTTTATTCCTATTGGCAGCTTTAGGGCGATGGTTTCCTTAAGATCGAACATCCAATAGTCATACATATTGTACATACACATTAGGGACATCAACCAATCACAAAAAAATTGCTGAAATAAGAAATGCTAAAATCAAGATTGAACAAATCTCCCTTCAATTCGTCAAAAGAATCTAATTTGTAGTCATATTTTATGGCCAATGATTTTGGCGATTTTTTCAAAATTTTGTTATAAACATTTTAAGTTCTTATATAGGGTGGCGCATCAGTAACGCTAAGATTTGAACAGTGAGTACATTTTTTGTTCAAGTCTTTTTTTTGTCTCTACAGAATTAACTAAATAATACTTGGGAAATGTATGATGGAAAGGCTTAGCACAAAACAAAGAACCAAAATTGTTCAATTTTACTTTGAAAGTCAGCATTCGATTATTCAGATCATATCGAAATGCTTCTAGCGCTCCAACAATTTACCGATTGGTTCAGCATTTTGGGAAAAAGGGGTTGTCTGTGATCTTTTGCGTGCTGGAAGACCTCGAGCGGTTCGACATGAAGTGACCATTGCTCGAGTGCAAGCAAGTATTGAGAAAAACCCCGAAACTTCCACTAGGCGATATTCTCAGCAGTTAGAGATGTCAAGGTGATCTTTGCAAATAATTTTACATATGTTACGTCTTTTCCCAAATGATGCACAAGAATGCATTCAATATAGTCGCCGTTAGCGTTACTTATGCGTCACCCCTTACAATAAGAATATTGATTCGATTGAAGGTAAAATACTGTATTATTTTGAAGATTGTAGGCTTTGATCCCGAGTTTTCAACACATTTGTGTTTAAACTGATTTTCTATTTAGAATAATTTTTCTAACTACGTGACAGACATAGTTAAAACTTACTACGAAAGTGGTGATTCAAACGTGGGCACTTTTCGTGCATCATCGGCTGATTATGGTCGTCACAATCAATCTACTGTGCAAGGAATTGGCAAGATTATAAAGAAATTTGAAGAGATTGGAAGCGTTGCAGATGTGATCAGGTCTGTGCATTATCCCAATGTACGCACTGCGGAAAATAATGCTTCTGTTAGCGAAACTATGCCGCATAATCCAAATTTGTCGTTTGTACGGTGTTATTAACAATTGAGCATATGTTGCAGCTCCTTACGTTGTATTTTGCATTTGATTTTGCACCTCAATCCTTTTAGAGTCCAACCCATGCAACAATTAAAGCCGCCTGACCATTCACAGCGCCCTAGATGTACTGATTGGGTGCTACAGCAACAGGCTTCCAATGCTGATTTGTCGAACAAAATTTTCTTCAGTGATGAAACTCATTTCTCACTTGGTGGTGACGTAATTTAAGTTGCCGCATATCTGGCTTGGAGAACCCAAAAGTGATTATGAAAAAGTGACTGTTTGCTGCACATTATGGTCTAGAGGTGTCATTAGGACGTATTTTTTTGAAAATGATGCTGTAGGAACCGTTACTGTTAATTCAGTGCGCTATGGTTGTATGATAACCGACTTTTCTTGGCCTGCAATGGAAGATTATGAACTGGACGATATGTGATTTTAACCAGAACCACGCAAGGTGGTCGATTGTGGTTTATTTGCATGAGACGTTTCCAGAAAGCGTAATTTCACGGACTGAAGACGTTAATTGGTCACCAAAATCATGAAGGTTGATGCCGTTAGACTTTTGTTTTTTGCGGGACTACTTCAGAGATCGTGTTTACGCGGATAGTCCTCAAACGTTGGAGCGTTTGAAAACCAACATTCGTCAAGTTATTGCCAAGATACTGCCCGAAATGTGCGAACAAGTGGACAAAAACTGTTTCAATAGGATTTACTGCTGAAACCAATCCAGGTCATTTAAGTGACATCGTATTTCATACACAATAACAAGGTTTAAGCATTATAATAACATTAAAGTTTTATCAAAATCATAGCTTTATGTGTGTTTTATTTAATTTTACTTTTGAAACCAAAAAATAAATCAAGTTACGAAATAAATTTTACTTCCAATTAATCAATGAATTTGTTGGCAGAAATTAAATAATGTCGACAAACAGACATCTTCTAATAAACAATTCGGTTGTTTTTTTTTTAATGCACTGTACCACTCATATCGATAAGAGCAAGGCAAATATAGGAAATTAACTTTTTCCCCATCACAAATATTCATTTATAACAGAAATATGCTTATTTTTCACACCTCAAATAATGAACTTATTATTCCCGTTGCCATCTGTTGAAATTCATTCCATAAATAAACAAACAAACAAACAATTCTCGGAAGTTCATGTAACATTCGTAGTCTTAAAATTTTGGTTTATTCTCCCCTTTATAAGTAGAAGATTCAATCATTCTTATCTTAATTCTTTCCGCTTAATTCCATGTAATGACACTCCAATGAAAAACAGACTTCTTATCTTACCTTTGGTAAAGATTGTTATCAGCACAATCCACAACAATTGGATTATTGTTTGTGATGCCTCCATTGTATTTTCTTATCTTAAGTACTTTTGCTCCTTTGCTGTTGCTGTTTTGCAAAACTTTTTCACTTCAAATCATTCACTTGTGAACTTTTTCGTAAATGATCCCAGTTTTATAAAATCTGTAATAATAAAAAGCAAATAAAAAAAAAATATGAATGTATTAACAATTTTCTGCAAAAATATTCGTAGTCTATAAGAAAAACAATATTTAAATGAAACAACAACATCTAACGATAAATCTCCGCTCAACACCCCAAGCGACATTTGTGCGGATAGGATATGTAGTAAACAGTAAAAATATTGAAGTATTTATGTCTATGATAGCTGTGTGAGTGAGTGTGTCACAGTGCCACAGTCTCCTCGGGGTTACTGAATAATGGGGCGACACACATCCTTATGCTCCTTCGCATTCAGTATTTTGTTACATTACCATTTGGGGATCATGAGTGAATCCCTGCGTTACTTCAGCTAGAACGCTATTTGTCTTCTTTTTTAAATATTTTTATTATATACTTTGGTCTGGGGAGAAGAAAGTAAAAGTTTATGGAGGAAGAATTAATGCTTCACTGGTAGTGCCGTGACAGCGTATCAGATAAGGAGGCAGTATGAAATGTAGAGATAAAAGAGTGAGTTGAAATTTTAAGAAATTCAAATAAAAACTTTGAACAGATTTAAAGGAATGTCTATACAATTACTGTACGTATAGATTTGTGAAACAGATTTCCAAACAAAGTTAAAAATACCAATTATACAACTACTTTTTTTCGGTTTCCTTCATTGGAAAAACATGATATAATATTTCATAGGCAATTTGGTTTTCGGAAAGCTTATGGAACGGAACGGAATGAGATATGTGATGGACTTGATAGAGGATTTAGTGGAGTAGCAGGAATTTTTTTCGACTTAAGGAAAGCCTTTGACCTAGTTGATCATTCAATCTTAATTAAAAAACTTAGATTCATTGGCATACAAGAGTCAACAATACAACTTCTGGGAGATTTTTAAAAAAAAATAGAAGACATTATGTGCGAATTGGATAAAGTACAAGCAATTTTAAACCAGTAAAGTGTGGCGTCCCACAGGGAAGTGTACTTGGTCCGTTCCTTTTTCAAGTATATATTAATGATTTGAAAAATATAAATTTTTATGGAAAGATGTTCATATTTGCTGATGACATATGCCTTTTATACAATTATAAACATCCAGTAGTGTTGAAAACGCAGATTGAATATGATGCCTCAATTTTATTTGAATATGTTCGACTTAACAAATTATACATAAATGGTAGTAAGACGACGTTTGTGCGATTCCGACCATATTTAATAAAAAGAGAACCAGAGATGTCAGTTTGTATAAATGGCGAAACTGTAACTGAATCAAAGTTTGTTATATATCTTGGCATTAATTTTTCTCACAACCTTTTCTGGGACATGCATATTGAAATGCTGAAAACAAAAATTTCGTCAGCGACTGGAATTCTAAGGAAGTTTAAATATAAATTGTCAACAGAAATCAAACTTTGATTATATTATGCTTTAATCCATTGTCATCTGGTGTATATACCAATGGTATATGCTGCTAAAAATTGTATTTGTCTGAAATCTTTGCAAAGTGCACAAAATAAAGCATTAAAAATTGTTTACAACTTGCCAATAGAGTTTCCTACCGTTAATTTGTTTAAAAATTATGCTAAAAGTGTTCTTCTCGTAAAAGGAATATATTTTAGGAAAACCTTTGTTTGTTTGTGTTCAAATCTGGGGGTCAATTTGGTAATGCATTTATAACATTTCATCAACATTTTGCCCAATCCCAAGTAAATACACGTCAGCGTCTAAACTTAGTGCCTTCAAGATGTAGACTTGAGCTGACAAAGCAAAAAGTAGGCTATGCTGGGCCTCATGTATTTAATGAATTACCACATGATCTTAGGCAAATTGCCAGAATATCTGAATTTAAATTGAAAATTAAATTATATTTACTTGAAAGAATTGAAACACTTCTATAATTTATTTTGTTGTCTAAAATATAACATTATGATTTCTAATTTATTCAAAATTACATATATATATATATATTTTTTTTTATTACAACTATTACGTTTTTAATTTATATTTTTCTTCTTCAGATTTTTAAATGTTAACTTGAATATTATTAACTTAGCCAACTGGTCTCTATTAAAGCCTATAAGGCACAGAGACATTATAAACACTGTTAATGATAATTGTATGAAAAAATTAATAATAATAAAAAAAAAAGAATGGTGTTCCACAGAAGAATATTGCAGATATGAGCGTAAATATGTTCTAAATGCAAAAATTTTAAATGTTATCAGTTATGCAAATTGTAGCTACTTCCCTCTTAGTACGATTGTCAGAAGTCGTGAGATTTTTATTTTATTATTTATATATCGGTTCACTACAAATAATCGTATATTTAATATTGAATCCCTCGAGGCCTTTTGGCTTGTCTGCACTTTTAGAAATTTGAATTGCATTTTCAAACAGAAAAAACGCAATCTAAGAGCAAGCTAATATTAGTGCAGGAATTCTGGTTAGATGAATTGACTTATAACTACCACCACCCACACTTTAATCGTACATCACTTTTCACACCTCCTAGTTTTGGGAAGCCATGAAATTTTTGAATTCCTGTTAGAAATTTGAATTAAATTTTCAAACAGAAAAAACGCAATCTAAAAGCAGTCTAATATTAGTACCGGAATTCTAGCTACATGAATTGACTTATACTCCTACACAACTCCTCCCACACTTCATACATACCTCATATTTCACACCTCATACTTGTCGTCTTCCCTCTGCGTTAGGTCAAAATTTTGCGGGAAGTTTTGCAGTGAATCGCTTGATCCAAAATCGCTTCTTCCCAAACATTACCGTGAGTTATAGCCCAATAAAAGAGAAAATCATAACTTACTTTTCACTTGGAAGGTTTGAAGGTCTAAAGAGCAAAATCATCAACTTTTCTTTTATTTCTTTTCTTTCATATGTTTTAAGTCTAAGGAACAAAGTTTCCTTACTGACTAACAGTAGCAAAACATTAATACAGAGTGTCCGCCGGGAAAGTATACCAATTTGTTTCTTTACAATTTGTGATTAAATGCAAGACAATGGATTTTATATTGATATACATCTCATTTAATGTCGGCAATTATGTATGGAATACAATATTAGATAAATGTCCGCCTCTTTTAGCCTCATAAATGCAAGCCCTTTTGACCATATTTTCCATTACATTCTCACACATTTCACGCGGTATTTCATTAATTTCATCACGAATATTTTGTTTGAGCTGCTCAAACGTTTCTGGTATATCCATTAAAATGAAATTTTGTGTCTCGTCACTCATTATGATTTTTTCATGGAAATCGGGGTTGTCATAGGCGAGCTGTAACATCGTATTGGAATGTTTTCTTGTGGAAAAAGCTCTTATGTCAACTGAATTTTATGTCAAATGCAAATCCTTGTGCAAAATAGTGGCCAAAGTTGTTCTTTGAAGACCAAGCTCCTGAGCTCGACGCCATGTTCAGGAGCTTGATGGATTGTTTTAAACACTTTCTAGAGTAGCAGTAATGTTTTCAGTCGATCTTGCAGTATGTTGTAGTCCATGCTTGTTCCTATCAGCTACAGACCCTCTTTTTTCGAAATCATTCACTACACGATAAATAGTACGCCTTGTTGGCACACTGTTTCTCCCAAAAATTTAACGTAACTTTCCCATCGTCACAGTAATCGATGATTGACTTTGATAAAATGTTTTAACGGTTAAAACACATTCGTTTATCGAATATTTTTCCATAATAAAATTGTCACATCTTTGCTTCACTACTGCCAAATATGAACTGTCAAGACTAATGTTTACCAAAATGGCGGTAAAACAAAGTAGAACACTTTCCCGATGGACACCCTGTATTTTGTTTTATATATGCTATTTATAAACAATTTACAATAGAATTATTTAACCTTAGAAAACTGTTAAGATATAATCGAAACAAACATTGAGATGAGTCAAACTCTATGAGATGATTGGAATCTTGATTCAAGGCATATTCATTATTTTCATTAAGAATATAAAATCCACGATTCAGAGTACAGTTTGTTGCATAAGAAGTAAAAATGCAGAGGTATATCAAAAATATATATTCGCCGGTAAGACCTAGCAAGGACGTAAAATGGAATGTTCGCCAAAAGATTAGAATAGTCGATGTAACCACCGATTATATTGAGAACAAATTGTGCGTTCTGGAAGCTATGACGACATTCTAATGTCTGTAGCCCATGTAATAAGCATTTTGAATTGTAGGTTGGAAGAGGTTTTTTAAATCTAAATGAAGAAAGAGCAAACTTTACAAACACACACTGCACCCGTTCAAGAAGTACAATATGAATATGGGAATGAGGACACCAAGTAATAGCGGCATATTTCAACTTAGATCTATCATATGTATGTTGTAAAAATGATTTTAAATATATTGGGGTCAGAAAATTCTGAACAATTCCTTTTAATATACACAAGAACTTTATACGCCTTAGGATTAAAATATCAGAATAAATATGAAAGCAGAATCGAATAGAATACCTAAATCCAATTCCGAATAATGTGATTTCAGAGAAAAATTAACAATTTTAAACACTGTATGAATCGAATTTCTGCAACGCGGAAAAGAAACATAAATACACTTCTCTGTGTTCAGTGAAAACTTATTTAAAAGACACCAATTATTGTGACTGTCTATGACCTTTTTGAAGATCTAAGACATCATTAACTGTATAAACTTTTAAAAATACTTTTAAGTCATCCGCATAAGGCAAACATTTTGACTTTTAAAAACAAGTTGATATGTCTTTAATAAATAGTATGAATAAGAATGGCTCAAGTATACTTCCTTGTGGTACACCTGAAGTTTGAATATATGAAAAGGATTCAATCACTTCGATAACAACTTTCCACTGCCTATTGGTTAAATATGATTTAATACACTTTAAAAATGTTGAATGAAATCCCATCCACTTTAATTTAAAATGCAAGTATGTGATGCGAAAAAATCTCTGAAAATCTTAGAAAAATTAGAAAATCTGTGAACACAGTCTCAACTTGATCACTGTGTTCCGGAAATGAAATGCAGTATTCACTAAAAGAAGATAAGTTTGTGATAGTAGATCTACCAGGAAAAAATACCTGTTGATGCGGAGAAATTATTGACTTAAGAAAATTCACTTTTTATAAATAACGTGTTCAAAAACTTTAGAGATGCTTCCCAATTTGGATATTGGTCTATAGCAATTAACGTCACTGGGCTTTCTCTCTTTAAAAATCGGGGTAGGAGAAGCACATTTCCAGCTCTCAATGAAAATTTCCTTACTTAATGATAAGTTCAAAATATACGTTAGAGGAAACGTTAAAGAAGCAGCACACTTTTTCAATATGTGGCCACATAAACCATCCGAATCGGATTTAAAATTATTTGTAATCTGCATAGTACCACTATAAATTTCATCCTTTATCAATTCCAAACAAACAAATATCAAACATTTCAAAAGAATTTGTGAAATTTACTGAATGCACTCCTAGTAGGTTAAAAATTTGATTTAAAGGAACGAGCAAACATATTTATTTGATACGATTCAGACCACATTATCATACACCATTATCGATGGAATATCTGAAACACCATGTTTGGAGTTCACAAAGGACCAAAAGGACTTAGGGTTTGCCTTTATATCCGTCACTTCATATGAAAGATATCCCAAGAAATGTGGCAGTGCAGTCCATTCCCATTCTCAGCACAGAAGGCCTGATGCTCTTCAATTTGTATTGAATATGGTGCAACTGATCCGGTATCGGTATCCGGTCAATGTTTAAAATTTCGAAGTCATTTTTGAAGGCAGTTTAGTGGAAAAATAAATATACTAAAAATCCTAAAAAAAGAATTTTGGTAATTTTGGTAATTCTATTCGTTATAAATAAAAGCTTTTCAAAACGAAAACATATTTGGATCATAAAAACGAACAAAAACGGCTATCCGTTTGTTTGGCGAAAGAATTGATTGATTTATTTTATAGAAGCAGGCTGTTAGTATTCAATATTTTACCTAATAAAATTGTGTTTATTATTTTGTTTCTTCTTTTTTCTTTTTTTATCAATTCATTTGAAGTTAATATCCATCTATGAGGATAGTTTTGTTTCACAATTTCTCATAGCAAGATAGGACAATGTAGAATCCAATTTCATTTATATTGTTCAATATGGTTTTCGAGTAACACAGTTTTACGTTCTCTTTCCATTAAACAGATCACTCAATTTGTTCTTAAAACATATCAAAACGATGTAATACACAAGCATCAATTCGGTTTTAGAGGAGGTCATTCGACAATTCACAAATTAAAAAGAGTAAAGAAATAAATACTGGAGAACTAGCGAGATAGAAAAAAGTACGGGAGTAATTTTGCTAGACACTGAAAAAGCATTTGACTCTGTTTGGCATGATGGAATCATCTTCAAGATAAATGAATTCAAATTCCCGGTCTACCTGCAAAAAATTGTCAAGAGTTTTTTACATAACAGAATATTTTCTGTACACATTAATAAGGGAGGGATCGATTTTGAGAACGATTTTTGCTGGAGTTCCACAAGGATCAATATTGTCTCCAACACTCTATTCGATTTTAACCTCCGATTTCAAAGCTAACAAGAACCAATCAGAAGCATTTTATACCGACGACTTTGCTATTATAAATAGCGGAAAAGTGTCCAATGCAATAACTAAAAGAATAGAACAAACATTGCTGTCGGCTCAAAAGTAAAAAAGTATGAACACTGGAAAATTAAAATTAACCACAATAAAACACAAGCAGTAATAAAGGGTGTCCCAACAAGAACGCAAGATTTAAATTTTAAATAAAACACACATAATTAAAAAAAATCGTGAAACTTTATTATATCGTAAAGTAGACAGAATGGAACAACACATCGGGGCAGATGGCCGCCGCGGCTTTGCTGCACACACGCGATCATTTAACGCAATTTTCAATGACCGTTTTGCATAAATGCTGCGATATTTCATTAATACAGCGTCCAATTTCCTTTTTTAAGACTTGAGTCGTCGTCGGCTTATTCGCGTAAACCATCGACTTCAAAAAACCTTAAAGAAAAAAATTTAATGGTTTTAAATCGCACGATCTAAGCGGCCAACTCTGAGATCCAAAACGCGAAATAACACGACCGGGAAATGACTGATGCAGCAATTGATTTCGCTGGCTGTATGGCATGTGGCACCGTCTTTAATTCTAGGCACGAAAAACTGGTTATCATTTCACGAAACCGAACACCATTGACTGTTTGCGCTTGACATGCCTCATTTTCATCAGAAAAGGTTCGATGATTCCTCCAGTCTGAAATCCACACCACAAAGTGACACGTTGAGGATGCATTTGCTTCTTGTGAATCACTCGAGGATTTTCCACATCCCAAATGCGATAATTCTGCCTATTGACGAAGCCATCAAGATGGAAATGGGCCTCGTCAATGAAGATTTTATTGGCAAAATCTGAATTTTCATGTTGTCTCTCCAATACCCAATTAACGAACTGCCTTCGCTGTCCATGGTCAACTGGCTTCAGTTCCTGAGTCAATTGAACTTTGTATGCATGAAGATGCAAATCTTTTGTCAAAATTCGCTGCATAGTGGATTTGGAGACACCAATTTGCTGAGCTCTGTGTCGAATTGAGGTGGATGGAGTTTGAGCGACATCATCACGCACAGCTGCGACATTTTCGGTCGATCGACCTGGTCGAAGGAGCGTTGTTGTCTTTACATCACTAACAGGCCCAGTTTTGGCAAATTTATCCATTAGTATCTTTACAGTTGACTCTTTTGGAGCATTATTGTGACCCCAAATTGATCGCAATTTGCGAACTGTAGCCGCAAAACTTTCACCATTTTGGTAAAACAATTTCACAATGACAATGCGTTGTTTATTCGTATAGCGCTCCATTTTTACTAACCTCGTACCTTCTACTAGCAAACAATAACAATTGTTCAAATGTCAAACAATGACACAACGAATGGCACCAAATTTAAATCTTGCATTCTTGGTGGGACACCGTTTATTTCCTTTTAACAAATCACCCAAGAGAATTCCAACACTGCCACTTACAGTTCTTAATGCTACCATAAGCCTACAATGACACTTCGAATGGCGCCAAATTTAAATCTTGCATTCTTGTTGGGACACCCTTTATTTCCTTTTAACAAATCACCCAAGAGAATCCCAACACAGCCGCTTACAGTTCCTAATACTACCATAAGCCTACAAGATTCAGTGAAATACTTAGGCATATATTTTGATAAAAAAAAAGTGAACTTTATTAAACATATTAATTACATAAATGCAAAGGCGATTGGATGTGGAAGAGCATTATTTCCATTGTTAAAAAAAAATCTAAATTAAACTGTAAAAATAAAACGCTTATTTACAATACGGATATCAAATTTGGTATCCAAGTACTGCAAAGACAATCCTCAAAAACCGACAAACCGAATTATTCAAAATAAAAACCTGAAGCTAATGCATAATCTACATCGGATATACTCTACTAATAATTCAAAAAATGCTCATCATTGTATTCCAAGAATTCACACAAGGATTTGAAGGTAATTGCAGATCTTCACACTTTGCAGAGATAAGAAATGTATAAATTAATTATATTTTTCAACATCTCGGAAGTTCTATAAATATATTCTATTAAAATTTTTTTAATTGTTCGATTGTTTTTTGCTGTCTTTTTACCTTAAAACGTCGTAAAATATCTAAATAAAGTTTTCCTGTATACTTCAGTTGATATTTTGCTGCAATAAATTACGTAAAATCTCAAACTTTTGTATATAAATATTTGTACCTGCTGTGATGATAGTAAATAAATAATAAAAAAGGAAAAACTATTTGTGTTTGTCTTTGTTATTCAAATACCAGTGGATTTTCATTTTGAAGGGTTTTCGTTTTTATTAAGTAAATTTGCAATAAAGCTACTATTTTTGTATAAAACAATAAGAGGAATTATTGAAGAACTACCTGACATCATTGTTTTTGAATACCTTGATAGCTGACCAAAACTTTCTTATATCTTAAAACTCTCTGTCAACAATGATTTCGTTCATAGACTATTCCTTCGTCTACCGTTTTTAACATTTTGTGGCAACAAACTATAAATAAAAATGTCTACACAAATAGAGAGTCTGTCCAACTTAAATACATGTTAGACAGTTTTCACTATTCTTTAATTACCAAACAACTTTATAACTCACTAACTTCTCATTTGGGTAGTCGTCGTAGATTCAATATTCTAATTAATTTTAAAAACGTTGCTGACAAGAATCACTTTAAAAGCAGCCATTACCACAATTGGTCTATATGAGTAACTGACTATTGGATTTCAATGCAGCACTCTTTTTGTTATAATAAAGGGTTTTAAAATAGGCCGGACCAATGTTGAAATGAAGTAAAACAAACTGTGTATGAAGTATTAATGAAATTACTTCCAATGGCTGAATTTTCCATGACTGTGATGCATAAATTCGTATAAATTTGACGTTTAGCGCATCGGTTATTTGCGACTAATTGGCAGAGATCTGCGGCTTCAGAAAGGCCTACACGGAAAAGCCTTTTGTTGCCAAATTCCACGATAATAGTGGCCAATTAACGTCATCTCGTTAGAAATAACCATACCCTTCAAATCATTCACGCGAAATTTATATTAAAGCGTTCATTGTGTGGCATGCAGTACCGTTCGTCGTCCACATTCATATCGTTCAACTTGGGCTGAAAGAATTTGATCTCAAGTGCTCGATGTTGACGATAATGTCCTTACAAATATAATTTTCGAAGAAGTAATAACCAATGAAGGGCGACTATGGCACGAGGGTTAGTACATGGGACCATCGTTTGCATGATCGTGATTTCACATGCATGCGATTCAAAGGAATTTGTTTTTAATAACCAATAAAGACTTCAACTTCATGCTACTGGATCGATTGGACCCTGTACAGGTGAAGGACTACATCTCGATACAAAATTCGTGAATCTGAAGTCTTTTAAAGTGAGAGTTCTTATGCACGGCAGAGAACTGCTTCAGGCTGTGCTATAAACTTTTATGGACAGCGGTGATGTTCTCGTGTCAAACTAGTGTTTCTTTGACATATGACTGTTGGCAAATTATTTACCAAATCGTTTTGAGTTTTGTTACCGAACATTGAAGGCTCGACTGCCGTTAGCTGAGCACTGACATACGAGTATTCGCATTTATATAATAAAGTTTCAGCATTTGTACGTCTTGCCCGACGCTGAAACTTTTCATAGTGATTTAGTGACAGAATAATAAACAATTGATTTGGCAGACTCCGCCAAAACAATATGGCTGAGTTGGATTGTTGACATCGCCTTGCACTGTGTGGAAAACTGTTTATCTCTTATGCCAACCGATTTTAATTTAGAACATACGAGTATGTGGTCTCATTGTTATGAATCCTTACTTCTTACACAGCTGGCGGCCACAACTAAAGCTTATACCTTCGGAGCTAACGTGTAAATAACAAACAGCGACAATAACATATAAACATCAAACAGCCTTTGAAAGATCGCAATCGTATCTAAGATAAGACCAGAAAAATTGTACATCCTTCGTTTCCCTTTCCCTTAGACGTACCAAAAAATATAACACAAATATAATATCTAATGTAGTAATATATCAAAGTTGATGTTTACACTGCTCCTTGACAGCATACGCAAAGGATAAGTAATGAAAATATATTTAGTTTCTCATGGAGTGAGTGCAAAAACCTGTATACTGTAATAGCTAAGCATTTTTGATAAACAATCCATGCAAGAATATGCAGATGTTTATGCCAATAAGTGCATCATGTGTACCGACACACTAAAAGATTATATAAAAGAGATAACTTTTCTATTCAGGTCTGTGCATTTTGCAGTGTCCTTTACAGCAATGTAAGATGTAACTGAATCTATGGTAATGTGCTCAATTTCTATGGGAGCAAAAGGACAAGGACGTTCTTGGGTAAAGGGCAATTTGAAGTTAATATGATTTATATTGGACAAGAGGAATGGTTAAATGTCGTATTTTGTATATAAATACTATGCAGAGATTCCAAAAATACTTTCTATTCCATTAGTTTGCTTGAAAGTAAAGATTGGCATCAAATGTCGTACGATAAAGTGGCACAAATACAAAACACGATAAAGAAACTTGGGTTATAACCCTTAAATCATATAGTGTGGGTGGTTTGCACTACATTTTTCCGCTTTCAATTAATTTGGTATACTTTCGAATGTGGCAGAAAGGTTTTTTGTGCACCACAACAGGTAATATTTTAATAAGGAAAATATTCTTCTTGATTTTCAATAAATCGAATTTATTTGTATGGTTTTATGAATACAAGAACTATTCATAGTACACCAGTGAAATGAAATTCAAAATTGATCTGAGACTTAACAAAAATTTGCGAATACTGTTTAAGAAAAATTTCCACTTGTGGAAATTCATTAAAATAACATTCAATTATAACAACTTAAAACTACTTTAAAATGGTTATATTATACCGAATTGTATCATGAACTACATATGTTATACCGAATACACGCAATGCTTTTTTGCGTTGGTTTGTGGTATGCTGTTATGGCTGTGTCAAGTTTTAAAAAATATCGTAAAAATTAGTTATCGAGCTAAAAAGTCCTGAATACACTTGGTCAACAGAAAACGCTTTCTTTCAGATATTATTAGGTTCGTTACTAAGTTCCCGCTGTTTGCCAATAGACGGCGCCAGCTGTAAGTGCCAACCGATTCTGCCGTAACCTAACCGTCATGAGCAAAGCTTTGACATATGGTAAACATAGCGCTTTGACACAATTGTAATTTTCTTTTTACGGCATATTCTTTTGGTCATGTGAATATGTACGATTTTGTAGTAAATAATCGCCATATGCGTGATGTATTGACTTTCTTCTTTTAATCGAAGAAAACGGCGGCTGAGGCTCATTGAGAGCTTCAAAACGTTTACGGAGATGCTGCTTTAAGTGAAACAACGTATCAAGATTGTCGAAATCATCACTAGGGATCAGTATCGGCTGCAATTAATGATATTAAGCTAAGCTCTGCGCGAGGAATGCCCACAATACGCTCCGTTTGATTGCACGCGGTTTGGCTGACCAGCAGTTCTACTCATATGACAACTTCAAGGAATGGCTGGATTAGTGGATAGCCTCAAAAGATGAACAGTTTCACCGTGACGGAATTCATGCTTTGCCAGAAAGATGGGAAAAAATAGTAGTTAGTGATGGGAATACTTTCAATGAATCATTTGTTAGCATGATTTCATAATACAGTTGTATTTTTATAAAAAAAAAGAAAACAGCGAGAAATTAGTTGCGCACCTAATATGTACATATTTATCAAATGATATATAATTTTACTCCTTCGTGGTGAAGGGATTGTTAAGATTTTTTTTCCGCTAAGTTGGCACCACTGCCTTTTATACTGACGCAGAGTTTGACTCCGATCTGCCACTTGGGTCATTCGCAGTGCTGGATTTTGTTAGTCCATCTCAAATTTGTATTGCAATCTCTCCAATGAATACAAATACCGAACAAAGAATTTGGTCTAAAATTTTCTATAACATATGAAATTATGGTAAAATCAACTTTGCTAAAAACGCGTACATGTAAGCGGTACAGTGTATTCAAAAGCGGTCAATACGTGTTGGACCTTACTTTGGTCGGCCGGCAACTTCTTCAATTGAAATTAACAGCGATAAAGTGGGAGAAATGGTAATTGGAAAACATCACAACAATTTTGAGAAGGATACCCTCTGAAATGTCTACGTTTCACAAATCAATGTGTATCATTTTGCGAAATTCTTTGTACATGAAACGCGCTGCCTTTCGACTAATTCCGAAAGACCTAAATTTTCTTCAAAAACTTAATCGCGTAAGGATCGCCAAGGCATGCTAAATTGAATCTCTCCCGGTTCCACATTCATAGAATGCATTATAACTGGCGATTCGACATGGATTTAAAAGTTTGCCATCCAGTTAAAATAATGATGATCGCTATCTTTAATTATCGCGATATTACGCACTCGGAATTTTTGCCAGAAAGTCAGATGGTAAATAAAAAATATTTGGGGTATTATGCAGTGTTTAAAGCAATAAATTCGTCCAAAACAGGCCAAATGCTGTCATTATAACGTCCATAGCTATCATTGAACAATCCACTGTATTCTCTTGATATATCTTCAGCTGATTTTTTCCTTTTTCCAGAATTCAAATTACCACTTTGAGTCAGCCGTTTCCAGTCGTTGGGAGACATAAAAGGATAATCGCTACGGGAATAGGAGAAACTTTTCCGGAAAATGCATTCGATAAATGATTTGATGACTGACCAAAACTACGTTTATTTATTGCTTTTCTGAAACCCTAAATTGATCCTTACATAGAATGTGAAAGGGCATTCGCTGCTGGAATAGAAGGAGCCTTTCCGGAAAATGCATTTAATAAATGCTGTAACCAAAGCTATGTTTATTTCTTGGTTTTCTGAAATTCTAATTTGATTTTTACATACCACATTAAAATAATATGCTTGGCAAAGAACTCTAAAATCCTGAAAGAAATTACACAGGATTTTGTAAAAATCATAGTTATTTCCACTGGATTACGACATATTAGGAAAATGTAATGAAATCAACACCAGATGTCAATTTTATTGATGACTACCTAACTATTTATTATTTCTGGGTTATGATTAGTGGATCTTTTTGACATTTTTATACCTTCACCTGGAGAAACAAAAATATACTTGATTTGATATGACCGAAGATGTAACGCTCAGAAGTTACCATTTAAAATAGGAAGTACCTTTTGATCAAACGCGTTAAATACTTGTTAGGACAGTTTTCACTAGGTTTTAATTACAGTACGACTTTATAATTCACTAACTTCTCATTTGGCTATCAAAGCGTCAAAGATTCAATATTCTAATTCATTTTAAAAACGTTGCTGACAAGAATCTCTTTAATACCAGCCATTGCCACAATTTGTTTTTATGAATAACAGGCTATTGGATTTATATGCAGCACTGTTATAATAAAGGGTATTCAAAATATCAATGTTGAAGTGGAATAATACAAACTGTGTATAAAGTATTAACGAAATTTGTTCCAAAGGTGGAATTTTCCATGACTCTTTAAGGTGATAGAGCATCTGTTTAGCTACTGGACAAATTTGGCGCACATGTTGCGTTGGGTAAGTTGTTAGAAAAAAAAATTAGCGATTTTGCGCTCCCATTCTTGTACCTCCTATAGAAATTGACTATTTCATCGAAATGTTATTTTCCGCTGTAATTCTTTTTTTTTTGTGTCCTGAGGTTAATTAAATACTTCAACATCATCGCACTACATTCAATGTAATTGAGCCCCTGTCCGATATTTAGTACAGAAGATGGAAATAAAATGCACAGCCACGCCCCTTAGGGTACCATACATAGAAATTAGAAATTTGCAAAACATCGATGATGCCTCTAGATTTCAAAAACCGGAGGACTTTAGAAAAGTTTGCATCTTTTATTCTGTTTCCATTCAGAATAATTTTATATTCTCATCCGAAGGAATGAACTTATATGTATATCATTTAGTAAGAGCAAACCATTACCACTTTCTTTCTGGCACTACCCCACTTCTACAGCACCGCAAAAGGACGTTGGGTTAAAGTATTTGCAAGTCAGTACGCTTGACTAAAATTTTTGAACTGGCTGCATATTCTTTTGTCGCTGGCGCATGTTATCTTGCATAGGTAGCTGTACCCACTACCTTTCTCAAACCTATTTTGTAGCTCATCTCTCAGTCTCACTTGGTTTTTTATACCATCTAGCAGATCGTACTTTACACCACCAGTTCACCTGTATAAATGATTTACATTTGTAAGTTATGGTAACACATGGTGTTACTCCTCCGTTTCGTTTATTTAAATGGAAATACATTTTTTTTCTCTCTCTGTCTCTGTGCAATAAATCACCATATATGAGTGCCGAAGGAGGAAAACGGATATAATATGGATATGAATAAAGTAATTGTAACTATAAAGAAATGTCCTTGAGAGCAAAACAGCAAAATATTGTACATCACAAAAATAGGTCAGATCCGCAATATAGTACATTGGTATCATAATCTCGATTGTCAAAGACATAGGAAGACTAAGTGCTATGTAATAAATTCGTTACAAAACAGCACTCAAGATATATAATGCTATTAATCCATTTCACCCATCATCCTTTGCACTTAAAATTGGAAATGATGATTTGACTAAACTAATGGCACTTTGCCATTATGAATGAAAGAAATATCATTGATTTAAATTGCAAACCTTTTAACTTCGTACCAGCTTTATTAGTTACAAATGTACTTTAGTAGATTTAAGAGAAGTTTCTTATGTTGATGCAGTTTATTGGGATTTAGATTAAGTACTTTGAAATCAGCCAAATCTTCTAAGGTTGTATGAAACTCATTCTCTAGTTCTTGTATTAGTTCTTTTAAGTCACCCATCTAAATGGGGACTTGGATTAAGTATTTTGTAGTCAGTGAAATCTAGTACGAAAGTATGGAATTTGTTCACTAATTCTCTTTATAATTCCTTTAAGTTAGATGTCTAAATGGGGATTCGGATTAAGTACTTTCTAGTCAGTAAAAAGTAAAAAAGTAAGGCTGTATGAAATTCCTTTAAGTTGCCCGTCTAAATGTGGATTCGGATTAAGTACATTTTAATCAGTGAAATGTAGTAAAAATGTATGTAATTTGTTCCCTAGTTTTCGTTTTAGTTTCTTTAAATTACCCGTCTAAATGGGGATTTGGATTTAGTACTTTGTAGTCAATGAAATCTCGTAAGGCTGTACTGAACTCGTTCACTAGTTCTCGTATTAATTCCTTTAAGTTACCCGTCTAAATGGAAATTTGGATTAAGTACTTTGTAGTCAGTGAAATCTTGCAAGGCTGTACTGAACTCGTTTACTAGTTCTTGTATTAGTTCCTTTAAGTTACACATCTAAATGGGGATTTAGATTAAGTACTTTGTAATCGTTCACTAGTTCTCGTATTAGTTCCTTTAAGTTACCGTCTAAATGGAGATTTGGATTAGTTACTTTCTATTCAGTGAAATCTAGTAAGGCGGTATGGAACTCGTTTACTGGTTCTCGTATTAGTTCCTATAAGTTACCCGTCTAAATGGGGATTTGGATAGAGTACTTTCTATTCAGTGAAATCTAGTAAGGTTGTATGGAACTCGTTTCCCAATTCTCGTTTTAATTCCTTTAAGTTACTTGTCTAAATGGGGATTTGGATTAAGTACTTTGTAATCGTTCACTGGTTCCCGTATCGGTTCCAATAAGTTACCCGTCTAAATGGGGATTTGGATTAAGTACTTTCTATTCAGTAAAATCTCTAATAATAATTTTTAATTTTTTTAATTTTATCGATGTTTACTTCAATTGAAAACGCTAAAGACCTGCCAAGCAGTGCAAATTTTCTTTCATATCTCGATCGCTTTTGCAGCGTACCACATTTATGTACATGTTTTTTGTAGAATCGACTCACTGTAAGTTTTTTAACATTTTCAAGGATTTGACACACGTAATTCCATTTTAAACATAAAATTTATGGACAAATTTTGGGACAAATTTGGGACAAATTTTTTGTTCGATGCTTTTGTCTACTGTACAAATGCAAAAAAGTCATTTAAATGAACACTTTAAACAAACTAAATTACCAATTGCACTGAAATTCCACTTCAGTAAAGTTGGCGGTTGTTTCAACTTGGCGACAAAAAGAACTTTGGCACGAAATTCCATTTTGAACATAAAATTTGTAGACAAATTTGGGACAAATTTTTTGTTCGATGCTTTTGTCTACTATACAAATGCAAAAAAGTCATTTAAATGAACACTTTTAACCAACTAAATGCTCTCCAATTCCCCTTCAGTAAAGTAGGCGGTTGTTTCAACTTGGCGACAAAAAGAATTTTGACAATACCTTAAAGCAGGCTTTTCAAATAATCAATTCCTGGCACTGGAACCTCCAAAGATAGAGGTCCACGTGTAAAATGGTTTGTGGAACGTTTTATCCCATATTTGCAAAGACTTCATAAAGCAAAATCTGCTACGAGTTTAGCGTGGGGAAGCAAAGCTTCTATGTCTATGACATTGTAAAACTATCAAACAACCAGCTGCTTGTTTCTACGTTCTTAAACAAACTTTGTTGATTGCATTACGAACGTCTGACCAAAATGTCGTTAGCATTGTGAAGGCGATTTAAAACGTTTGCATTCATTTTCGTACAAAGGTACGTATTTTCGAAACGGTTTACCATATCATTAAACCGGAAATAAAGGACACTTCATTTCGGATAATTGATATGTTAACTGACCATCAACATCAAGAAGTTAAATATTTTTCTTTCCAAACAATTAGCCCACTCGTTTGCAGCACTTAATGGCAAAATTCACGCAGTCCTCTTTGCGGTTGACTCTTGTAAGCCATTCGATTCTTTGTTATTAAAAAAAGCCAGGAATATGCATAATAAACCAAAGTATCCATTTAAAGATAAATTTGTTTCATGCATAATTTAAACGTAGTTGTTATTTAGAAAAAGAAAAAAACTTTGCACAAAATTTCACACTTTCTTTCATAGTATTCGCCTTGGGATGCCTCAAAAGCACAACCATGAACTACCTTAAGGCCATTTGTGCTAAAGAATTGCATTCTTCTGCTAACATTTATATTCTGCAATTATCTGAGCTTAGAAATCCATTTTAGAAATATGCACATATATTGGCCGGCATAGCCTGGACACAAGAATGAAACCAATAACGATGCTCAGGTTATTCTTCGATAAAATTGTCAAGGAATGGAAATGCAACAAATTCCATTTTGTTTATAAATGCACCTGGGACCATAGAATATAGTCAGCTCTGTTTGCAGCCTTACCTCTGGGCAACCGAACAACCAATGCAACCATAATAGCTTTGTTTAGTACTATGAGATTTCCATGCCTTAATACATGAATGAATTTTAATAACGTGGTAGTGATTGTAAGTACAAACGTGTGCGTGCTTTTCTCTCCTTGCGTGAATGTGTGTGTATGTGTTTGTGTGTATGGGCGAACTTCTGCTCAGTTTGCTTCGTCTGTGGGGTTTCCATGGAACATTCAAAGGATTTTGCTTGCTATCACGTTTTCACACCATCCTTTGGCATTCTAGCTAAACATTAGAAGCGGTGGCTGGAGGTATTGAAACCTGTTAAAATGCAAAAGCTGTTGGAACAGAAAAAAATGAGAAATATATATATAAAAATCTTGTAATTTCTGGATAACATTACAGATTTCCCTGCAGTGTTGGATTTTTATCCTCTTAGAGATATTTCCTTTTGCAAAAATAACAAAAACAAAAATGGGAAAATATGAAAATTCTATAAATGCATGATGATGTGGCGTTCCGTTTTGTAAATTTCTATTCCATTTTTTATTTTTTTTTTTTTTTTTGCAACTCTCTATCAGCATTTTCACAATCGGATTATTGTGCACCATAAAGCGAAACTTGTTAGCTTAAGATTTTTACATTTTATTTATATGCATGAGTACAACAACTACATACAAAAATGTAAGAAGGAATACAGTTGGGAATCCTTTTTAAAAGCGAAATTGGATATTCGCAAATTTATGTCAGTTCAAAGATAAAATTGATATAAAATGAAATGAAAAGTTTTAGATTCATTTATGTGCAAAAAGTGGAAAGTTGAATGAATATTTTGTCAACAAAGTGTAAATAAAATAAAAAAATATTCAATGAGAATATTTTCTGACCTGAGTAATGTGATGTGATTTTGCAAATGTTTTAATACACGTTCTAGCGCTGTTCCCATATCTGGTCGATTTGCTTACTATGGTAAGACAAAAAATATTAATAAGAGAAATATTATCTCTGCGTACAGAGGTGGTGATGGATTGATAGAGATGGATTATTATAAAGGCAAGTGAAGTAGCGGGGAATCCCCTAATCAATTTGATAGCTCTTTCGTTGTAGTTGTGGAATTAAAATGTGGGACTGGCTCGAAGGACCATGTACAGAGATGGCGATAGATTGATAGAGATGATTAATATGATGGCAAGGGGATTAGCGGGGAATCCCCTAATAAATTTGATACCTCTCTCATTATAGTTGTGGAATTAAAATGTTGGACTGGCTCGAGGGACCATGTACAAAGGAGGTGATAGATTAATAGATATGAATGCAAGGGGGGTAGCGGGGAACCTTCTAATCAATTTGATGCCTCTCCCATTGTGGTTGTGGAATTAAAATTCTGGACTGTATCGTGATTTATCCAATAGTGATGATCGTTAGGAGGACCAATTTTACAGTTGATTTCTACCAGAGAACTAAAAATTGGAACTTGTAATTTGGTACTTGGTAATAAATAAAAGATGAAAATTAGAATTAGTGCCAATTCAAAGGAGGTTTATTTAGGCAACGAGTTCTGAATACCAGTTGAAATCTGATTTATAAATGATTCTTTCTCATTACAGAACTTCCGATAACAGGTAATTTCACATGTTACAATTCCGAATTCAGTTAAATTTAGTACACTTATTCTCACTCAATGGAGTTAAGTAACCTTTGCACTGGCAAAAACTTAAGTTCACCCACAGTGATATCGATACAAAAGTACATTTTAATGTGCAAAAAAAGGTTAATTTTAATATAAATTAAATGGTTAAATTCAAATCATATAATGTTAAAATTATATCTAAAGTATTAAAGTTTAGACACTCTGTAACGTTGAAAGTATGGTTCGTGAATGTGGTGATGAAATCAAAAATACGCCTAATTTGTGAAAGGGGGACTTATAAAATCTATCTTTATCTTAAATTGGGTTCTATATTTGTACCAATCTCTGAGCCACCTATAAAATCTATCTTAATCTTAAATTGGGTTCTATATTTGTACCAATCTCTGAACCACCCTTTTGTTAAAACTAACTTTGAAAACATTAAAATCAAACTTTCATTATTTCATTCATAAAATTCATTAAAAATACAGCTCGAGAAGCAACGTCAAGCATAAGATAAGCTGAAATAAAAGCAGTGTTTCCTTAAAGTTCATAAAATTCAATGAAAATGTAGCACGAAAAACTACATCAAATCCAAATTGAAGTAAGATTTAGAGGGTAGTTGGAATTAGTATTGGCAAAAATGAAGTTTAAACATGTCTATCATAAGACGAATAATGAAAGGGTTTCCAAAAGGAATTGGTTGAATCTGGTGGTTAATAATTTCATTAATTGTTACTGTTTTTTTTTTTTTTATTAAATTTGCTTCGTTTTATTCAAAAAAGCTAATCACAATAGAGATTTAAAGTGAAGACACAAAAAATCGGCAAGAAAACATGAGTTTTATTATTATTTATTATTATTATTATTTTTTTTTTTTTTTGAAAAATTGTTCGAAAAATTTTCAGGTTAAAAGTAGGTTAATAACAACAGTCCAAAAATTAAAAAAAAACACCCTTATGAGGTAGAACAAAGAAATTTAAGAAAAAAAGGTTAAATGAAGAAATTAGAGGCGACGCATAGTTCCCGAGCTACGGCATCTTGAAGTTGAGAAATGGGCCTGAATGGACCCAATGTAATCCCTTAAGTGTGAGTACTCAACTGAAAGTAATGTTTGTCAGGATTTCAAATATCAAATTCTATTTGAAATTACATTTAATTTTAGTATAAAAAAGTACTTTGGAAAAGAATATGAAAAATTATTTCAAAAGAGTAGCGCGATACTTTTTTAGCGTAAAATTAGGAAATTATTTTAGAATTTTTTTTTTAGATAAAAAAATTAAAAATTATTTAAAAAATACACTAATATTTTTAAACAATTTTCCGCCTACGACGCTATTTAAAAAAATTAAAAAATATTTGAAAAAACGAGAAAATATGTTACTAGAGTTACCCATTTAGTACCCTCCATACCTCCGCTATGGCAAGGCTGTCTGCGGTTAAGTACCTGCCATCTCAAGGGTTATTTAGTTAGTAAGTTTCAATTTACAAATATGGATCGTTTAACAACCGAAAAACGCGAAAAAATAATTAAGACTTACTACAAAAGTGGTGATTCACATGCGGGCTTTCATTTCATTTCATTTCAATTATTTAGATCTGTGGACATATAAATCCTTACAGACTAAGAATTGACATATCATATTTCAAGAAAGCTATGTAAATATGTAAATTATTTCATTTTAAATATCTAAAAAGGAACAGTTTGAAGTTATTTCTAGACATACAAAACTCTATGTTTTGAATTGGGTATTCATTTTTTGCAATTCCATTTAGGATATTGAATTCAATAAATCCGCCATTTAAAGCACTATGCTGGGCATAATTTGTGGAATGGCGTGTTAAATCAAATACATAATCACCTCTAAGTGATCTCGTCGAAACATAAAACGGTATAAGCGACAATAATTCAGAACAATCAATTATACCAGCTATTATATCGAATACAAATAACAAGGTATGGGCAATGGCTGTAAGCCCAGTAACCAGCATCTGGAAATATAAGGAGGCACAAAATCACCAAAGTGAATTGAGGAGAGAGCAAATTTCAAAAAGAACCGTTGAATTCCCTCTATGCGTAATATATTGACTTAGAGAAGGGGACTCCAAACAATAGAGGCATATTCCAACTATGATATTATATAGGAAGTATACACTATTTCTAAGGTATGTGGATCAGTGAAATCCGAATAATTTCTTCTAATATATGCTAGTATAGAGCAAGCCTTAGGTGTAATATAATTTATATGCAAGGTAAAAGTCAGTGCCGCATCAAAAAAAAAAAAAAAAAAAACACCTAATTCAATTTTACTTCCAGCAGTGAGGAGCCTGTAATCACAAATTTTGAAAACCAGTTGAATTGGATTACGAGACCTTGAGGCATTCGATCGAACAAAATTGTCTTCGGAGCTGAAGTTCATTTTTCACTCGTTGGTTACGCCAGCAAGCAAAATTGTCGCATATGGGGCTCGAAGAACCCAGAAGTGTTTATGGGAAAGCCATTACATCCAGAAAAAGTGACTGTTTTGGCTGCGCATTATGATCTGGAGGTGTCATAGGGCATTAAATGACATTGTATTTCGTATATGATGGCAAGGTCCAAGCATTATAGTGAAGTAAAAGTTTCATTGAAATCACAGCTTTATGCGTGCTTTTTTTAACTTTGATTGAAATGGGAAAATAGATTTTTTGTTAGTCTTTTCATGATGAAATGGCAGAGTATACTGTACACTTTTCAGTCTGACAGATGACGTTTGGACGCCATTACCAACCGAAGCTGCCGACATGAAAAACGTAAGTCTTAAAAAATCCCCCAATATATAGGTAAATATATATGTTAGTATACGTCAGATTGACTAGTTTTGGGTGCAACTCTTAGGTGCATTAGAAAGTTTCAATTGATATCTAATCCTACAAAAGGTCTGTTTAGGAGCTTTTGAGGTGTCATTCACATACTTATACCTTTCATTTACATGCACTAAACCCAGCTAAATTTAATTTATGTCACGCATTTAAGCATTTTCTAAACTACAGTCTGATACTAAAAATGGACACCACTGCCATGTACCTTCTTATACCTCTCACAAAATAGTTAAATAGACAATATAATTAGTAATTTGCTGATTAGAGTATGTGAAATTGTTGGCAATTCCATTAAATTAAATTTTTTGTAAAATGTAAAAAAAGTCGTCCAGGCAACAACGCTGTTTCTGGTATCTCTCGCACAAATTACCTGATTTAACCCGAATATTCGTATTCATTCAATTTCACTAAATTTAGTATGATTTAGTAAACATGAGACTTTAAGCTAATAAAGTTCTGCGAATGAAATTGGTCAGAATTGTAGCACCTTTAGGATACCTCACATAAAAATTAGCAGATTTTGAAAAAAGCAATCAATTTCCTGTAATTTCTATGGGGAATACAGTCAGTTCCGTAAGTTAATTTTCGCTTCTTTTGTTTTGTGTTAATTCGCAGAATTTGCGGGTAAGAAAGTGGCAGTTTATCAAACTGCTTTATAGCACTTTGCGCCGTTTTGCGCCGCTAACGCAAAAGGTGCTTAGGTTTAGGTATGTAGAAGTCAGTTCACTTGACTCTGTATCGACCATTGCTGTCTTTTTATGAAAATTAGAAAATGTAAGCTGAAAATTTTTATTGATCGATAGGAGAAAGTAAAGGCTCTGCAAATAAGAAACGAAAAGCAATTGCTTGTCATTGTAGCATTAGAAGCATCAGCATACAAATACAACAATGACAAACAGAAACATTTGTTATTTTATCTTGTTCCTCTTATGCTAATCTCCCGCCACCTCCGTATACTCTGAGACGTCATATATTTGTCTTCTGGCATAAGCATCAATTTCTTTATCGCTGAGTGGGTTTTTTTTTCTTTTTTTTTTTTTTGTTTAAGACAATTTAACTTTTGATATCCAAGTTTTGTTTTTGTTTTCATTTTTCTTTTTTCTAGCACTTTAGAATATCTTTTTATACTTATTAAACTTCAATTTATTTTTCACATTGAGCAGCATTACGCTTTTTATTGTTCTCCAAATGCTAAAAATGACTACAACAAAGTACACAAAACCCAAAGCAGCATTAAAATGCGTTAAAATATCTGACAAGCTGTGAAAATTCCGTAAGAGAAACAACAAAAACCACAGGAAAAGCACAAAAGTACAGCTAGGATTATCACTATCAACGTTCCCTCCGCGCTCATGCGATGTCTCCTGGTTGTCGGTTGAAAAAGTTATTTTGCTACTGTTTCCCTTCTTTCCATTTTTTTCTTTTTTTTTTTTGCCTTAACATCCTCAAGCATTAAATGAATAAATAAAAAAGGGACTGAAAAAGAAAAACTGAAAGTGGAATCAAACGGGGGGTAAAAAAACCAGCAAACTTTTGAGTCCCTCAAATAATAAAAAAAGAAACATATAAAAAACGATAGTAGCAAAAGAAAGTCATTGAAAATTGGCCACGAGACGGGACTAAAACCGCGAATATGTTCCCAGACGGCACAAAAATGAAAGTAACAACAGCAAAATGGCAAACAACAAATAGAAATTGAGATATGAAAAAAAACTATGAGCATATTGGAGGTTCTTTTTTCTGGAGGCTTCATGTAATTGGAATTGGATGTGGCGTTTTTGTTGTTAACATCCCGTGCTAGCGCTTTTGGCATTGTTTTTTTACAATTTTGATTTGAATTTCTTTTCTCGGTTCATCATATTTAATTCACATTAATGAATTTAATATAGATTCCAGAACATCTAATAACCATACTTAACATCTTTGCAGGACTTTAGGAAGTTGGGATGATGCCAATTGAAGTAAAATTGACACCAGTAAATAGCGCTCAAACAAATTTTCTTGTTAGCCCAATTGTAAGATTAATTTCTAGAGCTGACCAAGGCACTAAAGCTGATGTAATACTGGGTAGCACACGAATCGTGCTACAAACACAATGTTAAATATTTAGAGATGTTGAAGAGAGATGTTGTTTACCCAGGACTACGCCAAAGACCCTTCCGTTTCAACAGCATTTGGTTCCAGCAAACTGGAGCAACTGCTCACACTAAGCAACTGCTAACATATGGCGGAATTCCAACGATAATTCTCAAACAAATTAACATTCAGAAACTCCACTTTTCGTTGACCTCCAAAGTCGCCTCACTTGATTGCAACAGACTTTTTCTTACAGGGTTATGTCAAGCAAAAGGTGTACAAAATAAAACCAAAGAATTTGGCTGAATTAAAGCAGTCCTTTAAAATAATAATTGAGGTGATCTCGGGTTCTAGACAGGTGTTCATTTAGGTCACGATGAATAATTTTTTGATCAGGTATCGCATATGCGTGAAAAGGCTTGGAGGTCATTTAAGATATACCATTTTCAAAACCAATTAGTTATATAAAATAAAATTTTCAATACAAAAAAAAAAAAGAAAGAATAAATGAAATACTTTATTTAAAAAAGTTACTTGAGTTTCTTATTGTAGCACAATTGGTGTGCCTCCCCGTACAGGCGTCTTTCGAACATATGTTGTTGGCTTTGAAGCACGATATTACCATCTCTTTTTCTTTGAAAGAAGAAGAGTCAGACCTTAACTACGACTAGTCGAGTAATCGCTTATATGCATAAAGCATAGCAAAAAATAAATCCAGTATTTTTGCATAATATTAAAGACTATTACTTAGCATAATTACAATGATCTGATTCGCATTAAATATGCTTCATTCTGTTCGATAATTTATTGTCATTTTGAAAGTAAATTCATTATTGCTCTTTCATAGTAGTAGGCAAAAAAACTGGGATAGCCAATTTTCAGTAGAGACAAATTTTTCACCTGTAAAATCATTCGCCGTAGATAGCATCAGATGGTAACCAGTTGGTGTAAGGTCCTTGATGTAAGGACTGCAAGGTAAATGCATTAGAAACGCAAATGAACATATCGTGTGACTCTTCTGGTGAGTCACTGCCGATATGTGTGGCCTGGCATTGTTGTGCTGGAACACTTTTCCTCTCCTACTAGTCAATTCTGAGTGCTTCTGAGCATCTGCTTCCAAATGGTCTGATTGTGTACAATACAGTGGCGAATTAAGAGTTTGATCGTAGAAGAGAAAATCTAACACACATCAAAACTTTCCTCACAGTTAGTCCTGACTTGGTAACAATTTGCGCCAGGACATTGCGATGATGCCACGACCGTTTTTACTTAAAGTTGTTGTAAATGAAGCACTTTTCATCGCCAGTTACTATTTGCTTCAGAAATTGGTTGATTTTGTTGCTATTCATTAGGGAGTCAAAGATGGAATTCGATCTATGAGGGTTTTTGCAGTATATCTTCCTAAATCCAAGCCTAAAAATGTAACTGGATAAGCCAATTATGTTCCCTTCGACGTTCATCGTGCAAAATGGTAGACTTAACGAATGTATGGTTTTTGGATCATCTCTAATTTACACGACCGATTTATCTAAAATTTAAACAATTGAAAGTCTTTACCTTAATATGTGGTATTGTGGAAACTTCTCATTCTTCTTCTGGTATTCTCATATAATTGAAGTCAAACCAGTAAATATTATAAAGAAAGATTTTACAAGAATTTAATCTAGAACAGCATCCGAACAAAGTAGACAAAACTTTTACACTACCTTACAGGCAAATAGGCAGATGGGAACCTAAAACTAATGTTCGCCTTTAGTTTTCAACAAAAATTTGGTAGTTTTCATATTTTATGGAAACTTTACGTTATTTCTGATTCAGTTTCTATTTTCTGCACCTGTTGAAAAAAATCCCTAAAATCTAAATTAAACTATGTGTCTGAATATTGAAATAAATAATAAATATTATTATTTTCCCATTAAATATTTTCCCATGCTTTGAATTGGACGAAGATAAAATATTAATTATTTTCAATCCGTTTAAAATCGCTGAAGAATATTTTTTGAACGACTTCACCTGACTACTTAAATACCTAAATAAAAACCGAAAATGAGATATCTTGAATAATTTGAAAATCGATTTCTTAAAAAATCTGGATCACTGTAACCTAGGAAAAGTGACGCATTTTTTTAGCATACAATTAATGTCAAGTTGATTTCAGTGGAATTCTTGTTGATAATGGATAAGAAAATTAATGGAAGCTATAGGTGTTTTAGGGATATAATTCTAACTGCCTGAAAAAAATCTGATTCATTTTGACAAAAAAAAAAAAAAATTAATACCTGGACTAGAAAAACAGCTTGGGAGATAAATATCCATAGGAGTTGCTTTAGACTATTGGACTATAGGAAATCTTTTTAGATTGTTATATTTGACTCTTATTTCAATTAATTTCACATAATTTTAGCTAGTTCTGATAAAAACAAGCACTCTCGGAAGAGGTGGATCAATATATCTCATTTAAAACACCCAGATACTTGCAAAATATTAGACTTTGCCAAATTTTAAGACTGCTTTCCACATATCTTCAACTACTTTCCATACAAATTGTTACATTGACTTTTATTTCACTTACTTTCACACAGTTTTAACTAGTTTTGATAAAAACCAGGACTCTCAGAAGAGGTAGGTCGATATAGCTCATTTACAACACTCTGCCACTTGCAAAATATTAGGCTGTGTCAAATTTTAAGACTGCTTTCCACATATCTTCAACTACTATCCATAAAAATTGTTACATTTGACTCTTATTTCAATTACTTTCACATAATTTTAGCTAGTTCTGATAACAACTAGCAATCTCAGAAGAGATGGGCCGATATAGCTCATTTACAATACCCAGCTACTTGCACAATATTAGGCTGTTCCAAACTGCTTTCCACACATCTTCAACTGCTTTCTATACAAATTGAGCGATTTATGGAAAATCAATGTTGACCCTGTAATTTCGCGTTGACAGCATGTGATAACACGCTGAATTGCTTCTTAATAAGGAAAAATACTTCATATAATTCATTTTCTGAATTTATGATATCAGAAAATTTTCACAGCTGCTCAAAAATGTAGTCTGTTTTTTTTTTTTTTGCATTGAAAATTTTCAAACAAAAGATTTCATAAACTGAATGAGAACCAAAATTGTTTCCAATTTCGTTACGAACGTTTGAATCGAAATTGAAAATTGCCTGCAATTTGGTTTTGAAGGTATGAAACAGAAATAAAATTCAACAAGGCTTTGATTAGGTTGTCGAAGTAAATTTTGCATATTTTTGATTAACATCGCAGAAACGGAAACAATTCAGTGATATGCAAAATTTTAAACAAAGTCAAATTTGAAAATAATTTTAATAAAATTCAATTCGCTGTATTGTTCCCGTTTCTGCGATATTAATTAAAAAATATGCAAAATTTGTGTTCTGATTCCGACAACCGAATCAAAGCTGCAATGAATTTTATTAAAATTATTTTAAGATTTGACTTTATTTCGGAGACGGTACATGCTTTTCACAATATATCGGTCTATAATTTTGAACTTCTTCGTCAATATACTTTTTAGAAGCTGTAAAGTTTTGGGGCTTTTGCTTATCTAAAAGTGAGACAGGCGTTAAGGCGTTTATTTCTATATATATCCAAAAGTTATGCTAAAGACATAAAACATGGATTTATGTGTGAAATATAGGTTATGTAGTATATAATACAGGGTGGTGCGCAATTGTGTTATAATAAGAAATTCAAATAACTTTTCCTTTTTTAATCAATGTATTTAAATTATTATTATTTGTTTATTTATTTATTTATTTGTTTTTTTTTTTGTTTTATTTTTGCAATTTTATTTTATATAATTAATCGGTTTTGAAGATTATGGAGTGTAAATGACCTCCATGCTCATTCACGAATATGCGACACTTGACCAAAAAGCTATTCTTTGAGGCCTGAAGGGTTGAAAAAAAGATTGAATAACTAATCGGTTTTGAAGATTATGGACTGTAAATGACCTCCGTGCTTATACACGCATACACTTGACCAGAAAGCTATTCTTTGAGGCCTGAAGTGTTGAATTCGAACTGCTTCAATTCCATCAAATTCCTTGAAAAGTCTGGTGCAGTTATGTCAGTTAAAATTGGATGCCAGACAAAAGTGGAGTTTCTGGACAATAATTTGTTTGGCAATTTTCACTGGGAATCCGCCATAACCGGTCTGGCTTCATGTGCCGTTGCTTCATTTTGCTGCAACTAAATGCTGTTGAAACGGATACGTCTACGGCGCAGTCTTAAGTATAAAAAACTCCTTCAACATCTTTGAATAACGGTCCCCATTGATGACAGTTGACAGTAGCACGATTCGTAATTTATAAATTCTATTTGTTTCCAGTAAATTAGCTAACCATCTGCTGACCGCCATATAAAATTCAATATGTCTTTTAAAGTTTCTGATTCATTCCACAACTGCTCCAACTTGTCATATTTAAAAAAATTTGCCATGCAAACCCAAAAAAACCACATTGCAATGTAAACTACATACTCTCATGTACTCGAATACCTTTTTGCTCCTTCTCAACATCTAACCAAAATTCTTCACCACTTCCATTTAAGCCAATTCCTATACTTAATCTCGTATAATTTCTAAAAGTACTGCAACTACTACACGTACATGTGATAGCTTTCCCCAGTGTTATCTTATTTCTGTTCGCGCTCAAGGAAATTCAATTTCTTTGCCATGCAGTGGGAATCATTCATTCAATATCTAATTGTATCAAACACGACTTTTGTGGCGGGAGGGATCGAAAGAGAGGAGAAATTTGTTCGCATTGGTGGTTTTACTTATTTGACTTTTGCGCATACTAAAATTAACTTACTTAGAGAAGTTTGAAACAAGTTTAGCTTCATTGTGAGCATTTGGTGTAATACGAATTGTGTGAAAAAGTAGTTAAGCGGAGTGTTAACAAGAAATGAAATTATGTCGGAAGCAATTTGTTTAAGAATGTAGCTGGGAAGTTGTGGAGAAAGCAATTTACTTGCTTGGTTTCTTTCCATATCGATTAAAGCTGTCGATTTCACGATGAAGATGATAAAGTGAAAAATGTTTTATATATTATGCAGGTTATTTTACATACAGATTTTTAGTTATGAATGAATTTCAATGCTTTGCCGAAATTATTTTGAAGAACACTAGCTAAAATTTGTGCGGTTTTATGTTTAAGTTAACATTTGTGTGGTTTTATGTTTAAGTTAAGGAAATTTTGAATTTAGTTATAATGAATTTTCAATGATGGATATGAACTCTCAGTACAAAAGAAACCATTACTGTTTGATCCCATGGAATTCTCACATTTACAAAAATTGTACACATTTGTAATTTGTAGAAACTTCTCATAAGTTGTTAGAAAAATGGTTTTTATCAAATAGTAATCCAAAATTTCCGAATGTTCAGTCGTATTTTGCAAAGGGTTATCAATGTAGTAGTTTACAAATGCCGTTTTGGCAAGGCTGTCAGCTGTTAAATACCTGTCATCTGAAGTGTTATTTTTTCAGTGAAAATTTTACCATATGGATCGTTTAAGAAGGCGCAAAAACAGTTAAAACTTACTATAAACATGGTGATTCAAGCGTGGACACCTTTCGTATATTACGGGGTGATCATGGTCGTCAAAATCGACCTACTGTGTAAGCAATTGGCAGGATTATAAAGAAATTTGAAAAAAAAAAAAATGGAAACGTTACAGATGTGGTCACGCCTGTGCATCATTGCAATGTACGCACTGCCGAAGATATAGCTTCTGTTAATGGAAGTGTGGCGCACATAGTTCGAATTTGTCGATTCCACGGTGTTTTTAACAATTGGGTCTATCTTACGGCTTATTATGAGGTTTGGATTTGTGCCTCCATTTATATAGAGTCCAACTTAGGCAACAATTAAAGCCGCCTGAACATTCACAGCGCCATACATGTGCTGATTGCGTCCTACAGCAACAGGATTTCATTACTGATTTTTCGAACAAAATTTTCTACAACGATGGAGTTCATTTCTCACTCGGTGGTTATGTCAACAAACAAAATTGTCACACAAGGGGCTCGAAGAACCAATAAGTGATTGTGAAAAAGCCACTGCATCAAGAGAAGTGACTGTTTGATGGTCTCATTATGGTCTGTATTGAGCTAGATTTTTTGCAAAATGAAACTTGTGGAATCGTTATTGTTAATTCAGAGCGTTATAGCCGTACGATAACCGAGTTTTTGTTTTTTTTTTTTTTTTTTTGGTCTGCAATTGAAGAATGTAAACTAGACGATATGTGGTTTCAAGAAGACGGTGCCACAGGCCACACAACACGACTCATTTTGGCTTTATTGCATGAGAAGTTTCCACAAAGCGAACACCTTTTGACGACGTCAATTGGTCACCAAGACCATGCGATTTAACGCCGTTAGACTGTTTTTTTTTTTTTTTTTTTTTTTTTTTTTTTGTGGGACTTCATCGAAAGCCGTGTTTAAGCAGATAATTTGTAATTTGCATTTGAAAACCAACATCCGCCAAGTTATCGCCGAGCTACCGCCGGAAATGTGCAAAAAAGTGGTCGAAAACTACCTCAAAATGATCTACAGCTGTAACAGATCCAGAGGCAGTCATTTAAACGACATGATATTTCTTACATAATGACAAGGGGTAAGTATTATAATGAAATATAAATTTCATCGAAATAATAGCTTTATATGTGTTCTATTTAACTTTACTTTTGAAACCGACACATAGATGACCCGTTATAAGAAATAACACAAGCTTTGCGTTGTTGTTGCTCTTACTTGCTGTTTGTTACTGACTTTTCCATTATTATGTTGGGCACTAATTTAGTTTATTGGACTTTACCACAAAATATCTATTATTTTTTATTAATATTTTATGGTTAATATGAAGGTGCCTAAAGTAATTTCATTAAGGTTATTCATTATGGTTTATTTAATTAACAAACAGTGATTGTTGATTTCCTTCGATAAAGGCGAAAACGCAAGCCAGGTGGCTGAGAATATGAATGATGGTTATGGTCCTAATACCGTAACGGCTAATCATGGGGTTTCTTTGGTTTCTTCAATTCTATTCCTGCAATAACGAGTTCAAAGGTACACCACGCTCTGGAATGTTAATTGCCCAAAATTTCTTTGGTATAATGGAAACCTGCGATTACCTTGTATACACTGTTTCAATTGCCCAGGAGGTAAAGATTGCACAAAACCCATTTACAGGCACATGAAACAAACTGGATACAAAATGAATCTCGATGTATGGATGCCATACGAATTAAAGTGAAAAAATCTCATGCCTACTGAAGCGCAACAAAATAGATCACTTTCTCAGCCGGATAGTGACTAGCTATGAAAAGGGGGGCCATTGATAACAACGTTAAACGAAAGCGGTTGTATTCGAAATGCGGTATGCCGACGCAAATAAAGGCTTTACCAGCATTGATGATTAGGAAGAGTTTCTTGTGAGTTAGGTGGGATTGGGAGAAAATCATCTACTACTACGGTCAAGTTATCAATTCGGGTATGTACTGTCACCAATTGGTCTGTATAAAGGAAGTAATCGCCTAGAAGCAGCCAGCTTTAGGAGACGATGTGTTCCATGACGACAGCATCAGGCCACACTTATCAATAATGGCTTGTCGGAAGCTCCGGGAACTTGATTAGGAAGTTATTGTTCATCTACTTTATAGTACATACCTGGCACCATGCGATTAGCACCTGTTCTTATCTATGGCGGAAGATTTTACTGTTAACATATTCGCCTTAAGAGAAGCTGTGCCAAATCTTCGTTAAGGTGAAAGAGGACTTCTGCGATAGAGGCATAATGGAATTACCAGCGAAATGGTAACAAATTATTGAATAAAATCGGATATTTCTAACTGTGATTTATTTGGTCTTCGATGTCATTGAAAACTCACGGATTTAATTTTGCTTGTGTGGTATATGAGTGTAATTTCTCTAAGTGTATATTCTAGAAAGATCATCATAACCGCTCCCAGAACATTCAGGTATGATATATGTAATCTCTTTCCCTCTTTATCTGTGGGTGGGACTTTTCTAGAATTACGTTTACGACAGTAAGTTATATTTGTTCCTCTCACTCCCATTATATAGTCTATTGTTGTCTCTTTTTCACTTGTTATGTAAATAAGAACATTCTAGAATTAAGTCTATGATATACAACACTATTCTGTAAATATGTTTGTCTTTGTTGCACCCATTATGTAAATATATGTTCTCTCTGAAATATTGTAGTATTTTCTAGAATAAGTAATTTTAGTATAAATAGAGCCATCTTGTACGTTTTGGGGAATTAATAAAGTTGTCAACTGTTATTTAAAGATGTTGAAGAAGTTTCTTTATACCTAGAACTGAGAAGAAAACGTATCCTTTTGAATTGCATTTGGTTCCAACTTGATGACCCAAGAGCACACATAGCCAGACCGGTTATAGTGCAGCTCCAGCAAAAATTATCAAACAAATTAATATCCACCAACTCCATTTTCCACTGGACCCCCAAAGTCACTTAACCTGACTGCACCAGACTCTTTCTTATGAGTTTATGTCAAGCAAGATGTATACAAAACGAAACCAAGGAAACTGACTGAATTCAAGCAGTCCATTAAAACAATAATTGGGACGATACCGCAATGAATAATTTTCTGATCAGGTGTCGCAAATGCGAGAATAAACATGGAGACCATTTACTGTCCATTATCTTTAAAACTAAGTGGTTATATTAAATATATATATTTATATATAATTATATATACATATATATATAGGGTGGTGCATAAGTAACGTTATAATTTGATCAGTGAATTCATTTTTTGTTTAAGTCTTTTTTTTGTCTCTTTACAGAATTAACTAAATAATACTTGAGAAATTTATGATGGAAAGGCTCAGCACAGAACAAAGAACCAAAGTTGTTAAATTTTACTTTGAAAGTCAGCATTCGATTATACAGATATACAGATCATATCGAAATTTCTTTCATGTTCGAAACGCTCCTAGCGCTTCAACAATTTACCGATTGGCTCAGCATTTTGGGCAAGAAGGGGCTGTCTGTGATCTTGCGCGTGCTGGAAAACAGTTCGAAATAAGTGACCATTGCTCGAGTGCCAGCAAGTATTAAGGAAAACCCCAAAACTTCCAACAGGCGAAATTCTCAGCAGTTAGAGATGTGTAGGCGGTTTTTGCAAAGAATTTTACATATATTACATCTTTTCCCATATAAGATACAATTGGTTCACGAGTTAAACCCAAATGATGCACAAGAGCGCATTCAATATAGTCGCCATTTTCATAATGAGCGATGAGGCTCATATTCACCTAAATGGTCACAAGAATAATCAAAATTGCAGAATATGGGGCCCCGAAAATCCAAGAATAATTATTGAAGATTAAAAGCACCCACTTAGATGCACAGTATGGTGTGGAATAACTTCAGAGAGGATCATTGGACCATATTTTTTCGAAAACGACGAAAGAGTTGGGATTAATGTGAATGGCATTCAATACCGGGAAATGATTGAAGATTTTTTAAGGCCAGAGGTGCAGAAGAATCCACATTTGTGGTTCCAACAAGATGGAGCATTAGCTCATACAGCTCGTCCAACTATGGCTATCCTGCGCGAAATTTTTGGCAGTCGAATAATATCACGTTCTCGATTTTTTCTTCGGGGTTATCTAAAAAGTAAGGTATGTGTCAATAAGCCAAGAACCATCCAACAACTTAAGGCCAATATCCGAGAAGAAGTGGGATCGCTGCGACCTGAAATTCTAAGAAAAGTTATGGGAAATGCTTAGGAAAGGGCACGTCAAGTAGAAGCAAACAATGGGCGCCGTTTGAAAGATATTATCTTTAAAACGTAAAGTGAACATATTTCCAAATTATATTCTAAATTTTAATAAATGCCAACGTTAAATAAAAGCAGAATGAAAAAAATTATACATTGAATAAATCTTAACGTTACTTATGCGCCACCCTTTATATAATTAAATTATCTGTACAATGAAAAAAAAAAATTATTAAAATATATTTATTAAAAAAAGTTATTTGAATTTGTTATTGTAGCAAATCGCATCACTCTTAATTTTGTTGCTGAACAACTGGTGTACCACACTGTATATTTAATAATTCGATAACTTGCATGATATTTCCACACTTTATTGCTTTCCCCTAAGCGGGGCTAATCTGTGATAATTTTCTTCCGTTCTGTAAGGAGCAAATCGCATCACTCTTAATTTGGTTCCTGCACAACTGTAAAGTATTCATTTAGTTGGTATGATTTTGTAAATTTTTGTAATGAACCTGAAAACCGCGTACCACAACTGTTGTCTATCGCTATTTTAATTTTCAGAGAAATCCATTAGGTTGAGCACAGGAAGATTTAAAATTTGTCAAACAGTATGTTTGTTAAACAGTGATTCCTGTGTCAGCACATCAATTTGTTTGTTTTACCATTCAGATTCCCTCGTAAGTTTAAGCTTATAGAAATAAATAGTAAATGGCGTGAGTGGCAGACAAAATGGTCAAAGTTAAGTGTTCGGGTCTAAGGACAAAGGACAAAAAGGAGCTTACAAAGCAGCTCGATGAGTTGAAAAATGGCTGGCATTATGTGTGGCTAAGGTTACTGGTGGAGCTTCCTCCAAGCTCTCCAAAATCCGTGTAGTCTGCAAAGCCATTGCCCGTGTTTACATTGTTATGTACCAGAAACAAAAGGAAAATTTGCGCAAGGTGTTCAAGAACAAGAAGTACAAGCCTCTAGATTTGAGAAAGAAGAGGACCCGTGCTATGCGTAAGACTCTGTACCCCAGAGACGCCAACAGAAAGACCCTTAAGGAAATCCGTAAGAGGTCTATTTATCTTCGAAGGAAGTACACAGTCAAAGCATAACTTCAACACTATCAGTGGAAACAACAATAAAGAATATGGAATGCATAGCGCTTGCTTGCTCTTTTGAACGTATTAAATCAGTGCCACAGATTTCAGATAGGTAATTTTGCAGTGGAGAAGGAATCTCATGAAAGACGCCAAACATATTCATGTGGCGATGTGAAGATCCGATATTGACCCCAGAGATTATTGCAGGTGAATCAGGCTTACAACTAACGACTGCATTTCAAATATTATTAAAAAACGTATCTCGAATACACATAGTAACCATAACAGAGGATTCCTGAACTTTAACTAAAACCCAAAAAAAAAAAAAAACTTGTGCATTTCCTCCATTGTTTTCCTGACAAATCCAATAACGGATGTTTCACCAGTTCCAAAGTGGATTGCATCAAATAATGTGGCACAGTTTCGCAAATACTTAAAGCAAACAACAATCTATGCTATTTAGACCACAACATACAAATACACCGCCCCCTCTGAAGCGAAACAACAAAGTCAGCAACAAAAGTAATGATGCCAGCTACTTTGCGAGAATGTTACAGCCGTCATTCTTTTGAAAATCTGTCAGACAGTAGTAACTGCCAAATGGTATATTGCAAGTTGTTTACCACAAGTTTACAAAAAAAAAAAACTGTTGCAGAAATGAAGGAAAGAACAACCGCGCTGATAGATCTTATATTAGGATAATGTGCAAGCACACTTCTGAGAGAACAAGTGAATTTTTGCAATGTCAGTCAGGCAGTAAACGAATTCCTCCATCAACTAATTTATCAGATTAACGTTTTGTGACATTTAATGGTTTCCAAAAATTGAGGGCAAGAGTATTCAAGGTCAATTTTCAATATCGCAAAAAATAACATTTTAAGCAAATGTCGCGTAAATGTTTTTATTGAATTAAAATTACACAAACCTAAATTGCGATTACATTAAAAAAAAGATACAAAACAGCGTAGATTAAATGTATAACAATTAAACATTGTGGCCACAATATTTCTACAAGAAGGTGAGAACTTTCTGTTAACATTTGAGGGAATTTCTAAAAAAAAATTAAATGTTCCGGAAAATTTCAAATGAAAACTGGATTTTCTATATATATTTGAATCTTCCAAATGAAAATTACATTTTCTTTTAAATGAAAAAATGCCTAATAAAAACAAAATTTACATAAACATAAATTTTCCATTTATGGTTGCTAATCAAAGGGGAAATTAATATTTTCCATTTATAGATGCAAATGATAATTAGAGTTTTCTTTCATATATATATCGATCGTGCAGCTTGATATAATTATTTGGCATCATTGAACACATAATAAACAACCGATTTGTCAGACGCTGGCAAAACTGAAGTGCCGCCACAGACAGTCACCATTTTTCCGTTCTATTTGGAAACCCCGAACTTAGGTTTTAATTTTTTAGATATGTGCGGAAACAGAAGTTTCTTTTCACTCTTCATTTTAATTGATTTTAATACCTATACATATCTTAAATATATATAAAATAATTATTTATGAATGATTTAAATAAGAAGCTTAAATATACAATAAAGTGTTTCTATATATATGTATATATATATATAAGATTTTCGAAAGCAAGAGCTTCCTTTTTTTGAAATACTGAAGAAAAAGGGCTGAAGTTTAAATAGATGACAGCTCAAAATATACCAAAAATAAAGCTTATGGAAGTTGGCGATAATATTCCAAAGATAAATCTTTCAACAGCCTTTTTAATAAAATATTATAAAAACCAGGAAGCGGTTAAAGACAAGCTTAATAAATACCCCAATATGCCATGAATGAGATATAGGAGCACTTTTCACATTCATTAAGTTTACACGCGTCATATTTTTTGACTCACGCAAGGCGACCAGTAGTTTCTAAACGGGTGGACCGATTTTGATGAAATTTCATATGGCTATAGCAGATGTGCAGTCATTTAAGTTATAAGTTTTGAAGTGTAAGTTTTAAGTTTTAAATATGGACTTTATACTTCTAAAGGTGGCTACGCCATAATGCCTCAAAGTAGGGCTCCTCGGAAATTTGAAAATGTTAAAGCGATACAACTTCTTAAATTTGTATCCTATTTGTTCTGTACATGTTCCTTTAGTTGATATCTTTAAAAAAAAACAACAAAAATGTTTAAAATACATTTAAAAAACATGTACGTTTATCTCTTAAAATTTAGGAGTTATTCGACTTTTAACACAAAAAATTCTGTTTTGTAACCTATCTTAGTTCATTTCTTTTTCAAAATTTTATTAAAACTTTCTTTTTTTTCTATTAATTATAAAATTCTGAGTTTTTAGAAAAAAAAGTTTAAAAATAAAAGCACTTCATTTATTACCCAGACTCAGCAAAAAAAAAAAGAAAAACTGGAAGTGGAAGTTTAAAAACAATTACATTTTCATCACTTTTGAGGATGCAATCTATGCATATTATCTGTTTCGACGAAGAATTTTTAAACTACTTTCATATCTACGACAATGAAGTACTTGAAAACATTAGTTCCATTCTCGTTTATAATTGCTAACAATTAAGGCGAAACATCTTAATATGAAATACTCTACAATTTATTTCTTAGGGACACTATAAGCTCCGAGAATGGAATTAAAGGAGCACCATTTGAAGTTTTTGGTGGAACAATTGCTGTCATGTATTGACCGATACATTATATATATATTATATATATGTATTCGATATATTATATATATATATATTCAGAGAACAAATGAAGCGTATACAATTTCTTTCGCCATAAAAGTGTATATCTTTAATATCCGTCCTTAATATTCCGGGCTGTATTTAGTAGTAGTGGCTGTATAAGCTTCGATCATATGGAGTATTATGTGCTTTTCTAGTTCTGTGCCTGTCTACTGACTTCATAAGGAATCTACGGGCATATTTGGTAAAAAAACGACCCTTAAGGATGATTTTTGGAAAGCAATTTTATATTGTGGAACATTTTTCTGACCACATAATCATTTTTCTGGTCACATAATCCCGACCATAAATCTGACCTTAATATTGTGGGCTATATTTAGTGATACTGGGTGTTTTAGCTGCGATCGTAGGGCCTATTATGTGATTTTACAGTTCTACACCTGTCTACTGACTTTATACTGAATCTTCGGGCATATTTGTGTAAAAATAGAACCCTTAAGGATGATTTTTGGAATACAAGTTCATACTGACGAACTACTTTTCAATGGGACATTTTTCTAATAACATAATCTGAACAAACATTTCTCTGGAACACAAAGCAGTTTTTTTTTTAATAATGAAAATTGCATCCAAAGATTTGAATTTTCATCACACCTACAGTACTCATGAATATGTAGAGAAGAGACATCATAAAACAACCCTATGACAACTCAGTGTAAATTCTCTTGATGATTACAAAATTTTTCACCACTTCCCTATCACAAAATGGGATGAATGTCGACAAAAGTCGAAATTTTTTATAATTATAAAAATAAAATTTGTTAAGAAAATATATTTATATAAAATATATTAATATTTTTCTGAAAGGTAACTACATAATGGACATTGCAAAATAAAAAATTTTGAATTTTTGCGAGAAACAGAACCTACCGAATAGGACCTATTTTTAATAAAAATGTCAAAATTTAGCCATAGATTCCCAAAACACGCCACTGGCATAAAAAAAGGAAACTAGTTTTTTATGACCTGATGTGTTGTGAATAGTTTTTAGAATTTTTCGCCCGCCTCTTAATAAAGCAGAAAAAAAGTAAAAAAATCAAATTTTTGAGAATTTTTGAAATTTTTTTTTTTTTGGAATTATAGTATTTTTAGTAAAAAATATATTCAAAATTTCATTATAAAATATTTATAATCAAAACTTTTATAGAATTTTTTACATCATTACATTTAAAAAAACTCTGTTGATCATCAATTCCACTTCCACTTTCTTTTCCGAAAAATCTTCCACGAATTTTACAATTCTTAAAGGTTTTACACATTTTTGAAAAGTATACATAATTTTCAACACGCTGATGTTAGAAAAATTAAAGATTTATTACTAGAAATCCCAGTGCACACCGCGTATACTAACCATCTCCCTACGGTCGGTCATAATATAAGCGCGGCAAAAAAATCGCAACAATATCCTAGGCTAGTCCCAACAGGCTTCACATTTTCATATGAGCCTAAGTAGAATAAGTAAGCTAAACCAGTCATTTGTTAAGGAGATGCTAAGAAAACTTTGGTTAATCAGATGATTTTTTTCAAAAGGTTGACAATTAGGTGAACGAAAATTTGGCTTGAATCATCTAACGAATTAATTTCTATATGGAAGGATACCAATCTCGAAAAATCAGTCTATTTGCATGGTAGATACCAGATGGGAGTGACCTATATGGTCCAATTGCAATCGCCGTATTCTTTCTGGCAACATGTAAGACTGCGTCAAGTTTAAAGAAGTTCCATATAGATTTACAACCGTAATCGTCTCTACAAATTACTGCCACTGTGACAGACATATTTTAATTGATTTTGAAAGGTCTGCAACACCTTTCTTCAAAACTTGTTTGGTATATATGTATATATATTTAGTATACATACATAAGGTATATACGGTCCATTTTTTGTTTTCAAGTAAAGTTAAATAAAACACAAATCACATTATAGGCCCCAGGATCGAAGCTTATATACCAGATATCACCAAATATAGCCCGCAATATAAAGGATAGATTTATGGTCAGAATTATGTGGCCAGAAAAACGATTATGTGGTCAGAAAAATGTTCCATAGAAAAGTATTTCCTCTATATAAAATTGCTTTCCAAAAATCATTCTTAAAGCTATGGTTTCGATGAAACTTAATTTTCATTATAATCCTTGGACCTTTGCCATTATGTAAGAAATACAATGTCATTTAAATAACCTCCTTTGGATTGGTTGCAGCAGTATATCCTTTTGAGATATAATATCTCCAATGATATCTATAAACTATATAAACTGTAATGCGTTCCAAAAAGTTACTTTTCCGAATACAATGGCTTTTCCACTATCACTTGTTGACGTAACAACTGAGTGAAAAATGAGCTTTACCGCTGAAGAAAGTTTTGTTCGATTGAAAGTCCATGTTGGAATCACAAATTTTGTAGTAAGTTTTAACTATTATTACGCGTTCTTCGGCTGTTTAATAACACAAATAAATTACATTGCAGATGACAGGTATTTAACAGCTAACAGCCTTGCCAGATCGGCGGCAAGGTTCTTTCTTGGTGTTATATTTTTTGCCGCATCAAACAATATATGTATATCTTAATTTGTCCCGGTTGAATGTATAGAGAAAAATATTCCTATCTTTTATATTTTTCTCTGTACATTCAACCGGGAGAAATTAAGATATAATGCATACTAGCCGACCCGGCAAACGTTGCTTTGCCTTCAAATTTTATTTTTATTGGAAATATTTCATCAATCGGTCTATTATAATAAAAAAGGCCATGGATATTTAATTCATGGTTTGTATGGGAGGTACCACGCCCCATTGTCCAATCCTGCCCATATTTGCAGTAGCACTTAAGATATGTATACCAAACCTACGCACCTAATTTTGTTCAAATACCGTAAGCAGGAGCAGAAATAATTGATTTTTAATTTTTTGGTTGTATGGGAGGTACCACGCCCCTTTGTCCAATTGGACCGAGTTGTAAATCTAAACCATTCCGGGCACCACCCAGACGCATATACAAAAATTTATGCAAAGCGGTTCAGCCGTTTAGGAGGAGTTCAATGACAACGCTCGTACAGTAGAATTATATATGTAATGAAAAATGTCCAGTTTTCCACTTTTCCGACGATTTCAACCTTCGGACATAGTTAAAAACCTTCTCCTGGCCGACACGAATAAGCCCTGAAAGTTTCATGAAGATCGGGTACGCCGTGTGAGAGGAGTTCTCTTACAAACTATTTTTGTACACAGACAGACAGATATTCATTTTTATATACATATATAGATTGTTTGATACGGCAAAAAATATAACACCAAGAAATGTGCGTGACGTTAATTTTCTTTTAAATTTATGAAATCTTTTTAAATTTTTAACATATTTATTTTTTTTTTTTTGTCCCGGCTTTGGAATCACGCGAATAAATTCTATTCCAACTCTTACTCCGGGTAAATCTGTTAATTTTATAATCCTAAACTCCGTTTCCAACTTCGACTCTGCAACTGTACTTAAGGTACTTAGTTGCTAACAGGTTTCATTTAACGTTCCATTAAAAGTTTCGGTATCATATGGCACATGCCTCCATTTCTGTGAGTTAGGTGATAAAAATCAATACATTTTGTTAATGAATAACTGGCAATGGCATTAAACACAACACAAATTAATTCTTTCATTGAATATCTGTTTGAAGGTTGAATGACTATTAAAATGTAATACATTTCAATGCAATTAGTATTACTATGAACAATCACTAGCCATCAATTTTATCAAGACTTGGAAAAAATGTATTATATGTGACGGTTGTATTTAGAAATGTACATGTAAAGTATATAATATTTCTTTCTCAAGTTCCATTTATTTATGTTTTCTATAGCAAATTCTAATTTTGTATGTATTAACTGTACACGAATTCCTCAAATTCATCTTCTTCCATACATTTTCACTCGTCCATAAATCACATTTCCACATTCGTTACAAACTTTTTCTCCCCTAAGAGTGACGAAAATTCGCTTTCAAAACTATTGCTGTTTCCGCACAATTTATTGATAAAACCATTAAGCTGCTTACCTTTTTGCTATCAATTTAGCTCGCTTTGTTATTCCTTTTGTTTTTGTTAAAATCCTTTGTAATCCTGTTAGCTGTGAGTTCACTCTACACGTACGAGTATAAGATTTATTCTGTTTAAATTCTGTTATTTTTCATGATTTTTGGGCAAAACTTTTTTGTTACCACCTCCATTCGCGTTATTCATTCATCAAAAATTTTAGACCATTCTTTAGCTAGACGACCGTACGTACGCACACACAAAACAAATAAATTTAAATCACTTTAGCCAACACGTGACACTTTTTTCCCATAGAGACCTTAGTGCTGTTTGTTGGTGATTGTCGTTTCAAACATGAAAGTACGATTCACCGGCACGTAACCGCATTATTAAGAAAAATGCTCATTCTTTTTTTACGACTCCATGGAAGAAATCAAAGAACGGAATTTCGGTTATGCGGGCCAAAAAAAATGTGATAATTTCACATGCACATACCAAAGCACTTTGCCAGAAATTTAGGTCATACGTTTTAAAGGAATAACAACCTGATTACGATTTCACAACGCAAGCACTGCCGCACCACAACACACAAACATTCTGATGTACTTCGCATTCAATGGAGCCACAAACAAGGAATGTTCTTTTTTTTTTTGTTGCGTTTTTATATCCTTTGACGGCACGGGTAAGGGTTGGTTTTGCGTTCTATTTTTTTTTTTTTTTGTTAACTCGTTTTTTTGGTAAATTTCTTGCACCACCAGTAATTCCTCTATATCACTGAACCGTATCGTATGCAATTGAATGGTTTTGAGTTATTTTTTTTTTGTTTCATTCTCTTTTTTCTAAAGAACCGTCTCAATACGCGTTATGACAACCTCTATCGTCAAACTTCGGCAGAAAACTGATTTGATAAATCACTAACAAGAGGGGCGAATATGATAAGTCTATGCGAAATTGAAGCAGAGTTTGCCAAAAACAAACAGCAACAACAACAACAACGCATAAAATCGGGAACAGTGGTGAAAATGTATTGGCTAATGATTGTCCCAAAATACGACTCTCTATTTGACGACACTGATACAGAAAGAGAAATACTAAAGAGAATTATCATCAAGTGGCCACCGGGTGACAATCACATGAAAAAAAAAGAGTTTGTTTGTATCTCTCTGGTTTCTCTTTCTCTCTTTTCTTAACTGAGTACATGGTATAAGGCCTGTGATATCACGCGTAAGTGAGTGTTTATATTTTTGCTTCTGTTTTGGTCTTCATTTTCCGAGCGGTAGCAACAAGTGGTTTTGTTTTAACTCTCCTCTACAGAGAGAATCATAACATTTCACTGTTAATGTTTAAGCGAACATGTAGATTACACTGACAGTCTGCTAACGAAATTAAAACTGTTATACTAGCCTCAAATTAGCGAAATTGGACCAAAAGACTTCACAGCCTAACGAAAATGTACCCTGAAAAAATAAATCAAAAATTCTTAATTCTATACAAAATGATAGATTTTATAAAACGTTCTTTAACACGATTAATTTAGAATTACCACGGCAGACTTAAGCACAATTTGGCAGAGCGCAATATTTTGTATAGGTAAACTGGACGTACAACCTATCATTGCGCCACCCTCCATATAAATGACCCTGATTCAAAATATTGTTTTATACCCTCAATCATGAAGTGGGACTAAAGGTAATGCAGATATATATCATCCAAAGGAATGCAGATATATATCATTGAATACAGTAGTAATGCAAATCTCAGAAAAAAACATTTAAAGCATCAAATACACATCTTGACCAAACGTCTTACATGATTTTTTAATAGAGCAATGTCCCTCTATCTGGCTGACGCGGTGGCTAGGTGGCTGGTGGACTGCCAAAAATCCTTTGAAAGCATCTGAAACTTGGCACAACCAAATATATTCTCTGATTGCTGCCATACCAGTTAACCGATTTTCCGTAATTAGATTTTTTTCATATAGCTCATACGAAGGCGGTCCCAAAACTTGCCGGCGTAACGAAGAAGATGCAAAAATTTTTCTTTATTTTACAACATAATCTCCTTTATTTCGCTAGCTAGCTTATTCCAGCGATACTCAATGGTTTCTATGTATATCCTGTTTTAATAAGAACTGACAAACTCCTTAAAACAGCCTTCAACCGTAGACTCCACCATTTTAATGTTGGTAAATCTTTTACCACCGAGCCATATTTTCAAGTTTCGAAATAGAAAATAGTCTGAGGAAGCTAAATCTGGCGAATAAGGTGCATGATGAAGCAGTTCGAACTTTAGTTCATTAATTTTGGCCATCGCAATAATGGATGTGTGAACTGGAGCACTGTCTTGATGAAACAACAATTTCCTTTGAGCCAAATGCGGCGTTTTTAATTTATTCACGTAAATGCTGCAATAAATCAGCATAGTATTCACCGTTAATGGTTTTTCCATTCTGAAAATAATCAATGCGGATTCTAAAAATCAGACGCCATGACCTTACCTGCAGATAGTACCGTCTCCTCCTTCCTTGGACACGATTCTCCCAGTCCACTGCTTCGACTGTTCCTTTGTCTCATATGTGAAGTGTCAGACCCTGTTTCATCCATAGTAATAAAACGACGCAAAAATTCGCCTTTTTAGCGGTAAAATATCGCCAAACTCTCTACTGAAATATTGCCTAATTCACAATGCTGTTCTTGCTCTATTGAAAGCAAGCGCGGCATTCATCTTGCGCACTGCTTTCACATCTTCAAACCCTCGGTCAATATGCGATGTATAGCATTTGCCATTTCAGCTAGCTCACGCACCTTGAGCCGACGATCATCCAATAACATTTTGTGGATTTCCTTAGCCGTGTCTGGCGTAGACACTTCAATTGGTTGACCACTACGGTGTTCTGCTACCCAACATTTTACAGTCGCAAATGAAGGAGCAAACTTCCACATAGTAGAATCAAACTTGACTTTAATATTGATTGGACTGAAACTGGAAAATGAAAATACTAAATTACTTAGCGATGATCAATTTGTTCCATGTTTACAAATTCACTAAATTCGTTTACTTTTGGTGGCTCAAATAAAAATATTAAAAATAATGGAGCCTTGAAACTTAAAATATATGTTTTATAAGGTTGTCGCTTTGCACTAAAATAACTTTTTGTGGATATGTCGGTGATTTTTTATGTCAATTGAGCTATGTGTGCCCACCTATCTGGCTGACTCGGTAGCTTAAAGACATGATGACTGCAAAAATAGATTAAAACTTGGGCCAGCCTAAGAGGGTTACCCATTTTTCGGTCCCAAACGTAATGCTAAATAAAATACACATAAAGTTATGATTTCGGTAAAACTTTTATTTCATTATTCTGCTTGGACTTGGCCATTATGAAGTGTTATCCATTTAGTGGTTTAAAACCGCCGGCCTGGCAATGCTAGCAGCTGTTATATACCGGTCATCTGAAGTGTTACTTATTTAGCAAAATATTTGCCATTTACGAACATTTAACAACCAAAGGACGCGTAAAAATAGTAAAAACTTACTACAATAGTGATGATTCCATCATGGGCTTTTAATCAAACACTACATTCTTCAGCGATGAAGCTCATTTCCCACTCGGAGGTTACATCGACAAGCCAAATTATCGCATGTAGCATTCAGAAGTGGTTGTAAAAAAGCCATTGCATCCGGAAAAAGTGACTGTTTGTTAAGCACTACGGTTTGAAGGTGTCCACTGCTGCAACCAATCCGCAGGCGGTCATTTAACTGGCATTGTATTTCTTAATGGCAGGATCTAAGAGTTATAATGAAATAAAAGCTTCATCAAAATCGTAGCTTTACGTGTGTTTCATGTAACTTTTCTTCAAAACGAAAAAAGGATAACTCTATATTATCCACTGCCACAAAAGAAAGTTGGTTGGAGATATACGTAAGCCAGTTCACCCGTATGGTCAGTTCTATACCGATTTTAGTTTATATAAATTGTATTTGTATTTATTTATATGATAAACAATCCATTTTTTCATACATAATAAAGGCTGGCGCATAAGATTTAACGTTAAGATTTATTCAATGTATAACTTTTTTCTTTCTGCTTTTATTTAACGTTGGCATTTATTAAAATTTAGAATATAGTTTGGAAATATGTTCACTTTATGTTTTAAAGATAATATCTTTCAAATGGCGCCCATTATTTACTTCTACCTAACGTGCTCTTTCCGAAGCATTTCCCATAAATTTCTTAGAATTTCAGATCCCAGCGACCCCACTTCTTCTCTGATATTGGCCTTAAGTGGTTGGATGACCCTTGGCTTATTGGCATATACCTTACTTTTTAGATAGCCCCAAAAAAAATCGCGAGCCGTTAAACCAGGCGAACGTGGTGGCCACTTAAAATCAGAAAAACATGGTAGGCCATAGTTGGACGAGCTATATGAGCTCTGGCTTCATCTTGTTGGAACCTGGATTTTTCTGCTTCTCTGGCCTTAAAAATTTTTCAATCATTTCCCGGTATTGAATACCGTTCATATTAATCGCAACTTCTTCGTCGTTTTCGAAAAAATATAGTCTAATGATCATCTCTGAAGTTTCTCCACACCATACTGTGCATCTAAGTGGGTGCTTTTGATCTTCAACAATTATTCTTGGATTTTCGGTGCCCCATATTGTGCAATTTTGATTATTCACGTGACCATTTAGGTAAAAATGAGTGTGTGGATAAATTCGTTGTTTTCTAGGCACAATTCTTGAAAACGGCGCCTATATTGACTGCGTTCTTGTGCATCATTTGGTTTTAACTCGTGAACCAGTTGCATTTTATATGGGAAAAGATGTAAAATCTCTAACTGTTGAGAATGTCGCCTAGTGGAAGTTTCGGGGTTTTCCTCAATTCTTGCTTCTTCTTCAGCACGCGAAAGATCACAGACAGCCCCTTCATTCAAGCATTTCGAACGTGAAAGAAATTTCGATATGATCCGAATAATCGAATGCTGACTTTCAAAGTAAAATTGAACAACTTTGGTTCTTTGTTCTGTGCTGAGCTTTTCCATCATAAATTTCCCAAGTATTATTTAGTTAATTCTGTAAAGAGACGAAAAAAAGACTTAAACAAAAAATGTATTTACTGATCAAATCTTAACGTTATTTAGGCACCACCATATACATTCTTTCGGTAACTTTTAAAACTAGTTCAATTTAAATTACATAAATGCTTGGTGATGCATGCGCAACCTCATTATACACCACAGTCTGGAGCAATGCAGCGGAAATTGACTAAATTATTGATCGAATGTTTTACTTTATATTATCCAATTTGCTATTTGTGTTTCATAAACTTCTCTTTCTTTCTATTACTAACAAGATAAACAGGCCTAACTATACGACAAATTCCCGCATCTTGTAGAAATCACACAGAGTTGAAAGAGATTTTTGGCTGCCTAGTTCCGTAAAGAAAAATTCTTATAATATCTTTATTACCCTCTTTACAAATTACGACCGTCTTTCACAAATCGAATCGGAAATATGCAATAACAAATTGTTTAATACGATGTGAACTACATCTATATTTATTTCAAGTGACCTTTCGTATGTAATTCTTAATACGACAAAACAAATTATCGTAAAAATGTTTGCCAGCTAACGCTTCGGAACAAAATATATTAGTTTTTGAGGGCAAATACCTTGCTCTAATTGTACGTATGTTCAACAAAATCTATTTGGTTTTATGGTCGAAATTGTTATTAAACGGTGGATCTTGATTTGCAGAGTCTAAAATATGTATATGTGTTCAATAAATGCATGTAGCTCTCCCCGTTTCCATTGAGGGGCTGTAGAATAAACTTGTTCATTTTTTTTTTATTTCATGAATCTTTTGTTTTCCGCCTCTACATTGATAGTCTGAAGTTCCAATTAAATATTTCTTCGTTTTGTCGATCTACAACTTAATAATCCCTTCTTGTTAAGCAACGAACAACATATAAAATATAGGAGCTGTATAATAAAACCATAAATTGTTTCGATTTGTATTTCTGTTATCTGCACCAACTACTCTGTGCTATGTAAATATCTTCGATTTGTTTTAAATTCTCCATTTCGTAGTCAATTCCAAACACCTTTCACGCGCTTCTTTGCCCTTTATGGCTTTATTATGCAAAACTAATTCACACAGCAAATATGTTTACGTTTCACAATTTTATTGAATATCGCGATTATACAACTACGTCAATTGTTAACACCTTCAACAAGCAAAACGGAGGCGCATCCACCGTTCGATTTCGCAGCAAGAAGCTTACACCTGTTACAAGGCAACTTCACTTCAACACTTATTGGCCTCGTTGGCTCTTTCCGCCCCCTAATTCCGTTACACATTTAACACTTATTGCCACTTTACGTGGCACAATGTGAAACGGGGGGAGGCGACAGTGGGAAAGGACCTGCACACCTTCTTTGACTAAGGAGTCAATATAATCGCTCCAGTTATTGAATACATGTTCAAATATAAACTCGTACCTATGTGACAATATATTGATGTTTATCCTTTTGTTGATTACACAAATTGATTTGATTTGACAATTTCTTACGGTAAGTTTGTAGTTTTTTCCCCCTCCCTTTTTTTTGTCCTCTTCTTTTGCTCCTTGTCAGCACTTCATTTTTTATGTTCATGAACCCGGGTGAATATTAAAGAAGGTAGAGCGCAAATCTGTGCAAAAAACAAATTTGCGGAACGAAGAATTTCTAAACGCGTGATGTCATTTAGACGTTTGTACACACAATCATTTTTTACGACATCTCTGAACTGAGTGTTAAAAAGTACAAGTGCAGAATGAAAAGGTGTTGCCCGACGTAAGGACTATCGGTAAATATGTATATTAAAGGATAACAGGAGGGAAAGAATGTACTCGATTTTATGCATAGCTCTCGTTTTGCAAATATTAAATGGAGTACAGTGGAATAGAAATTGTAGTAGAAGGCTTTAAAATCGACAGGTGGCAATTTGTAAAAAAAAAAAAAAAACAAAACAAAAGAGCCATGTTATCGATAATTCGGCAAAAATATTTTAGAATTTCCGTAGTTAGTTTTTAACAAATTAAATTAACTTTATATAAAGTATAGCAAAAAGAAATCCATTATTTTTCCAATAGATGGATTTAGTAAATGAGTTTGGATTACACTAGAGGGCGCTGAAAATATAAGATTTTCTATTCACATAACTACTCAGACAGTTTTGTGATTACTTGACTAAGTATTGTTTCATTACGCATCAAACATGAATACATGGATATGGCAAACACATGGATATTACATATACACTTTTTCTTCGATAAAGGTGAAAGCACAAGTCTGACGCTTCAAAACACGAATATTGTTTGGGTTTCTGATACTGTAATGGCCAAAACAAAGACAGTTTTGCTTTCATCGCTTCCATTAGGGTAATTTTGTTATCAAATTTGCAGTACGCTCTACATGACAAATTGTCAAAAATGTGGACAAAAAATAATAGAAGTCATCAAGTCTGACGGTTAAGAAAGCACTATTTCGATTGCTAAGAGCTATTACACAAAAAACCATTGGAAATCACTTGAATAAGGCTGAATACAAAAAAAAGCTCTATATATGGATGCCACCGACTGAATTTCCTCCTGCGTTTACATGTTGCTAGCAATCAACAGGCTTACTCTCTCGTAACAATAAAAACACCTATTGAGTGATTTGCCATCTTATACACTTGGTTTTTTTTTTTTGATACATATGGATCAAATCAAAGAGGGTAAATGTAAAATAGGCCAAATGTAGCCGCTGTCTTTTGACTAAATTTCTCTTGGCACATTTGAGTCATTGTTGCGAGCGTGAAAGGTATGAGGGAAACTGTCAAACTAAATGCGAATATGACAGCGGTTACAATTTTCTAGTAATCAACGCGCTTACAATGCACCACTCTCTCGTAAAAATAAATATACCCATTGAGTGATTTACCTTGTTATACATTTACTCTCTTTTTGATAATATGTATTGGAAGGTATTCAAATCGAAGAGGTAAATGTAACAGAGCGCAAATGTAGCCGCTGTCTTTTGAGTAAATTTTTCTTGCCACATTTGGGTTATTGTTACTAAATGAGAATATGTCAGCAGTTACATGTTGCTTACAATGCACTACTCCCACGTAACAATAAATAGGTAAATTTACATACGTTTACCCTGTTCGCTTAAATTTGAATGATTTCTTCGAAAGAAGGTAAAATAAAACTATTATAGTCTTTTTTGGAACAGAAGCATTATTCGATGTTGATGGAATTTGGCATGTTATATTTGCCCATCGCTGGAGTAGGTGTTTGCTGGAGTATCGTTGGAGCACTCCGCTATATCCGAAATTTAGTGTAATTGACTGAAATTGTTATAACATTACTAATTTTCCGAAAGAATAACTTCCATAAAAATTGGAAAATTTGTCTACACTAATGGAATTGAATTGTATTTGAAGATTCGAGATATGAGAAAGATTGGATCTCGAACTTTCGGCAAGAAATTTGAAGACTAAAAATAGTTTTCGATGAAAGATTTTTTCGACAAAAGTGCCAAGAAATGATACAGAATCAACGTGGTAAGGTGAACACCATACCAATATTCCTCTGTAGTGTAAATGTCATACAAATTTGCATTTTGCTATTTATGAAAAATTTCCCACTTACTTTTTAACTTGAATGAATCTTGGCATGAATACTTCACACTCGTTTACAATGATACTTCGGCCCGCCCAAAATCCACATTTCAGCTGCATTTCCACATGCTTCATCACTCCTATGCACGTTATTATTGTTCATTTATTCCCTCCATAATTTAACCCACTGTATTAGCTTTAAGGATGTGCTGTATACAAATGTATTGACAGTTGATTTTCTTTTATCTACCGGCAAACAAGCAAACCTGTCAACGGCAATAACAAGTCTCGATGGCGTTTAGGGTTAATGGAAGGATTCTCAGGGAGTCAAGATTCTAAGAAATTTCATTGTAAGCCTACAAAATTCTAAGAATATAAAAAAGAAAAGTCCATGGAATGAGAGCATCGACAATAAAGTATAGAATTACGAGGGCATAACAGGTGAAATACATAAAAGCGAGCAAATCGTGACTGGGAAAGGTTTAGACAATATTATTGAATTATATCATTTTATTGGAGGAGCAAAACGACAAAACTCTGTCAGATGCCTACACTTTTTCCACGGACAACATTCGTCAACATCATGCAATTGTGGTAAATTTAATTTCACAAATACGTAAGAGAACGTAACAAGAAAATCTTCACCCAATAACGAGTCCTTATTTTATCGCCTGGGTAATAAATTGAAAAGATTTGATTTACAAACGTGCAAATACGCCAGAGACTATGAAATAGACAATAAAAAAACGCAAGAAATTGTTAAAAGATTTATTTAGAAAATCAAACCATAAAATTGAAGTCATTTCCTACAAATGATTGAGCAATTGAATTTTATATGAAAGTAGAAACAAAAAAAAAAAAAAAAAAGATTTCGAAATTTAAGAAATGATTTAGTAAATCATTTATCATTGTCTTGTGCAATTGGCATGTCATTGATATCATTTACTAAGCCATATGTATGCTAATTTCCAAACTTTTTCAAACGGAAAAAGGGATGGGGAAAATGGAGTGTGAGAGAGAGAGAGAGCTGATTTCCGGGCATTATGATGAAATAATTTCTGTTGGCCCTGCCAGTTTTTGCAGTCATTAAGTTCTTTACTTGAAATATGTGTGAATGTAGAATTGTGCGACATTGTCCTCACAATGTTTATGTTGCAGTACATCCTTTTTATAACCCCTTACAATGGTAGAGCTGTTGCCTGACATTATTCTACATTAAGTGGAAGTTTTGTGTCGCCACAAAGATTGTAATTCACATATACATGGAATAAATCCTCTCATACCATGACACAAACATTGGAGAATATAAGTACCCATGTCCATAATGAGGATTTCTGACTTATCATGTTTTCCACACAATTTATGTTTGAATATCCTTAATATTTCCATCGTTAGGATGTTTGGTCTCATTTATTTTTCTTTTTGTTGTTGCTGTCATATAATATGAATATACATATACATATATATAATTTCTAATAACTTATTATGTGAGAAATAATAATTTATTATGATGACACTGAATAATGTTTATAATCGCATAAGCGCTTCAATAAAATATTATCGATATTATATTTTCTTGTCTTTCTCTGTTCTCTTTTTTTTTTTTTTTTTTTTTTGTATATTCATGGCCCAGAGCCAGAATTATTATTATTTTGGTTATACATCAAAATGACGCAACAAGATTATTTCTAAAATTGTTAAGGTCTTTGGTCATTGGTGACATAGATTTGTTTTGGCAGAGGTTTTTTTTTTGAAAAATTAGCCATCGTATTTGGTCTGGCCAACATGACAGGAAGAAAGCACACAAATAGGCATTATATAGTTTAATCTGGGATTAAATTTTGTTAAATCGAATAATCTGCATTGGAGGTAATTGACCGGAATGGGTATAGCATTTTCATTCTCAGAACTAAACTAACCAAACTCATGTCGTGTGACAAATTTGTTTAAATTCATTCCAACTGCTTGAATGATATCAAACTAAGAATATATTGGATAAACGATCATTTGCATGGGAGATACTAGAAGGGACGTAGTTACCTGTTCAATTTTTCTCAACATTTTCAGAGGAATGTAAATTATTGTAATAGACAAAACCTCAAAATGATGTAGCCTTCTAATTGGAAATTACAGAGGAAAGATTGAGTTCATAAAAATGGGCTGATTTGTATTGGAGTTACCGGAGGAGGCTTGACAGTGCCTTCCATTTCGTTCTCAGACCCTACTGTGGCAAATATTTAGAATGTACCAAATTTAACTGAATATTACGCAATCGAATAAAATATATGAACCTAAAAATGTATGGTTTAAATCCGACATTCATATTGGAGGTACCAGAAGCAACGTGGTTACTTACTGATTTCTCTCAAACTTCACCGAACTGTATAAAGTATGGAAAAAAATTATAAATAAAGAAACCTTTAGTTCACAGCAGTCTAGAAATATGAAGTTACAAAAATAAAATATAATTTCGAAAAATTGGTCAATTTGTTTAAGAGCTTCCAGAAGTTGCAGGCCATAAATCCCAAGGATGTGCCAAAATATTGAGCTGTGTCAAGTTATGCGAAGATTCATAAAGATTTACGGTATTTATCGTGTCTACCAGGCCGTCAGACAGTAGAATATCGCGCAATGGACTTAAAAAAAATCGTGAAACACATTTGAAACAGTATCAAATGACGTTTTATCGTATAATCTAGAAGCCAAACTAAGTCAACATTGTTTATATGTAAAATATACATTTTAGGGCGGTCTCAAAACTAGCCAACATGACGTATAGAGGCGGCAGCAATTTGGAAAAAAATATTTTTGTAAAAAGAGGCAACCTTATAAAACATATGTTTCAAGTTTCTAGGTGCCACGTTGTTAAGTGTTTTAATTCTAACCATCAAAAGTAAACGATCTCAGTGAATTTGTAAACATGAAAAAAATTGATCAATATTTCCATTTGAAAGCTCTCAATCCAATTCTTCTCTAGGGAAGACTGCTCCTTTGTTTGCGACTGTAAAATATTGGGTAGTTAAGTTTAAACGAGGCCGTACGAGCTGCCAAGGTGAACACCGTAGTGGTTGACCAATTAAGGTGTCCACACCAGACACAGTTAAGAAAATCAACAAAATGGTATTGAATGATCGTCGGCTGACGGTGTGTGAGCTAGTCGAAATTATAGGCAGTTCAAAAAGCACTATGAATCGTATATTGACCGAAGATTTTAATAAGGGAAAACCATGCGCAAGAAGAGTGCCACGCTTGGTTTCCATAGAGCAAAAACAGCATCGTGAAGATGTTTCAGTAGAGGGTTTGGCGATGTTTCCCCGCAATAAAGCCGCATTTTCGCGTCGATTTATAACCATGGATGAGACATGGGTCCACCATTTAACATCTGAGGCAAAAGAAGAGTCAAAGCAACGGACTGGAATGGTAGAATCGTGCCCAAAGAAAAGGAATATTTTTCCATCTGCAGGTAAGGTTATGGTGTGTGTATTTTTGGATGCGCATAGTATTATTTTTATTAATTATCCGCAGGAAGAAAAAAAAAAACACCATCAATGCGAATATAACGCAAATTTCTTGTAACTTTTAGGTGATAAAATTATGGAAAAAGGGTGCATTCGGCGATAAATAAAGTGTTGTTTCCTCAAGACAACACTCCAGTTCACACATCCACTAGTCGAGCCGATAGGCGATGACCAAAATTTATGAACTAAAGTTCGAATTGCCTCATCACACTCATCACACTCCTTATTCGCCAGATTAAGTTCACCCGGACTATTTTCTATTTCCAAACTTGAAAAAACGGTTCGATAATAAAAGATTTGCAAACATTGAAGAGGTGGAGTCTGCGACTGATAGCTATTTTAGGGAGTTTGAGAGTCCTTGCTATAAACAGGGTATATAATCTATTGAACATTGCTGGAAAAAGTATTTTGAGCTAAAAGGAGAAAGAAGATATTGAAAAATATAGAAAGTTTTTCCCAACATTTTTGTGTCTTCTTTGTCAGATCGGCTAGTTTTGGGACTCGCATAAGAAACGCCATTAATATAATTTATATTAATTTGGTGATTAGCCATTAGCTTTCGCAGATGTAAAAGAAAAAAAAAATACTTAGAAGATTATTTAAACTCACTACGCGGCTACGAAATATTTCTATTTCCTTATGGAGTTAAAGAAATCCTCAGTCCTCGCATTTCAAATGATCGTTGCATTGCAAAACTAAGGAACCGAGAAATTAGTAAAGAATGAACACTTTCTGAACCTACAAATTTGAATATTGAAGATAAATAAGATGGAGTTTTTAATGGCATAACTTTATGAGGCAGTAAAATTACTCCATAGTTATCAAAGTTTTCAAACCTGCCTCCCAAAAATTGAATTGTACTCGTAGGTAACTCATGACATTTGAAAATAACGGTTATTTGATCACACCTCGTATATGGTGTTGTATGTTCATAAATTTAGAATCGTGGAAAGTATTTCCACTTTAACATCAACTTTATTTATTCATTCAAAAGAACAAAGTCGCTCTATTTATAGTAAAATTTCTTATTCTAGAAAATGCTAAAAGATTTGAGAGAACACATATTTACATAATGGGTGCGATAAAGACAAACGTATTAACAAAATAGTGTTGGTTAACATAAACTTACTACTAGATTGCTCTTATTTACATAACAGGTGGAAAAGAGATAATCGGTTGGACCGATTTGGCTCATTTTGGTCTTAAATTATTGGTAAAGTATTCCGGAAGGTTTAAAAGGTTTTATTTGAAGTGATAGATGGCGTTGGAGATGAGATTTTTGCAATTAATTTTTTTTACCACATTAACATTGAATCAAATAATGGTAGGTGACAAACATACCATTTTTTTTCTCAAAAGGCATTTTGAAGCAAAACAATGTTTCCCGGGTCAGCTAGTAATCTATGTAAAAGAAACTACCATAACTTACTAACGTAAACATAATTCTTGAAGCTTCCTATTTACAGATGAGGAGGGAAAGAGATTACAAACATGATAGTTAAATATTCTGGAAGTGGTCTTAACGATAGTTCCAGAATACACACTTAGAGAAATTAAGCTTATATATGCATACATAAAGTTTAAACATTTTAAGCGATTCAGACTACCTAAACTTGGTCCAGAGAAGACCTCTGATCTGTAAATAATATGTGGTATTATTAAAGCTGCTCCTATGCGTTTTCTAACATCAAAAGGAAGAGAAAATGGAGTGTTGTATACTTTTCGTGACAAAAAAAAAAAAGTGATTTTCGGGACTACCTTGTCAAAACTTTAGGCTTTTATTTAAATAAAACGCCAAAATTGTCAAGTAATTAACATTTTCATTTGTTGAATTATTTAACTTAAACCATAAAATGGAGCTAGGTGAGCCATTAGTAGTCAATGATTTAGATTTTGCGAAGTGCATAACTATACCTTTAAAATTATAAATTCTAATCAATTTTTCATTATTACGGTTCTAAAAATTCATATTTTTATAACCATGAGCAATCAGCTGTAAGTCATCCGCATAAAAAACGACCCTTAGTAAAGGACATAGCGTCAAATATGTCGTTGATGTAAATTGAAAATAATAAAAGTCCTAGAATAAACCTTTGAGGAATGTCCTTCCTTTTTGGGTATTACATTTTTGACAGTATCAAAAGATGTTTACCTTCATTCCTTCGAGTGCAGATATAAAAAAAAACGAAAAAAATCGATTAGTTCGATATGGTATGGATGGATATGGTATCCAAAGCAATTGATTTAATATAAATAACAAAAATCGCATAAAAGCAAAATAATGCTAATTTTGTAAATGGTCTTATAATGTTATTGGCATTTCATCTATATGCTAACCTATATTATTTTATCCAGGTTTCTAGATTTGTCATCATCTTTTCTGCGTCTTCCCTAAAATCATTTCATAGTTAAGCAGCATTAATTTGCTCACCTAAATGCATTTGATATTTATCCTAATAGTTGCTGTAAGGTTTAGTTTCACAGTTTTTTCTTTTCTCTATTCCCGAACACTGCCATTTAAATACATTTCATGATGCAGGCTCCAGGGTCCCACCCCATAAATCGTTTTAAATAAAATTAACTTCAATTATATCTGCTTTTACATACCCATAAAATATGCTCACAAAGATAGCTGGCGATATACAATTGGAGCAACAAACTACAGCAAGCACTAAGGAATGGACCGTCCTAAAGCTGCTGCATTCTTGCCTTGTTGATCATACTTGTTGTCCCTACCATTATGACTTGTAGAACATGTGGCATGCTGTTGCTGCTTAAGCTCCAGTGGGGCGTAATAAAATTTTGCAATAATTTAAATTAAATAGGACACTTAACAACAAAAGCTTGCAACGAAAAATTCCTTGTTCTGACTCTTATCGGCCGTTGGACGCAGCTCGAGTTACAGCCGAGGAATGCATGTGCAACTGTATGCATTGGTATGTTGTTAATATTGTGTGAAATTTTTGCATGTCCTGCAAATTGCAAGGATAACAATATAATTGGGATCAACTTTGTTCGTAATAATTGAGATTTTTGTATAAAAGAGATGACATATTTTTCAAGGAACATTATGGTACCGACAGGAAAGACTCATGAACCGTATTGAGTTTTAAGATGATCAGCAAATTCTGAAAGGTGTGGAAAATACTATTCTGTTCTTTGGTGTTTTGCCTCGTTTGTTTAAGATGTTTTAAAATTTTCAAAACTAAAATCGGGATGTAATTTTGTTGTAACTGCCAGTATAATAGAAATTTTCAATATTTAAATGTCACAGGTGAAAAAGAAGCGCTTCTGTCTTTTACGTTCCACAACTCTTTGCATCTAGTTGGCGTTGTTTCAAAATCTTGGTTCTTCCAAGGGAGTTATGGTCTTATTCGAGGTTGCTCAAAAGTTTTTGCGCCATTGTATTTTGGTTCATCTGCGTTAATGCACTTGATCACGTAGATGCCAGTTTACAGCTCTTACAGATCATGATCCGTACGATGCCGATTCCTTCCTTTAACCCGTTGTTATTATATTTGTGGCTATTTTTTTCTTAAAGATTATCATACCTGAATCATCTGCTTGTGTCTTAATCCAGGAATCAGACTTCCTGGAGACTTGGAGACTTCATGTCGTTCAGTGTAAGTTTGGACCTCGTAAATCCACAACTGGCCAGATATTCTCTTTACGACAACTACTTGAGAACATCCAAGGAAAATAGACAGACATATATCTCCTTTTCAGAGGACTACAAAGCTACCTTTAATAGTCCTATACAGCAAAAAGCATATGGGGTCATGATCGCCTTTGGAATTCGTGGAAAACTTATAGGTCTTTGTAGAATAGCATAAAGTTTTCAATTAAAACAAAGTCTAGAGAGTCATTTTGCACCAAATGAGTTTTTAGGCAAAGCGACGATCTACTGCGCCAACTCTTTTCAACAAATGACGCTACAGACGGCACCTGTCGTTTATTCAACATGCTTTTGGAGATGATCATTATGATAGCTGCAATAAACATAACAAATTTCAGTAAAAGCCATGTGTTGACCGGGATATGTTACTAAAGCCTTCTCTAACATTGAGAGGGAGTCATTAAAAATGAGTCTGACGATAAACGGGAGAAAAATAGATCAATTATTTACTAGAACATGGACAGCAATAACTGAACTGGTAAATGATTTTATGTGCGTTCGCTCAACCGTCAATAAAACTGATGATGTCAGTGTGAAAACAAGAAGAAGGGTATTGCTTGTAAACAGATATTGCTATGGACTAGCAAGCGGTTTAAGGGAACGGCGCTCTATCGGCAAAAAATTCCATTAGTTCTATAGGTCCTGTTCTACAACTCAAAATACTGGTTAATGGTACAAGTTTATGAATAATTCCTCGAAGTCTTCGAGAGGAAAAATGTTCTCTAAAATATTCTAATTTCCACGATTAGCAGGAAATGTTAATACTATGAAACGTTAGTTGTATAAATCGTTTACAGACATCGTCGTAGCCAAGTGCATCAAAATATAGGGTTATCCATTTAGTGGTTTCAAAACCGTCGGCCGTCTTTGCTATATCAGCTGTTAAATACCTTTCATCTGGAGTGTTATTTATTTAGCGAAAGGTCTGACATTTACGAATACGAATCGCTTAATAATCAAAGAACGCTTAAAAATAATTGAAACTTACTACAGAATTGGTGACTTAAACGTGGTCTTTTAATCGAACAACATTTTCTTCAGCCATGAAGTTCATTTCTCTCTCGGTGGTCACATCAACAAGCAAAATTGTTGCATTTGGGTTATCCATTTAGTGGCTTCAAAACCGTCGGTCAGCTTTTCTATGTCAGCTGTTAAATACCTTCCATCTGAAGTGTTATTTATTTAGTGAAATGTCTGCCATTTACGAATACGAATCGTTTAACAATCAAAGAACACTTAAAAATAATTAAAACTTACTACAGAATTGGTGATTCAAACGTGGTGTTTTAATTGAACAACATTTTCTTCAGCCATGAAGTTCATTTCTCTCTCGGTGCTCACATCAACAAGCAAAATTGTCGCATTTGGGTTATCCATTTAGTGGCTTCAAAACCGTCGGTCAGCTTTACTATGTCAGCTGTTAAGTACCTTCCATCTGAAGTGTTATTTATTTAGTGAAAGGTCTGCCATTTACGAATACGAATCGTTTAATAGTCAAAGAACGCTTAAAAATAATCAAAACTTACTACAGTATTGGTGATTTAAACGTGGTCTTTTAATTGAAGAACATTTTCTTCAGCCATGAAGCTAATTTTTTTCTCGGTGGTTACATCAACAAGCAAAATTTACGTATTTGAGTCTCGGAGAACCCAGCAGTCATTGTGGAAAAGCCATTGCATCGGGAAAAAGTTTTTTGTGCGCATTATGGGCTGGAGATGTCATTTTTTTTAAAGCTAATTCAAAAGGATCCACTGCTGCAACTAATCCAGAGATGGTCATTTAAATAACATATAATATAATATTTCGTACATAATGGCATTATAATGAAATACAAGTTTAATCGAAATCATAGCTTTGTGTGAATTTTATTTAACTTTACCAATGAAACCGAAAAATGGATAACCGGTTACAACATTTGCTTTATTCACATTATGTCATTGTAAAATTCGTAACAACATTTTTGATTTAGTACCCAGAAAAAACCAATTTCAAAATTTTTTTACGACGTCTCACTTAGAATGTTGGCAAGTAGTATATCGTGGCACATCTTATTAAAATACCAGCAATTACTTCTTCCATAAAACTAATAACCAATAGTTATTTATCTCTCTAGTAAGACAAAGTTGAAGTCGAAAAGCAGTCTGTCTTGAAAGCAGTCTGTGCTGAAAAACTAATCTAACCAAATGCGAAACGTGACCGCCGGAGCGAATTTTTTTTCAAAAATCTCGTATAGATTTGATACATTTCTCTTTAAATCATTACGGATCATATTGGAATTGATTTTAAATTTTCACTTATTGAAATTATTAATATTATCTTAAATGCTTGAAAATCAATTACAATGTTAATTGAGTAAACGATTTTTACTCACCAATGTCGAATTTCAACATATTCTGTGGAGAGGCTATTTAAAAAGTTACTGAAAATATTAAGTTATAAAGTTAGGCTTTTACTACCGACTTTTCGGTAGTCACTTCAGTTGAAAAGTTTAGTCGAAGATCATCAAGTTTATTATACCGTCTGGAACTGAAATAAGTTACTATAACTTTCCTTAGTTTTAAATTCCATTCATTTATGTTTCATGTCTTTTAAAAACGCCAACGCTCTCTAGCTTAAAATGTCTTCGACGAAGAGCCGGTAAAAGACAGCGACCAGAACCCTGATAGAAGAATCAGGCCTTTCAAACACTGTCAGAGATATGAATAGCGAATGGAAGAAGAGTGTCAGAAAAAGGAAACACTTGAAATTCTTTTCTAAATTCTTTGCACAACAGATAAAACTATTTATTCTATACGCCATCTACGTAAGAAAGCGAAATATGCAAGCAAAAAAATTAAATCTGCTTAACAAAGCTGTTAAGCGATTTATTGCTTAAAGGCATTCTCAATGAGCATTTGTTGAAACGCATTATCTGTGGGGATGAAAAATGGATTCTTGACTGTAATGTCAAGAGAAAGAGATTCTGATAGAAGCTAGATGGATGTGCTCAAACTTCATCGCAGACTGAATTCTACAAAAAAGGGGTTATGTTGTGAATTTGGTAGGCTTACAAGAGAATTTAATTTGAACTACTTTCAAGACATCAGTTTTAAAATTCTAAGGTCCATTCTTATTCTATTGTCCACAATTGATAAAGTTTGATACAGCACTGAAATGACAGTGCAATGATTTTCCACCACGCCATAAACTTGTTTACAGATTTGCTAAAAAATGTCGCAGCTTGAATAGGAGATGATGCTATATCCATCTTATAGTCCTAAACTGGCATCTTTCTGAACTTATTTTTTCCGAAAACCACAAATATTTTTTGAATGAAAAATTTTCCATTGACCACATAAAAACCATATTTCATTGGGCAAGCTCTAGAATTCCGTATTTCGTTGGAAATGCTTTCATTTTGGGATCAACAAGTTGCACTACCAATTACATTGTAGTTTAGAATTTACTCTTTGAATAAAACGTTTGAAATTTAACCAGAATTAATTTCTTGCCGACCCAATAATTACCGATAATTAAAAAAACATTAGAAAATCCTAAATATTAAAAAAAAATTTATTTGGTATTTTTAATCAAATGAACATCATATTCTTTAGTTTACTGTCATAAATTTAAGTGTATTCGATATGTGTCTATGAAACAAGTCAGGCACTACATTTTTCTATAATTAGAAATGAAATGTTCTCTCCAGATCGGTACCTGATAGAAGTGGAAACATTCTAATGCTATTCCACTGCCATAAAAGTTCATTTATTTAAAAAAAAAAAATTATTGTTTTGTTGCCCACAATCATGGGCGTAGCAAGTGCTAAGTGAAGGGGGCTTAGCCTCTCTACGACTTTTTTGGGACTCCACAGGGTTTTCATATTAGGTGCATTGAATGAATTTCTCTCCCCAGAATGAATAAATTAATGAATTTAGCCCCTCCAGAAAGAATTTATTACTACGTCAATGCTCACAATACGTTACCGAGATGACAGGCCCTTCACCGTAGACAAATTTTCTGTTGTTTTTTTTTTCAGAAAAGTGTTTATGGGACGATTATAATGTATGATAATAATGATAACAAAACTTTGCCATAGCATAATTGAATTATGCACAAAAATTCTAAAAAGCAAAGGAAAAAAATTGTATGTCGACGTTTTGCTCTGCCTTGGCTCTACTTATCTCATAACTCTGGCTTACAGTTTAAACACAATCAAAATTTATCCAATAATTGAAATCGAACTTTCTAACAATTGTAGCTTTCGTATCATTTATTTCTTTTATATTTGTACACTAGTATTTCCATTCTTCTCATATTCTATTGTTTCAATAATCCTACTAATTTTGGGAATTAACAAATCCCCACCGTTTGAAACGGGAGATTTCTTGCAAAAACTGCGATTTCTATTCGCTTGCTTTCATTTCGCCAATCTTCTGTGTTCATCCCGGGGTTTTTTTTTTTCTTACTTTGTTCCATTTCCAGATACCGTTAATTTTAGCAAACAAACAAAAATTAAAATTAAACGAAATCGAAAAAAATCCTCTCCTCAATGAACTGTAGTTGTGGGAACATAAGTCAGTGATCGTTTACACCCGCTATCGCTCATATCGCTCGCTCATTCATACTCTAAAAAAAAAACAAACTAAATATATAAAATTGCCGCCTTTTCCACATAAAACAAGAAAATTAGAAAAAAAAATAGAAAAACAAAACCAAAAATTAAGTTATAAAATTAACTACAAAAATCATAAACAAATAATTTATAAAATTCTTTTACGAAACTACGATTTGTGTTAAATTTGACTACGGACGTTTTCCTCAATTTTTTTAATCGCGTTGACTTCCATTTGACCTCTTTTTTTTTTTTGTTTTCACCCATTCCCCCCTTGTTTTTGGAAGAAGTAAATTTGTTACTTGCTTCCCTCTCTAGGTTTATTCCACCCACCTCACATCTTAGACGAATTTTCTTTTAATTGTACTGACCAATTTGACTTTGAATTAATTTCGTTATTAATTTTTTTTATGTAAATTATTGGAGCTGACTATTCTCAAGTGTTTTTTCTTCTTCGATTGACTCTTACTAAGCGTGTTTCCCGGTTTTTTACGTTTTTGTTTCAATTTCTCTAAAAGACATTTGGTGTTCAATTCTTTTATTTATATTACGTACGAGCATTTGATTTGATTTAAATTCGTTTCGCGTTGACTTTTATATATATTCGTCGTATTTCAATAATTAATTTTTTTATTGCTATTAAGCAAAATTCCCTGAGGTAAGTTGAGTGGTGAAGAATAACCCCATTTTGTGCACTTTCATATGTAAGATAACAACTCTGCCGAAGTGCCATCATTAAGAATAATTTGTTTTTGTAAGATTCTTCTATGTGGGTTGCCATATGTTGAGAATTGTAATAGCTGAGTTATATGCTGAGAATTATTTTATTACAATTTATTTAATTTATTTTCGGGACTTTTAAAATCTGTGAAAATTAACCTTAGCTTAAATGTTCTTAAAAACAATTATTTATTTTTTATTATTTATTATTATAAGAGATATTTTGGCCAGAAATCCAATTTATTAAACAAAGTCTAAATGTTATCGCTCTTCAATGTTAGGGTATTTGTTACATACATACATATGTTGTTGTCCGTTTTTTTATTTACAAGTCAAGTTAAGTAAATCACACTTAAATCTAGAATTTCGATGTAATTTTTATTTCATATAATGTCAGTGTCATTTAAACGAACGCCTTTGCATTGGTCTCAGCAGTGGATGCTTCTGAGGTAGTTCTCGAAAAAATACAGTCCAATTACAGCTCTAGACGACAATGCTATGGCACACAATCACTTCTGGGTTCTCCGAGCTCCATACGCAACAATTTTGCCTGTTAAGAAATGAGCTACAACGCTGAATAAAATTTTGTTCAATTGAAAAGCCACGCTTGAATCACCACTTTAACTATTTTTACGCGTCCTTCGGTTTTTAAACGAAATGGCAAACCTTTCACAAATAAATAACAAGTTTTGACTAAAAATAGGTTGTTAAACGGTTCATATTTGTAAATATCAAACCTTTCGCTAAATAAATAACACTTCAGATGATAGGTATTTAACAGCTGACAGCCTTGCCATACGCGCGGTTTTGAAACCACTAAATGAATTACCCGTATATCACCGACAACTACTTCCAGTAGTTTAGCTTACTAAAACAAGTTCTCTTGCGTCTCGTAAATAAGATATAGGAGAGCTTTCCACATTCAATGACCTAACACGCATTCTATTTTTAGGCTCACTCAACGGAAACTGCAGTTTAACGACGATTGCGAACCTCACAGTTTGAAAAGAGTTTGCAAAAATTGTCAATTACTTAACTACTCGAAGTATTCGTCAGACACATCGAGGTGACCGCCGCTCTAATAATGCTAGGTGGCTGTATGAGGGATTGAACCGTGGGTCATGAGAACGATAGTCGCCTGTACTAGCCGCGGTGGGTCAACGTAATTGTACTCATATAACTCGTACACCATTTAAGCGGTATTTCAATAAGCTTTATAATCACACAAATGTCGTCCCAATCTGTATTTTTATGTGGGGTACAATTATATAGAAAAATTTCGAAATTTTTTAAACTATGAGCAAACTATGTCACATTTGTGATCAGCATAGCAAAAACAGTAACAAATCAACTTGCTTCATTTGATTTGTGTCCTTCAGGGGTCATTTCTGTTTTTTTTTACTCTTTGGAGTGTATCTTTATTGCTCGATCAATTAATTGCATTCCTTAGGTTATAACTCTTTTTGCAAATTAAAAAATATTGAATTTTCTATGATTTTCAAACGGCAGTTTTACCATTTTTTCCTCAATATCCTTTTCTTTAAGGCTGCCAAGGTTTTTTTTGTTTTTTTTTGGCTTGACTACATATGTTGTGAACACATTTTGGAGACCAGTAAGAATCAGCAGTTACAGTCCGAATCCATAATTTTTTTCATGTCAAAAATTGATTTGAAAACCAAATATTGCTTGTAAATTTTAGTATAGTTGGTTAGTGTACGAAATATTGCAGCATAAAAGAGAGTAAATATACAGGAGGACAAATCACTCAATTGGTGTACGAGTATTTATTTTTACAAGAGAGTAGTGTATTGATCGCTAGAGCAACATGCAACCACTGCCATATTCGCGTTTAGTCTCAACAGTTGTCTTCATAACTTACAGGCTCGTAACAATAACTCAAATGGGGCAAGACAGCGGCTACATTTATCCTCTTGCACATTTACTTTCTCTGGTAATATGATATATTTTTGGGGCCACAGAGTTTATATTTTTATGTGTTATACTAAGAAGGTGGAATGATTTTGCTAAAAATTCACATATTCACAAGTTAGTGATATATTTGTCAACACGTTATTCATGTCTAATGGTTGTATTGGAAGGAGTAACTCTGAGAAGTCGTCAAATTTATGTGGGAAATTAATGGTGTCCCGGACCGATTGCATTTAAACTTTCCCCGAGCAGTCTATAAAATTACATAACCTAAAAATTACATAACCCTAAAATTACATAACCTGATTATGATGATATTGATGAACTATTGAGTTTGTTAAATACGTGATGTACTAATAGTTTGGTTCGCAAGTGTAACTACTGCGCAATTGAGCGTGTAATATTTGTGAGAGACATGTAGTAGTCAAGAGAGACATCTCACACACTTGCTTATTTCTCTGAAAGATCAAAGAGATATTTAACTCTAAATTTGCATTCAAAATAATGCAATTTAAACTATACGATATATGCTGTGCTCACAGAGCAGTGCTTTCAAAACCTTAACGCAAATAATCAAAACAATTCATTTCCCCGCTCCCCAGGCAATCAGCCACCAAACTGTTGGTCACGTCCACTCGGTCGTTGAACCTGTGGAAACCGTTAGATTTTATGCTGAACTCACTCTAATAAAGGCATGAAAAGAGAAGAGAGATTGATTAAGAAAATTAAGAAAATAACATGAAAAGAAATATGTGGTGGAGATATTTGCTGTAACTTTTAGCAGCTTAAACGTGAAAGGAGTAAAGTGCCTTGTTAACCTCATCAGTTTAGTTTTTGTGACTTCGCGTAGAACTTGAGTTTTTTTTGTCGATTACTGATTTTATAAAGTTTTTTTCCTTTCCATCTAAGACAAATGAATTTTTTTGTTCAAAAATATTTTTCGAATCGAAGTGCTCATGATTTTGACCAACACCAAAAACACATTTCTGATGCAGTTAAACAACTGAATACGTTTTCGAAAGGAAAAAGAGCTCTTTAGAAAACGGACTAACATTTCAGGATTATTATTTCCAAAGTGAAATAAAGTTTCGATATTTTCTTAAATCATTCACTCCTATATAAACAAAAAGTGATTCATTATTAAAGGAACGAATTTGCGTAAATGCCGTTTAATACAGACTTCAGATATTTAAGCCGTTTTGTCATGAACTTTTGCGTTTTGGAAATTAATGAAATTTTGCAAAACCTTTTTCATGCCATTTACTTCGATTTTCAAATATTTTGCGATATAAAGTGAATAAATTGGAATAGACTTTAAATCAAATTCGGAATTCATTTTCCAACAACAAAAATCCTGAACGAGGTAAGTTTTTATGTGGACATTTTTGCTTCATTTTGGAAAGCTGTGCGTGCTTAAAAGCTAAATGGATCTTGTTCGGTTTTATTCTCGTGGTTGTAGAAAAACGAATGTACCGAATCAAGGCGGCCATGTTGATTATACAATTTCAAAACCATCAACAGATTTCAGCGTCAAAATATTAGAATTTCTCGATCATTTCATTCCGGTAAATAATAAATTCAAAGCAGACGTAAATCGTACAATATTGCAAATAATTAACCACTTTTTTCTAATATTAAATGTTCTTTTTCGGAATATTGTGAAAATTAAGTGATTCCAAGGCCCTAAAAGCAGGTGCAGTTAATTTCAGATACGGGGTAGTCTTTTAAAAACTTATTATGGTGTAAAAATAGTATACAAATTTTTTTAAATTTTGCGAAACTCAAAAAAGAAAAACAGTAATTCAGACGACAGAACACATAAAAAAATTAGTGGCAGCGTAAGTGTAAGAATTGACCCGAATGGACAAAACTTGACCTCCAACAATGGGTGCTCCAATGACAGGAAATTTTTTCAGTGTTTAAAATATAATAATTTTTGATTAGACCCGAATTTTTTATTGATATGGGAAAATAAAATTATATATATGTATATATAAAATTATATATATATATATGTATATACATATATATATGTATGTATATATAATAACATAATATAAATATATAACAGTGATATAATGTAATATTATGACATGTGTATATAACGAAATTGTGTTATAAAGGTATACATATATATGTACACATATGTATATGTACTCGTATATAAAAAATATTTCTTAATTTTGTGAGAAATCTTGTTATATTTGAAAATCTTTCGATTTTTTAAAAAAAAAAAATTGGCAATTTTTTTAGGCAGGCAAAATTTAAAAATTATTTTATAACTTTTATTATCGGGAGATTCTTCAATATATATACACATATGTATATATAAGTATATATATTAAAATATATATATATATATTACATATATATTAATTATTAATAATAATTTTTCGATCTTTGGAATAATGTAGGAGAAAAAATTATTATTTTTGTAAACTAAATTGAAGAAAATTTTCTTGAATTCATTAAAAGTAAAATCACTGCAAATATTAATGTTGGTGATGCTAAAGCTTAAGTTAAAAAATATTTTAACAAAGCTTCTGTAGACAGTAATTTATTATCTCTTATTAGGGGAATAAAAGCTAACAAATTAATTTCTAACCCTACTCCTCGTTTACAATTGATTCTAGGCGTTGTCATTGTACAGGGTGGCGCAATAGAACGTGCATATTTAAAAAATAGATTAAAAAATAAATACAAAAGGTATGGTTAAAATAAATCTAAGGCATTGTAGAGTAATAAATGGAGTTTATTTTTAAAAATAACATCATTTAAATGGTGACCATCTCTACGACGGCACTCCTCTAACCGCAAACGAAAATTATTGAAAACTTTCTTCAGTAATACTGGTGTAATGGCTGCCATTTCACCACGGATATTCTCCTTGAGCTGAACGATGT
>JAHXMU010000601.1:297888-348507 GCA_019455685.1 Philornis downsi | reverse complement strand
CCATGGCCCCCACGTAGTCCAGACTTGACGCCTCTTGACTTTTTTTTTGTGGGGATACCTCAAACACAAAGTCTACAGTAATAATCCAAGAGACATCGTTCAGCTCAAGGAGAATATCCGTGGTGAAATGGCAGCCATTACACCAGTATTACTGAAGAAAGTTTTCAATAATTTTCGTTTGCGGTTAGAGGAGTGCCGTCGTAGAGAGGGTTACCATTTAGATGATGTTATTTTTAAAAAATAAACTCCATTTATTACTCTACAATGCCTTAGATATATTTTAACCATACCTTTTGTATTAATTTTTTAATCTATTTTTTAAATATGCACGTTCTGTTGCACCACCCTGCATATGTTTGTAGAAGCTGATGATTACAAATAAGTGGCTTGTAATAAATTTTAAATTTCTTGCTATATTCATCAATCAAATTGGACAATTGATTCATGAGTTGTGACAAATTGTAGTAATTTCGGTGATTCTTGCAATGTGTACTTTTCTTGAGCACTAAATTTTGTTTGCGAAATGAGAAATGTTTACAATGTTGAAGGAGGCTCTCGATGGACAGATTTTGTCGGAAAGAAATCTTCACAAGTCGCATTAATAGTTTAAAGGAGTCTAAGAACTTGTTGAAGACGATAAACGCCCCAATCTGTTATCGATAAAAGTCTTCCGATAAAAGTTCCATCCAACAAACCGTAGATTTAGTACTCAAAAAACATCAATTAACTACTGGAGACCTTGCTAATAATAGTAGCATATCAAGCGTACCAGCCAACTCAATTGCAAAATTGCATTTTCATGCCCTCAGGCGCATCAAACATGGACTGGTACCAAAATAGGTCAACTTTTTCGAGAAAAAAAACATTATTTTTGGCTACCAGCACATATTACGGTACATAGAATGTAAATCTATACCTATGATCTGAAAACAATCAGCAAATCGAGAAAAGGTGAAGCAACACTGAAAATATAACGCCAAAATTACCCAAAGTTATGTTTTAGTTTTGTACGTCTACCGTCGAGTTTTTTCCGCCTGCACCAAAATACAACAAGAAATACCGGGTTATATATTTTTTGGTTTCAAAAGTTAAAATGAATACACTTAAAGCTATGATTTCGATGAAACTTTTATTTCATTATAATGTATTGCCATTATATATTAATTACAATGTCATTTAAATGAAAGCCTTTGAATTGGTTGGATCAATAGATCCAACCTTTTGATTTAGTCTTCGACCACTTTTTCGCCCATTGCGGGAGGTATCTCGGCGATAACATGACGAATGTTGGTTTCCAAATCCTCCGACGTCTGGAAATTAACCGCTTGAACATCATCTTTGACGCAGCCCCACAACAAAGTCTAACGGCGTCAAATTGTATGATATTGGTGGCCAATTATCGTTGACAAAACGTGAAATTAAGCTTTCTGAAAACTTCTCATGTAATAATGCCCAAATTGGTGGTGTTGTATGGCTCGTATGGCTCGTAAAGCTGGCTTGTTGAAACCACATATCGTCCAGTTCATAATCTTCAATTACAGGCCAAAAAAAGAAAATCGATTGTCATAGAGCCACGCTCCGAATTAAAACTTCGACTATCCGCTACACTTTCACTAACAGAAGAGATATTTTCAGTAGTGTGTACATAGGCCTGATCTAGTGAGGCTGTCAGATGTTAAATACCTGTCATCTGAAGTGTTATTTATTTGGTGAAAGGTTTGTCATTTACGAGTATGGATCATTTAATAGCCGAAGAAAAAAATAGTTAAAACTTACTACAAATTGGTAATTCAAATGTGAGTATTTTTCATGGCTTAAGAGGTGATTATGGTCGTTATAATCGACTTACTCTGCAGGGAATTGGCAAGATTATAAAAAAAAATTGAGGAGACTGGAAGCGTGATAGATGTGGTCAGTCCTGTGGATCATCGCAATGTTGCCGATAATGTGGATTCTATTAATGAATGTGTGGCGGGTAGTCCGAATTTCAATTCAGAGCTCTATGGCCGTAAGATAACTGACTTTTTTTGGCCCACAGTTGAAGATTTGTTGAAGTTGAAGATTGAGCTGAACGATATGGGGTTTCAACAAAACAATGCCATGAGCCACACAACACGACCGATTTGGGTATTATTGCATGAGAAGGTTTCAGAAAGCGTAATTTCACGTTTTGTCAATGATAATTGGTCAGCAAGATCATACGATTTGACGCCTTTAGACTTTTTTGTGGGGCTGCGCCAAAGACCATGTTTACGCGGTTAATTCTCAAACGTTCGAGCATTTGAAAACCAACATTCGTCATGTTATCGCCAAGATACCGTCCGTAATATGCGAAAAAGTATTCGAAGACAACCTTCACAAGATCTTTTGTGGTGCAACCAATCCAAAGGCTTTTATTTAAAGGACATTGGTTTTATTGCATGAAAAGTTTCCAGATAGCGTAATTTCACATTTTGTCAACTATAATTGGCCTCCAAAATCATACAATTTGATGCCGCTATACTTTTTTGTGGGGCTGAGTCAAAGACCATGTTTACGTGGATATTCCCCAAATGTTGGAGCATTTAAAAAGCAACATTCGTCAAGTTAGCGCCGAGATACCGCTCGAAATGTGCGAAAAAGTAGTCAAAAACTACTTTAAAAGAATCCACTGATGCGACCAGTGTAAAGACGGGCATTTAAATGACATTTTATAATATTTCGTGTATATTGGCAAGGTTCCAGCATTATAACAAAACAAAATATTCATCGAAATCATAGCTTTATGTGTGTTTTATTAAATTTTACCTTTGAAACCGAGAGATGGATAATCCGGTATGATTTCGAAATTAAAATGGTTTAATCTGCTACCATTTTCTAAATTTAAACACGAGTATTTCTTTGAATAGTACCTCCATAGTTGTCATTACTAAACAAAAGAAATTACACTTTTAAGAATGCTTTATTGTATGCTGTTAGTACGCCCAGACTTTTGGCGCCATATTCTGATTCTCCAAAAATATTCAGATTTTTGACCGCGACTATTTTACGATAACGAGACAATCTAAAATTTCTGTAAACTGTCTACGAACTGCATATCAATATTTATCAGAATGTATATTGCATTCTTTGGAAAATGCAAATGGGAGTGTTTTGCTAATCCCGAGTCAAAGAAAGTTTCTGCAATTTCAAAGACTGTATTTTGTATAATCTTAACAAAATTTTTTCAGATTATTTTCCCCGATTTATCGGATATGAATGTTAAACCATTGAAAAAATCTCAAGTGACTATAACTGGGACTATAGAAGGTGTCTATAAGGCACGACAGCAATTACTTGTAAGTAAATGTCACAAAAAACAGTGAACCTATATAGTAATATCTTCATATATTTACCATGATTATCTTCAGTCTTTGTCATTTTCAATAGCAGAGTGAAGCATTTATTAAAAACTAAAATTTTCATTGTAAATATTTTCACTTTTTTTATTATCATTTATTATGTTTAGGGTAATTTACCGATTGCTTTAATATTTGACTTTCCCGACAATCAAAACGATGCCTCCGAAATAATGAGCTTTAGCGCTAAATATGGCGTTTACATAACACTGCGTCAAAAGCAACGACAAAGCACTTTGGCCATTGTTGTGAAAGGTGTTGAAAAGTTTATAGGTGAGTCAATAATAATGTTAATATCTTTATATCTATTGTGTTGCTAATTTTGTGTCTGTCAACATGAATTAAGACAAAATGTACGAAGCGCGTCATGAGATTTTACGTTTGACAACACCCATGATAAAACCGGTAATACCGGAACGCTATTTTATGCCACAGGACAGAGACTTCAATCTGGTCTATCGCACCACATTGACGGCTTTGTTGGCCGGCTATACCGAAAGTCCCAAGACACCCAATATTATGCCGGCGGCTACAGTACATGTGTCATTGTCCCCGTATGCCAATAATAATAATAACAACAACAACAATAATAACAACAAAAGTATGCTGCTTAATACCACCAACAACAATAACAACAACACAATACACAATAACAACAACAATAATAACAGCTCAAATATGAATCAAATGAATCGCCAACAATTTGGTGGTCATTATCCGGCCACACCTACGGGCATTTGCTCGCCCACACAGAAATATATGCAGATCCATAATAGCACCTATGCCCGGCAACAACAACAGCAGCAGCAGCATCAGCAACAACAACATCTACAACATCAACATATTAATCACAATAACAATTATTTGCAAGCAATGCAACAACAGCAGCAGCAACATCATCATCAACAGCAGCCATCCATGCAGCCACCTCCGCAGCACATGCAGCAACAACATATACCACAAACTCACAACATTTCGCCACGCAACAGTTGCAGCTCACAGCATAACACCAGCGGCTATCAAAGCTTTAGCAGTAGTACTACTTCATTGGAGCAAGCATATCCACCATTTGGCAATGGCTTGCCATTGGCTGCCAATAATGGGCCGAATGGTGCGTCCATGATGACGAGCAATAGATCTCCCGATTCCACATACAGCAGTGAGGCTGGCTGCAGCCGCTTGGGGCGAAGATCCAGTGATGGTGTTTTATTGGGGCTGGGGGCTTCGGGACCTATTGGACCTGTGATACCCGGAAGCGCTGAAAGTTATCGTAACCTACACTATGACTTGAAGGTAAGCAAAGCATTGAGTCATCACAATATGTAAGACTACATTGAATGACATATTTTTAGCACAATCGTACTTTTGATTTTGACATTAAGCGCGCCATGGGTTTCAAGGCCATGGATCGCCCTCCCTTAGCCGGAGAATTGCGCACTCCCACACCCAGCTGGATGGGCATGGGCTTAAGTCGCACTTCACCCGTTCCCTTAGAAACGGTTGATGATTTGTCGCCGTGGCATCGTGGAGCCGCTGGTACTACGTCAGCTGGTCTGGCCGGAATGGGCCCCATTGCCTCGCCTTATGGTTTGGGTGCAACAACAGGTATTGTTGATTCTACGCCCACCAATCGTCGTTTACAATTGAACCAGCATAAGGATATACATACTTTGTTAACGGCTTTGGGTTTGGAACATTATATAAGTAAGTCAATTTCTGAAAAATTTATTTTTTGAAATTAAATCATCGAAATGGATCCAGTGGAACTTAAAACAGTTTATACATTTTGTCAAAAAAAAAAACAAAAACAAGTACCAGGAATTAATCGTTGAAACACGAAACATTAATTGCCCATTCAAATTTATTGTATCACATTCAAACAATGTCAATGGATAATCGAGTCATCAAAACATTTTCCAAAATTTTTACTAAAAAGACTTCAGTTTTCGGCGCGAAGCCTCTTTTTCCTACCTGCCTCGTATAGGTTTTAAAAAAAGAAAACAGTTTTTCGATAATATTTGTTGAGTTTTTGGCCAGAAATTTGTTCGCAAGTAGAACCCTACAAAATGACGTTGTATCGTGGTGGAAAATTCATAAGCTTTCCTTCCACAAACATATTTTTTTTTCTAACGAACTTATATTCTCATACTTCGAAAATAACATGCTTTGTTTACCAGTCGATCTACTGGAAATAATTCCCAGTGCCCAACACCGCGATAATCAAAGAAAACAGTCGACATTATTATGACTTTTGATCGAATTTAACGTGTTTCTTTCCATTTCGACTCAAGTAGAAGGCGCCATTCATATGATAATTGAACGGTTTGTAATTCGTAAAACCCATATACGCAGGCGGTCCTAGCAAAGAAGACAACAAATTTGTTAACAATTTTCTTTATTTTTCAACATAATCTCATTTTAGCTCGATACACTTTTTCCACCGGTATTCAATAGCTTCTTTACCTTGCTTATAGTCAAAACTGTCAAATTCCTTAAAATAGCCACCAACCGTAGACTACAGTTCTTCATTGTTGGCAAATATTTTAACACCGAGCCATTTTTTCAAGTTTGAAAAATAGTCCGAAGGAGCTAAATCTGGTGAATAAAGTGCGTGATGCAGCAGTTCGAAATTTAATTCATTAATTTTAGCTATCGCAATAGTGAATGTGTGAACTGCAGCATTGGCATGATTCCCCCATTCCAATCCACTGCTTTGACTATTCCTTTGTCTCAGATGTGAAATGGTGGACCCAGGGCTCATCTATGTTTATAAATCGTCGCAAAAATTCGTAATTATTGTGGTGGAAGATCGTCAAACACTCTACTGAAACAGCTTTACGACGCTATTTTGCTCTATTAAAAGCAAATGCGGCACCCATCTTGGGCACAGCTTTCTCATGCTCAAAACTCCGGTCAATATATGATGTATATAATTTTTTAAAATGCTTACCATTTCAGCTACCTCACGCACCTTCAGTTGACGATCATTCAACAGCATTTGGTGAATTTTCTTAACCGTGTCTGGCGTGGGCACCTCAATTGTTCGACCGCTACGGTTTTTGTCTTCGCAGTTTATATGACCTCTCTTAAATTCTGCTACCCAATATTTTACAATCGTAAAGTAAGGAGCAGGCTCGCTCAGAACAGAATTCAGCTCGGCTTTAATATTGATTGGACTGAGACCATTCAAATGCAAATATTAAATTACAATTTTTCCCACGTTTACAAATTAACTGGGATCATTTGCTTTCGATGGCTCGAATAAAAATAATAAACAAGGTGGCGCTTTGAAACTTAAAATATATATTTTATGAGGTTGCCACTTTTTTCAAACTATTGCCACCCTCTTGTACTCACCAGTTATAATGTGCTGCAAATGTGGAGTCGGTCTGTTGATCTCTTCCAGCATGTCTTCTGTTTTGAATATAATTCATATTTTTCGGGATTGGTGCGGAACCAGTGCTTCAGAATCACTTAAGAGTCGGTATGAAAAAATATCATCACTTCTGCGAGAAATCCACATTAAATTCATGGTAACTGATCAGAATTTGAAGCACTTTGGATCCAGAGAAGTGCTTATTGTTATTTTATTGTTATTTACTGTTACTGTAAAGTGGTTATTATGCATCCCTTAATAAGAAATTCCAAACACTCCGATCTTAATTGAATACTTTCCAATTTGTCATACCGAATATTGATAGTATCTCCGAAATTTAGTCCTTCCAACAGAGTCGCACTCTTTTACGGCGCCCGTCGAACTTAATGTCGTATACATTTTATACAGGCTTGTTTTTATCTATCGCCATAACTTAAATTGGATCTGTGGCAGGTAAAATCATCCAGTACTTCAATATTATAGGACCGAAGTTTACCCAACGCCGCAAATAAAAAAATCTTTATAGTCTGGGTTTTATCCTCTCTACAGCCCGAACACCTGCACAGTGTCCGTAAAGGCTGCAGTAACATCATACATCTACCCGGGATGGTAATATCATCAGCGTGCACAAGTAGCATTTGACTTTTGATAAAGATAGTGTCAGTCTTGTTCACTGCAGCTTTCATCATCATCATAAATATGTTCAAGAGATCACATAAGTGACTATCGCCCAATTTATGACCTCATTTGGTGCAAACCTTCTCAGTGAGATCTCCACTATCCTTCACTAAAGACCTCGTATCCAACAGTATCATTCCTCAAATTCGTCTCAACTTCATCAACTTCACAAGGGATACCAAGCTCAAAATAATATCTATTTAGATATTTAGATATCTATCCTTTACTAAAGACCTCGTATCGAACAGTATCATTCCTCAAATTCGTCCCAACTTCATAACTTCACAGGGGATACCAAGCTCAAAATAATATCTATTTATATGTAGATAGGTTTCTGTTTCATAATGGCAATGTAACAACGATAGGGTGCAACCAAGTCAGGTTTTATTTAGTCCTACAGAAAAGGCTCGACTAGATCGTATATGCTATGGATAAAAAAACTGACCGTTGTTATGCACACCTTGATCGTTTTCTTTTTAAACCAGCTACCTGTCGCCAAATATGTTTGGGTGCTACGGATTTTGTTATACAGTTGCTGCGATTAGATTTCAATTTCGACAGTTATTATTTCTGTTATACTGAGTGGTTCAAGAATCTGCTGTACTTTTTCACACAAATGTTATTACACATTCGATTTGTGTCTAAATCTGATATATTCGTACATTCGAAATATGCAATAATTTTTGCGTAAATTTAACCACACCATTTTCAACACTCTTCCCTTACAGAGATTTTCGTTTTGAACGAAATAGATTTGGAAATGTTTACAACCCTAACTGAAGAAAATCTTATGGAGTTGGGCATTACCGCCTTTGGAGCACGTAAGAAAATGCTGGTGGCCATTCATACTTTACAAGCAAATGAGGCAGCTACCTCTACAATGCCACAGACGTCATCGAACGCCTCTTCGCCACGTTTTTCAGGATCTGCAGCACCGGGCGCTGAACGTAGACCTTCAAACCAGTGGTAGAAACAAATACACACCCCAAACAAAAGTTTAAACCTCATTTTGAAGCAATCACAAATTGCCGATAACATTGAAGAGTGCTTTAAGATTTTCTTTAATTCATAGGAGGTGTTTATTTAAATTAACTTATATTGGTTAAAAGCCCACACTTTAAATTACTGTAGTTTCTGAAAGTTGAAATTTTAGCTTTCATTTCTACACAGTTTTTATTATTATTTTATTATTGTTATTTTTCTTTCTGTATTTACGTAATGTTATTGCATGCTTTTTTCTTCGAAAATCTTTCATTATTTATTAACCATTGAATTCATTTGATATGTATTTTAAACATTGTTTTTTTCTAAAGAAAAGAAGACTTTCTCTTAAATGAAAATTGTAAAAAATTACTACGAAAAAACTTGTACATTCTCTACAGTGCATTAGAATTGGTGTTGAGGGGCAGACTAAGTACTTGGCCTGATGAAATTTAATTAATAAATTTTATAACTTGCAACTCAATAACTATAAAAATGCCACTAAACAAAACCTATCTATTATGACTTATACTCGTATTTGTACACAAATTTCTCCAGAAAGGCTACAGTTTGCCTTTCAGTGCCGCTTTCGTCATTGTAGAGAATTTATTGATTGTCTCTATAAGAAGTCTTTGATTACTTTATTTAATTTATTATTAGTATTATATATATATTTTTTTTTTTGTATTTACTTTTTTACTATTATTATTTATTATTTTTTTTATATATTTATTAAATATGGATTATTATTGGCAAATTGGAACATAAAAAGAAAAAGAAAAAAAAAAACGTTAACAAAAATTAAAATATTATTAAGATAAAACTCACATAAACTCGAAACTGTTTAAAGATTTATAATGAAATTGAAAACATATAATAAAAAGAAATTTAATACTGGAACATGACACATTTGTAATAATTTAAAAGAGGCTCAATAGGTTACATAGATTTAATTCCCGATACGACCATCTGTCATTATTTGAGCGGCAGTCATTCCGATGTATCTGACGAATATTTCGAGCAGTCCCTCTCAGACTGTGAATTTCATAATAGTTGTTAAAATTTAGGTTTTCCTGAGTTTGTCTGAAAATAGGATACGTGTAAGTTTCTGAACGTAAGAAGTTCTCCCATTTCCGCGTATGCTTCCAGTTTGCTGAAACATGATGATAAAAATGTATATATATTCGACGCGCAACTAAGTTTTTTTTTTTATAAAAATTTAACTTTATTATGAAAACATATTTACAAATGATTCACTGAAAGTATTGCCCATCATTAGGTTCTACTTTTTCCCACATTTCTGGCAAAGCTCGAATTCCGTCACGGTAAAATCGTTCATCTTTTATCTTATCTATCCACGAATCTAGCCATTCCTGTATGTCGTCTTATGAATGGAACATAGAACATAGAACAAAACAAGTGATAATTGAATGGCGCAATATCGACATTTCTTGCGCAAAGCTCTGCTCAATCGTACTGATTGAAGTTGATACCGATCGCCAGCGATGGTTTCGCTTGGTTTCAACAGCTCGTAATAAATAACACCGACCTGATCTTACCAAATACAGAGCATAACTTTAGCGTCGACGTAGAAGGATGACCGGGAAGCCCCTATGACTTTCTTTTCTTTGGATTGGTGTAATGAATAAATTTTTCATCACCCGTTACAATACGATGACGAAACCCCTACCTTTTTTATAGCTGAAGCAGTTGTTCACAGGCGAAAAAACGACCCTCAACGTCCCATGGCTTCAACTTATAAGGAGCCCAAGTTCCTTGCTTTTGAATCATTTCCAACGCATGTAATCGATTGGAAATGGCTTGGCCGGTAACATGGGTTTGACACGGATCCCCATCAATCCCGTCAATTCAGTGTCTTCGAAAGTTTTCCGTCTTCCTCCACGCGAACGACCGTCAAATCAAAATCACCGTTTTTAAAGCGACGAAACTAATCTCGGCACGTTGTTTCGCTTAAAGCAACATCTCCGTAAATGCTTTGAAGCGTCTCGAGGAGCATCAGCCGCCGTTTTCTTCGATTAAAAGAAGAAAATTAATACTTCCCGCGTACATCGATTATTTGGCACAAATCGAGTAGCACTTACAGCTAGTGCCATCTATTGGAAAACAGCGGGAACTTAGTTCCGCACCTAATATTTAAGATTTTTGTAAGTAAAAAAGTGCATATTATCCTAATGGGTTACATAACCTCACCATATTCGTAGGAGATTTATTTATCCATGGAAAGCAGATGTCAATATCTCCCAAAGATAACAATTTCGTTATGTAAGTTCAAGGGTTACATTAGAACCAGATTTTGAGCACTGCATCGTCATCTTAAAAACTTGTCCATGACTTAAGCTAGGCTTAAATTGAATACTAAGACTGCCTTCAAAATGGCAGCAGCAATTTAATTTTTGTCAGTCTCTATCCCTCTCAAAATAATCCACATAAAGACCTTTTACTTATTGCTCAAAAATGTAATAAAGTTATTTATTGATTTCAACTGCAGTTGCTGTTGATTTGAATATTTTTTCCTTGTTTAATAGAGTTAGCTGTTGTCAGGGTTCAAGTCCATGCTAGTTACCATTTATGAGGTGAAAGAAACCAACGTCTTTATTTCCTTGAATAAAATCATAGCATATTTTAATGCGTAATATAACAATATTGAATCTAAATTGCTGACACTAACATGACATGACAACATGACATGTATTCTCTGTTTCATTCCTCTTTAAGCTGCTTTCACAAAGTAAGGACAAAATGATGGATGCGACAAGATGCACTTTTTTCCCCTATATTTTCGACTTGTTATGTATAATTCATCCAATATATGTAGGCCATTAATTATATGTTGTATCGCTTAATACAGTGTGTCCGTCGGGAAGGTATACTACTTTGTTTGTTTATAATTTTTGATTAAATTATATTGATAAATGTTTTATTTAATGTCGGCAATTATCATACATAATATACAATACATAATAATACAATATCATATAAATGTTCGCCTCTGTTAGTCTCACAAATGCGAGCCCTTTTGAGCAAATTTTCCACTACATTCGCTTACATTTCACGCGTTATTTCATTAATTTTATCACGAATATCTTGTTTGAATTGCTCAAGCGTTTCTGCTTTGTTTGCATAATCCTTGCTTTTAAGATATCCCCACAAAAAGAAGTCCGGAGCAGATGAATCAGGCGACCGTGGAGGCCAATCAACATCACCACTTCTTAAAATAACTTGTGGAAAGAAGTCTCGCAATAATTCCATTGTAATCCTGGCTATATGTGGTGTTGCACCGTCTTGTTGATACTACATATTAATCAAGCCCAAAGCGCAGTTTTCAATCATAACACGATATCGCTCCCCATTGACAGTTACCTTTACGCCGTTTTCAGTTTCAAAAAAGTAAGGTCCAATGACTCCTCCTGACCAAATTGCTCACCAGACTGTCACTTTTAATGGATGCAAAGGTGACTGATGAATAATTTGAGGGTTTTCCATTGCCCAGAACTGACTATTCTGTTTATTCACATATCCATTCAAATGAAAATGTGCCTCGTCACCCATTATGATTTTTTCGTGAAAATCGGGGTTGTCATGGACGAGCTACAACACACTATTGGCGGCGTAAATGGTTTTGTGGAAGAAGCTCTTGTGTCAACTGAATCTTAAATGGAAACAAATGCAAATTCTTCTGTAAAATTGCGGCCAAAGTTGTTCTTCGAAGACCAAGCTCCTGACCACGGCGTCGAATTGAAGTTGATGGATTGTTTGGAACACTTTCTAGAGCAGTAGCGTCGAATTGAGGTTGATGGATTGTTTTGAACACTTTCTAGAGCAGCAGTAATGTTTTCAGCCGATCTTGCAGTACGTTGTAGTCCATGTTTGGCCCTATCAGCTACAGACCCTTTTTCTTCGAAATCATTCACTACACGATAAATAGTGCGTATTGTTGGCACGTTGTTTCTTCCAAAAATTTCACGTAACTTTCGTCACAGTAATCGATGATTGATTTTGATAAAATGCTTTAACGATTAAACCACGTTGGTTTATCGAACATTTTTGAATAATAAATTTGCCACGTCTCTACTTCACGACTGCCAAATATGAACTGTCAAGACTAATGTTTACTAAATTGGCGGCAAAACAAAGTAGTATACATTCCCGACGGACACCCTGTATAACAGGAGGATGTTTTGAGGTATCTCCACGAATCCACTTAAATTTTGAATTGTACAACTGCCTAGTTTGGGACTTTACCTGAAAGAGCTCATCGCATCCTCTCTGGTACTTTTCATACAAAATTTCGAACAAGACGAAACACATTTTCCTTCATAGTTTGCCGTTTTTATATCAGATGTATACAAAATTTTGAATGGCGCCATATAGTTTAGTGCAATACAATTAACCTTAATAGCTAATTTTCTTCGAAATTTTAAAATATTTATGTAAATTTGGCAAATCTTTGCGTACTATAATTTAATTATGTATTCTAGCAAAGAACTGAAGCTAAACGAACTAACCGTATTCATTCTGGTATATCCCTCACACAATGACTTACAATTCATATAGTATAATTTAAAGATCACAATCTTCATTAGCCCAAGATTAGATCTGTCTTATTTTTTTTCTGAGCATAAAGTTACTCGTGAATCTGGGATAATTTTTTCGCATTAAGCCAGTCTAGATTAAAATCTAAAATAATTTTCTACTGCACAAATGTCGCTTTTAAGAACTATGGCTCAAAATGATCCGGATCTTTGCCATTATGAATTATAAATGAAATCTATTAAATTTTGCAGTTTTAAGATGAAACTTGAGGATGAGTGTAATTGGCTTTAAATGACTGAAATTGCTGTACGGTTTCGCATGTCTTTTAAGTTCGTTTTATGAAATTATGAATTATAAATGAAATCTATTAAATTTTGGAGTCCCAGCATTAGGACTGAGGATGAGTGTAATTCGGTTTAAATGACTGATATGTCTGTACGGCTTCGCATGTACTTCAATTTCATCTTATGAGCTACGTGGACTTCAAAATTTCGTATATCGAACCTTATCCTTTCTAATTAATGCCTCATCTTAAAGCTAGTATAAAAAAACTGGTCATGGAATTCGAAACTTTTCACCAGACGGTACAATTTTATTTCTTTTTTGCTTAGAAAATTATCTTTCACTAATTTGTATACAACTGATATATAAAAAGCTGATATAGAAAAGAATATAGTATTAACTTTTGTGTGAAAATATTCTACTGTCATGCCAGAATGTCATTTAATGCGAAGATTATGTATGCATGCCAAAGGGTAACTGGCTCTATTGCGATTAGTGGCTTACTCTTACTAACTATTGTGAATCACATACATGTGTATAACATTTATTGAACAATTCAACCTTCTAACAGATTGTTGTTCATTCACAAGTGGTTTTTGAATGCACTGCAGGAATTGGTCTTAAACAATTGTATTCAAACTTCCCAATCACGGACATGAACCGAGTGTAATAACAATGTTAAAGCAGTATATTCCTTTACTTGCTGAAGCAAACCGACCATAAATTATTATTACGACTTAAACAATTTTATTCTTTTAATAACAGTTTGGTATCAACATTCATCAGCCTTTCTGCACATAAATTGATGACTTACATATTTTAGCGTAATGCGTTAGTTTTTAAAGTATATCAAATTCTATGAGGGCGGACCCAAAACTACCTGCTTTTACGTATAGATGGTGCCAGTAGTTTAAAAAACAATTATTTTTGTGAAAAATGGCAACAATAAAAGTCATCTCTTGAGTTTTAAGGCCCCACGTTGTTTATTATTTTTATTTGAGCCATCAAAAGTAAACGATCTCAGTTAATTTGTAAACATGGAAAATATTGGTCATCGTTATGTTATTCTATATTTCCATTTGAAAGGTCTCAGTCCAAGCAATATTAAAGCCGAACTAGATTCTACTCTGGGGGAGTCTTCTCCTTCGTTTACGATTGTAAAATGTTAGACGGGAGAATTTAAACGAAGCCGTACGAGTTAGCTGCCAAAACTACCAATTGAGGTCTTCCACAAGAAGAAAATCCACAAAATGGTATTTAATGATTGGCTGAAATTATAGGAATTTCAAAAAGTGTCTTACACCGTATATTGACCGTAGATCTGAAGACGAGAAAGCTGTGTGCAAGATGAGTGCCGCGCTTGCTTTCAATAGAGCAAAAACAGCTCGTAAAAATGTTTCAGTAGAGTCTTTGGCATTGTTTCGCCGCAGTAAATCCGAATTTTTGTGTCGATTTATAACCGTAGATGGAACCACTATTTCACACCTGAGGCAAAGGAACAGTCAAAGCAATGGGCAGGAATGGGAGAATCGTGTCCAACGAAGGCGAAAACGATTCCACCTGCAGGTAAGGTTATGCCGTCTGTTTTTTGGGATGTGCATGAGTTTATTTTTATTGATTACCTTTTGAAACAAAAAACCATCAACAGCAAATATTATGTTAATTTATTGCAGCGTTTAGGCGATTAAATTATGGCGAAAAGGCCGCATTTGGTGAAAAAGAAAGTATTGTTTCATCAAGACAATGCTCCAGTTTACACGTCCACTATTGCGATGACCAAAATTAATGCTTCATCACTCGCCTTATTCGACAGAGTTAGCTCCCTCTGATTATTTTCTATTTCCAAACTTGAATAAATGATTCGATGGTAAAAGATTTGCTAACAATGAAGAGGTGGAGTCTGCTGTTGATAGCTGTTTTAAGGAGCTTGACAGTTCTTAACATAAACAGTGTGTAGAAGCTATTGAATAACGCTGGAAAAAGTATAAAAGGAGATTCTACTAAAAAATAAAGAAAATTTGTCTCTTTGGCACTGCCTTTGTATGTATGGTTGCAAAGCTCAAGATTGCTTAACGCAAAATTTCTGTGAAACACAGTAGCCAGAAATGAATACGCCAACTCCTTATGTTGTATGTAATTATGTTGTGCCATTATTTTAAAATTTTGGAGCTTTTTCGTTTTACGAGTCTAACCAGGTGAAAAATGTGGACTACATAGTAAAGACAAGAACCAAGTGTTATGTTGCCATATCACATTTAATTCATATTCCACACAATTTGCTACAAAGACCATAGACTGTGCTATGTAATTTAACCTCTGTGATGTTAAATTACTTACTAGAGAAACCATCTCTCTGGGCTCTAAAGGTTAAAATGTTCGACCGGTAGACTTAAGCCTTCCAGTTTTCTTGTTGAATAGAGTTTGATAACATTCTGGTTCAAGTCCGTGCTATTTACCGTTTATCGGTCATATGAAATCAGTGGCAATCACCATTATAATAATGCCGTTGCATGCTTTCAGGCGTAACATAAAACTTCCCCTCAAACATTGGAGACATTTAGTTTGATTGAGGCTACGAGGAATGTCTGAGGTAAGCGATTTGGTTTCTTTAGATAAATCAACCGCAATGCTTATAATGCAACGATATTTTAGAGAGTCAAGGAAATTGAAAGTACAGCTGATATGTAGAAGCACATTAATTCAGATATAGATTTGTAGTGGCTAAAAGACTTCTATACCTTGTTTCGAGAATTATACCTATAAAAAAGCGAATAGCCACAGTTGGCGTCATGGGCGCATAGGTGGTACAGGGCCCACGCCATAGCCTAATCCAACAGACTATCTCGATTATTACGACAAAACGCCGTAACTGCGATGTCCCTAAAACACACAGTGATAATATATTGCGAGGGCAGCAAGTTGCAGCGTTTCAACAAGTAGAAGCGTTTAAGCAAGTTGTAACATCGAAAAACAGGTTTAAATGATAATATATTATTATGAAAGTGGGTGTTCGGATAAGATTATGAAAATACAATGTGAGATATTGTCTAATCGATGAATCGATGGAAATCGGCGAAGTAACCAAGGGCGTTTTTTGGTACCTCCCAAAAAATTGGCTTCATATTTTTCAAATAGTTGTACCGAATTCGGTAGAATATCATAGGTTGAGTGAATAAAGTACAAGAAATATAAATGGATGGTATTGCTGCACCCGTTCTGGTACCTCTTCCTTACAAATTGAGCGATTTATCGAAAATAAATTTTTCCGCTGTCAGCCCTAATTAGTAGACTTCAGTTACTTAAATTTTCGTCAGTTAAATTGCATTATAAAACAATTTATATGCATGCATCAGACATATAGTAAACTTAGGTCTGCGAATGAAAATTGACTGTATAGTAGGGAACTCTTAGAGTACCATACATACAAATTGACCAATATGGCAAAAAATCAATGGTCCTTCCATGGTTTCTAAGCGAAAGAAAGTTATAATTTTACGTCTTTCCTTTTAAAGCACATTTAAATTTGGAGTATTTTCTCTTCGATAAGAACCGAGCGATTTGTCACGCATTTTCTGATTCTCTTCACATTTTTCAACAAACGGCATTGGGGGAAGTTATAAGCAAGATAGTTCATCTGACTGAATTTTCTGTGATGGTTTTAACTAAAAAATAATTAATTACGCATCCGTAGCTTGTTCGCCTAATTGCGGGTTCAATCCCTCATACAGCCAGCTCGATGTGTCTGATGAACACTTCGAATAGCCGAGTAATTGACAAGTATGGTAAATGTTTCTCAAACTGTGGATTCCGTTCAGAGAATGTAATAAACTCTATCACAACTCATTCATGAGATTCAAGCGAATTTGTTTTTCATTTTTTAATAGTTGTATATAAAATGTAAAGAGTTTTTTTTTGTCTAATTGAACTTTCAGCCGCCTGCACCCTGTACCATTCGATTACGGTGACACATTGACAAATTGGTTATAGGTGATGTTTGAATGCGAAGCCAAAATTAATTTAAAAATAGTCCAAATTTTATATTCCTTCCTTGGAAGGGTGTTCCAACAAGAATGCAAGATTTAAATGACTGATGCAGCAATTGAATTGTTTCTCTGGCTGTATGACATGTGGCACCATCACTTGAGGATTTTCCTCACCATCAAGATGGAAATGGGCCTCGTCACTGAAGATGATTTTGTCGGCAAAATCAGCATTTTCATGTTGTCTCTCCAATACCCAATTAACGAACTCCCTTCGCTGTCCATGGTCAGCTGGCTTTAGATCCTGAGTCAATTGAACTTTGTATGCATGAAGAAGCAAATCTTTCGTCAAAATTAGCGGAATAGTGGATTTGGAGACACCAATTTGCTGAGCTTGGTGTCGAATTGAGGTGAATGGAGTTTGAGCGACATCGACCTGGTCGAAGGCGCGTTGTTGTCTTTACATCACTAACAGACCCAATTTTGGCAAATTTATCCATTAATCTCTTTACGGTTGACTCTTTTGGAGCATTATTGTGACTCCAAATTGATCGCAATTTGCGAACTGTAGCCGCAAAACTTTCACCACTTTGGAAAAACAATTTCACACTGAGAATGCGTTGTTAATTCGTGTAGCGCTCCATTTTTACTAACCTCGTACCTTCTACTAGCAAATAATAACAATTGTTCAAAGGTCAAACAATGACACTTCGAATGGCGCCAAATTTAAATCTTGCGTTCTTGTTGGGGCACTCTTTAGTATGAGTATTTTCTTCTCTTGTTTTGATTAATCACTCAAACAGTATTCTAGCAGTAAATTTCGTTGATAGGTGGAGGCTTACTAACGATACTTTACTTCTAACGATATAAGTTAGTTCGTCCCCAAATCTCAGTCACATAAGTAATCCTCAATTATTGTGTAGAGCAACAGAATCATTGGAAAAGCTGAAATACGCAGTCATTTTACCAAAATATCATCGCCAATTAATGATTGTGGCCTCAGGGCCTATAAAAATCGGAATTTAATGCTTACGTGCTTTGGCGTTCTCATTTCTATAAAACCTCTTAAGCAAATATTTGTCGATGTTCCAAATGTTCCAAATTTGTCGATGTCCCGCGAAAATAGGTGACATTATTAAGGATTCTAAAAATCCAATTAATATAACAAAGAAGCCAATTTGTTATTTCCAGCTCTTTGATAGAAATAGCCAATTCGCATGTTATCCAAGGGCTGGAAGTGCCATTCAGAATAAAACTCTGCTGCTAATTTTATTTCCAATCTTCATATTTATTTGCAAAATCATTCATTTATTTTATAATAATATTATTTATGTATCAATAATATTCTCTTCTTTTCGATAAGATATGACTATTTTTAAAATATTTTATTTATATGCTTATTATTATTTATTCATTTATTTATGTTTTTTTTTTTTTTTTTTTTTTGGTTTTAAATATTTTACAATATATTTATTTTTTTAGTGTATTTATTATTTGCATTATATTTATTGTTATTTAGTTTTACGTAATATTACAATTATTATTTTATTTTTATAATTATTATTATTTTTTGTAATACAATTAATATATAATGTCATAATTATGTGTTGTAATTAATGTTTACTATTTATTATAATATAACAATAGCGTGTTCATTATTATAATATTTTGTATGTTTAATTCATGGTAATAATTATTTTACATAACTTTTATGTTTTTCATAACATTTATGAGGATTTTATTTATTTTTCCTTTTCGTTATTAATATTATTAAGTCTAAGTATTTACATAGGTTATGAATATGAGTAATCGTTTTAAATGACAACTAATTCTTTGTATAATGTTTTACATATTTCATAAAGGATTTAAACAAAATTTTTGATATTTTAATTTTCTTTGTCCTTTGAATTGTGTCGAAAGACTGTTTGTTTTTTTTCTTTGTCTTTTCAAAAACTTGAAATCTAATACTATTTACAAACAATTTTCAAAACTTATCCATTAAAAATCGTTTACTAATTTTGAAATTATACAAAGCTCGAAACCTAAACACATTCGCTAAAATAAATTTAAAATTTCCACTGTTTCGTTTCTATTACAAATTTTCCACAATATTCCAATATTGTTTAATTTGTTGTCATATTTTTCCGGTTGTAATTTTAATGTATATTCATATATATATATAACTTAAGGAAGACAATTGGCACAACACTTTTGCTAAATGCTATATATACGTTAATATGAAATCAAAGACTTACCCCCAAATAACGTCAATAATAATTTAGGTTTTATTACATTTTTATTTTACACTATGAAATTTCCACAATTTCGATTTTATTTGACTTTTGCTTTTGGGGCTCATAAAATGCCACCAAATAATTTCATTGTAATTTTTTTATTATTACTGTTTACTCTTTACCGGGGTTTTTCTTCTGTTGATTTTTTTTTAACTTTCATTATTTACATTGCATGTTTTTTAGTTTTGAATTTTTTTTTTTGTTTTTTCTCTTTTTGTTTTCATATTATTTTACATGTAATGTATAGATAGATGTATGTGTATGTTGCAAAAATGTAAAAGAATATGATAAATTTTAAAGATGCTACACTCTAGATATCAATAGAAAACTACCTAATCAATACAAGGAGATGTTCCTTAAATCCAATTAAAATATCTTGCATACTTTAAAGGTAGAATTAATGTAATATTCCTTGCATATTTTATGGCTTTTAAATTGCACAAATAATGTTTTTTTCAATTATTATATAACGATGTATAGATAATGCTTTGCTAAATAGTTTTTTTTTTTTTTTTGGAAAGTGAAAAGCATTTGGCAAACGGCAAAAGAATTTTGTGGTAAAACTTTGTCAGGCTTCTTCCTTTAGATTTTTTAGAACATAAGTTAGAATCTACGAACCTTACAATACCATATCATATGGCATATCATTTATGACAGCTTAACGTTAGTTATATAAAATCTATATATAAACGTGAAAGCTGTATCAAAAATGATCTTACGGAAGAGCCTATTTAAGTCGAAAGAAACAAAATTTGATTCTACGGTAGTATTGAAGAAGTACAAAAGTACGGACACACTGTCAGCCATTTTAACAAGCCTCGCACTTGATACTAGCAAATATTATTAGCAGATAGCCTGCCAATGATAAATCGATTTAAGGGAAGAGTATAAATTATGATTTGTTTAAGACCAGCATTTCTAAATGTTTCAGTTACATACTAGCCAATAAAGAAATTTCAATTAAGTGAACCGATTTCAAATTATTCCATATGGAATCTATAGAGAAATCAAATTTTGTATGGGATTTACCCAAAGTGACAAAGCAATACAGTCCATTTTTATTCTCAGAACTAAGTTTACTATGATTATGATGAATATAGGACATAATAGGTAATATGTTTGGGAAATAAAGCAGTTATCTTTAAATACAAAAAAATATAGGTTACAACAGTTTGACGACGAGAAATTTCTGGTGGAAGATTGATTTTCGGTAAATCGGTAGTTTTGTGTGGAAGATAGCAGAAGGGGTGTGGCAGTGTAGTCCATTTTTAATCTTTCACGTAATTTTACCTATCTTTGACGTACCAAATTTGAATACGATAAATTGATCATTTGTATGGAAGACATAAAAATGAACATGGTCTATTTTTATCAAATTTCTCCAGGCATTATAAAGCAAAATAATTGACAAAAATGAAGGCTACTGAAGTCTGTCATGTAGCAATTACAGTGGAAAGAACGAATTCTGGAAAATCATATAATTTGTATGGTATTTAGCAAAAGGAGCATGATAATATAATTAATTTTCTTTCTCATACCTAAGTTTATCAAACACTTGACCTGTGGTACATTTTGAGAATTCAGTGTAACTGAATAAAAATATCAGAACCAACGAATTATACATTTATAAAATCAGCTATATATATGGGGGAGGCAACAGAAATTGTGACGACCGTTACGAACAATGTAGTTAACGAAAATTCAGTTTCTGCAGCATTTGAATTGAAGATAACGGGGAACAAATTGAAGTTAAGAAAATTGGTTCATTTTGTTTGGGAGATGAAAGAAGTAGCGGGACGATATGACTTATTCGCGATATCAAGTTATGATCTGGCAAAGTATTTTTAAGAAATTTAATGAAGTTTTATCACCAAACAGATAACCAGCTAGTCAGACGGATTTAGGTCAATGGACTTTAAAAGTGATTAAACAAAAGAGGAGAGTAATACAGTGATTTTAAAGGGATAAAATGTTGGAATGATATAATATATGTAGTTTGAATTACTACAGAGAAATCATCTGTCACTGGTATCCAAAATATGAAATGTTTGACTAGTATGTTCAAGCAGAATTTTCTTGTTTGACAGAAATTTATATATTTATATGTGGTTCAAGTCCATGCTATTTGCTATTTGTCAGCCATATGAAATCAATGGCAATGATCTCTTTAACAACACCGTTACATGTTTTTAGGAGTAATATAAATCTTCCCCTCAAACATTGATGGCATTTGGTTGATCGACCCAACAGTGAGTATTTTAGTTGGGCGAGTTCGTTTATCAACATAATTTCACCTCTATGACTAATACACTCAAGATTTTTCGTGTTCAATGAAATTTGATGATATTTTGGTTGAAGTCTATGCTATTTGCAGTTACTATTTAAAGGATACTAATTCGAATGTTATTTAATACAAAAACTTAGTATGCTTTCAGGCTTAATGTAAATAATTGCCTTAAACAATGGAGTTGGGACGTCTATATTATTCCGCTTTATGTGTGAAACACAACCTGTCAAAATTCATTTTGTGTTTTACACATTTGGATTCTTCCTTCTGTAATTTGCATTGTTTGCAGTATCAAATGATATACACCTTGATTTCATCGGGAGAGGGTATAATAACATGCATTAAATTCATTGCAAAATTTAGCTGCAGATCTTAGTTTACTTAGCAGCTGTGTTCAAATCGTTGTGGATAGAAGATGAAGAGATTTCAATTCCCCCTCCCCATATAGCCTTCTTAACATATTACTGCAAATTGATCTTGTGCAAATGATGATTAAACCTTAATGCGTTCGAACAATTTTCTACGTCCGTAGCATTTGTCATTTATTGCCTACAGGAAACCAATGCAACTTCTTTCTGGAATTAAAACACATCATTACTTTAGGCGTAATATAAATCATTGCTTCAAACATTGGACATATTTTGTTTGGTGGAACATATTATAGAGAAAAATAATATCGAAGTTTCAGAACACTTTCCATGCTGACTTTTCTTGTTCGTTAGAGCTTGACATCATTACTTTTTGGTAACTATTACGAAACGGCAGCAATAATCCCTAGATTATCACTGCAGCATTCTTTAAGGTATATATTATATGCCCTTTCATATTGGGTATATTTGATATCGATTTTATTCGAATACATTATATTTACCATAGTGGCACTGCATACTTTCAGGTGCATTTAGATCAGCACCCAACAAAAAAAAAAAAAAAAAAAAAAATGGAAATCATTCATTGAGAATAATAAATTCATATCCTCTCACCAATGCCATATGAGCATATTAATTAAGTATTAATTACGCCAAGAAAGAGACCGTTGAAATTAAGGCAGTCGTTGTAAGAATAATAAACGTTATTAGTATTTTTTTTCTGATGCAGAAACTTGAAGTTATTTAACATGTATTTAAAATTGTTGTTATTTATAAATTCTAATCAAAAGAAGAAAATTTCATAAAAAATTGAATAAAGAATTTTTTTTTGCTTCAGAGAATCTGGTGGAAAGGTAGTGAAAATGTACCCTTCTGAAGACAAAGCAAATTCATTTCATCGATCATACCTTAATTTGTCAACCCTTTTTAATAACGACCAGCAAATCGTTTTAATTTCGCTGGACCTTCTTTTTTACTGGGCAAGAACCAAGCTTGGTGCTTTTTATGAAAGCTACATCGAAATTTGGTTCTATGACGCCATAGTGAGGCAACTTATTTTGAGAAATATTTATGCCTTCTTAACAAAGGTTTATAGACAAAAATCACACTTTAGGAATTCTAAAATGCTCAGCATAAAGCACGAAGAAGCCCAGCATGCATTTGAACTAGAGTTGCCAAACCTTCAACCCTATTGTCTCATTTACAGAAACATATTCGTAAGTTGCAGTCTCATCTAAGACATGGGGAAAAAATGTATTTGTGAGCTATACTAAAATATAAACCGTTTCTTATCTAACTCACCTGCCAAATTTACACGATACCGGTTACTGTATTCAGCTTTTATAAATGTATAATAAAACAAAATTTGGCCAATTTTGGCGTCAAAAAATTCAATTTGTAATCTAGTTCTTTCAGCAGCTAAGAAAAATAATAATAAACTCTTAAATCCTTCTGAAACCATCTCAATTCAAAAAATAAAATCATCTATTCTTTGTGAATTTCCCCAAACATAAATGGAAAATATGATTATCGTTTGAAATTTTTCTATTTTCAAAGAATATTACAATAGTTCTGAATAATTTGTCTTGCCTTACGTTGACAAACCACCATAAATTACTATGAGTACAAAGGCGTAGCATACTTTTAGGCTTAATTTAATGTAGTCGAATATTGCAAGCAGTCTATAAAGTTTGAGCAAGATAGACGTTAAAGTTGAAAAAAAAACAACAATGAAACATGATTTTAATATTCGTCCACAGTTAAAGTTTGCAGATCGTCTGAAGTATTTCAAAAATTTTATTTTTGTAAAATACATTAATCATACCTAAAATTTATCATTTTCTTTTAAACCACTTTTCAAAATATTATTTTTTTTTATATAATATTTTCATATATATATATATAGATCTCGTAATTTAAGGAACTAGTTACCGTTGTTTTTTATGGATTCAATTTTGTTTTGAAATAAACCAATTATATTTAATAAATTATAGATTTATTTGTTTTTGTTAAAATGAAATTTTGATGGCCTAAAAGTTTGTATTAAATTTGTTCACCTCTTTCGGTGTTTTCTTTGCCAAACTTGTAACGGTACTTATTTTCCTCAAGAAATAAATGTTTTTTGTTGTTTCTTTTTTTGGTTGTCTGAATATTTACGACCAGCATATATTTACATATTTACAATTTTAATTATTTTTATTATTATATATTTATAGCGAAATTATTTGTTTTACGTACTGTATTGTTTTAGCACTATTAACGATTATCCTATAATGCTCAATATTTATTTATGTATAATTTTATAAATAGACTTGGATAATGAGAAGGTAAATGATGGAGTTACAATTCCTTTATAATTTGGATTCTGAGATAACTGAGAGTTTAGGAAAATAAGAATGTGGGTTATAATTTTTTAATAATTCCAAAGCGATTACTAAATAGTGTTGCACTATTTATTGAACGGATGCCCAATACATTGTTTGAAAGTTTTCTTAATATTTTTGTGGTTTATTTATTTCCTGTCTACATCAGATATTATATATAACGAAGCTAGTCAGGGTATCACATCATTCGCCTATTTCAATGCACTTAAAAATTTCAAACCTATTGAATATACTATTGCACATACATATATACTGAATATACTATTGAATATATATTATATTGAATACTGAGATACGAATTGTCAAGTGTTGGGAGTGGGCCATCTACACTGTGTTCACTTAGCTGGAATGAAGAAGTTGGGAGAATATTGTAATAAAAATTGTTATGACGATTTTTGACAGAATTATAATCCCAAATTCGAAAAAGAATATTGACAAAAAATTCGCTTGTTGTATTTTTTTGCACTTTGAAACAATTTTGCACAAGCAAACTCTGCTGTTATCAATGAATATCGGCTTGCCGATTCGTCATCTACCAACTTAGGTCCAAAAATGCCCAAAAAAGCTGAATTTGCCAACTTATAAGTTGGTTTAATACAGAAATAAGAAACAGATTGATAAGCCAATTCTGATAATGGGGTTGGAATCGCCATGCTGAAGTTCTACTGAAAAGTGTCAGGTCGTTCTTTCTTATAATTTCTTTTACGAAACTCATTTTTTCTTATTGATAAAATTGTATGTATTCCATCATTTTCAATCTATGTATTCCATCAAATTGGAGGAATACTTCAACTTATTTCTAATGGACTTATTAAAAGCCCCACCTTTTATGAACTGTTTTACGCTATGAATTTCTTTCTCGTACTTTCATTTGCGAAACTGATTTCTTATTAATGATCAATAAATCAAATCTGAAATCTATAGCAATTTTTCTTTCATTATAATATGAAGTTTTTCCTCAACACGCAGAAAAAATTTTTCTATTCGTGTCACGATATTATCATCAAATACTTCCTTGAGTGACTGTCATCAGTTCACAGTGATTCAACACTTCGGGTGGTCGAGTGCTTTCGTTTGCGAAACCGATTTCTTATTATTGATCTACAAATCAAATCAGAAAAGGGAAAAGAGCTTCTTAAATAATATCTAGGTATTCCATCAAATCTATGGAAAGCTTAAACATTTTTTAATGGGCTTATTAAGAGTCACGTATTATTTCACCACCTTTTGTGAACTGTTTTATAAACGCTATGAATTTCTTTCTCGTACTTTCATTTACGAAACTGATTTCTTGTTATTGATCAACAGATCAAATGTTTAAATCCATATCAATTTTCATTATAACATGAAGTTTTTCTTCAACATGCAGACACATTTTTTCTATTCGAACCGCGATACTATCATCAAATACTTCCTTGAGGAACTGTCATCAGTTCCCAGTGATTTAACACTTCGGGTGGTCGAGTGCTTTCGTTTACGAAACTGATTTGTTATTACTGATCAACAGATCAAATCTATTAATCTATAGCAATTTTCATTGTAATATGAAGTTTTTCCTCAATATGCAGACACAATTTTTCTATTTAAGCTACGATGCTCCATCAAATCCTTCCTTGAGCGACTGTCATCAGTTCTCAGCGATCGAACACTTCGAATGGTCCAGTGCTTTCGTTTACGAAACTGATCAAATCTATTAATCTATAACAATTTTCTTTATAATATGAAGTTTTTCTTCAATATTCAGATATAATTTTTCTACTTGAACTACGATGCTCCATCAAATCCTTCCTTGAGCTACTGTCATCAGTTCTAAGTGATCGACCACTTCGAATGGTCCAGTAATTTCGTTTACGAAACAGATTTCTTGTTACTGATCAACAGATCAAATCTATTAATCTATAGTAATTTTCATTATAATATGAAGTTTTTCTTCAATATGCAGACACAATTTTTCTATTTGAGCTACCATCAAATCGTTCCTTGAGCGACTGTCATCAATTCTCAGTGATCGAACACTTCGAGTAGTCGAATTATCTATCTGACTTCAGAAATCGTCGTTAATCAGTAGACCACATTCAATAAGTCTGAAAATGGAATGGGTGTAAGCTCACTGATGATAATGAGTGATGACTTTTTTATATTTGAAATCCAAATGCACCCATTGTGATGGCTTCCATTGTATGAGAAGGAATGAGGTTTGGGTCAATATATTGTTGTTGTTCTAAAATGACTTTAGAAATCGTCGTTAATCAGTGGACCCCATTCAATAAGTCTGAAAAAGGAATGGTCGTAAGCTCACTGATGATGATGAGTGAAGATTTTTTTATATTTGAAATCCAAATGCACCCATTCTGATGGCTTCCACTGTAAAGGAAGGAATCGGGTTTGGGTCAATATATTGTAGTTGTTTCAAACTGAATTTAGAAATCGTCGTTAATCAGTAGGCCCCATTCAAGGAGTCTGAAAAAGGAATGATCGTAAGCTCACTGATGATGATAAGTGATGATTTTTTTTATATTTGAAATCCAAATTGTCCATTTCTGATGGCATCCATTGTAAGGGAACGAATCACGTTTTGTGGGAATATATTGTTCTTGTTTCTAACGTATGTTTGCTCCCACTAACCAAAAAGGTTCATAGTAATCATGAAATTATGTTATTTTTCTTCTAGAAATTGTAAAATTTAAATTAATTCAATGTAAAACCTCTGCATTCTGTGAAATGTTTACATTGATTTGAATTGTGGATACTTTTTGATGCTGAGGCATTATTTGAATACGATAGACAAACTGTTGGAATCATTTATACAATTTCTTAGAAATGCAAAATTATGTCTGTCTTTGACACAAAATAACTACTCTCTTCTGACAAAATACAATTATTTAATAGAAAATTTTTCTTGGAAGTTTGCAATCGAATACCCTAAACATTATCCAATTTGTTTTTGTATGATTTTCCATTCATTACTTATTAACTATAATTAAGGCTTACATATTATATTTATTTCTTTTAGCATTTCTTCAATTTGAGCTTATTTCCATTGCCCACAGTTTTATGGGCGTTTGGTTTATTAACAATCAACATAAATTTTAAGGTTTATTCCGTTACCTCCATAGAAGAGCGCTTTTACAAAAAATTATAACATTTAACACTTAAGAGCTAACATACAACAGTATTTTATGCATCTTACACTTCAACCTTATTCATTTCATGAATGGGAAATGGAAGAAAAGCTTACATGTTCCTGTTAATCAATGATGCGGCAATTTGGTTTTTCTATTCTTGACATTTTATGCAATTTTAAAACGCAATTTTCTTAGATCAGAAATGAAGATGACAGGCATTCATGGACATATTAGTGGTTGACAGATAAATAGAGAGATAAAGAGGATGAGATAGAGAGAGTATTGAATGGAAACTAAAGTTTATGAATATGATATAACAAAGATTTATTCACTAGTATTGTTGCGCTTGAAATAGGGAAATTATTCAAAAGGACTCGATCCAATTCATCATCATTTTAACATCAGCATTGATGTAATAACAATTTGCCAATGAACGCCATCAAATAGTTGTTGTACAAAGAAGATGTGGAGACTGGTGAGAAGGAGAACGAAAGCGATGAAGGTGACGATGGCAATGACGATGATGATTTTGTTGCCTCCTGTAATGTTACTTTCCCATTGGATGATGATGTTGCATACTCTAAGGCTTTGAGGACTGTTGTGCCAGGATAAGAGCTAAACGTCTTTGTGTAGGCGCCGGATGGGATGGTGGTGGTGGTGGCAGCAGTGCTAGTACTATTGGTGATGGTGGCAATCATCAATAATATTTGATCCTTTGACACATAGCTGGCGTTATTGCTTTTAGTCGCATTGAAAGAAACATTCTTACATAATGGCAAACTATCATTGGCACACTTTTTTCTATAAGTAACAGCACTTGCAATGCCTGCTGCTTGAGCAGGAAGTGAGGCGTGTGAAAGCGCTCTTGATGTGGAGGTGACATCGTCAAGTGTTTGTGACATGTGATTATGTTGCTGGCAATCTTGTGCTGTAGCAAATGTAGATGAAGCTTTCTTACTAAGCCAGGGTATTGTTGTAGCAGTAGTAGCAGTAATAGTAGTTGCAGTTTCATTGATGACATTTTGATTTGCTACTAAACACTGCTCATTTTTAAGCTGGCAGTCATCATCATCAACAGCAGCATCAGCGTCAGCAGCGGCAAATGTATTAACGGCATCATCTTCTTCGGCAGTATTATATTTCTCTGGCTGTTCACATAGATAACAATGTTTAGTTTCTCGTTTTAGATCCTGCAATACAGGTTTTTGTTGCTGCTGCTGTTCCATGCACTGACAAGTCGTACTCATCGATAATACGTTTCGCGTTGTTGTGCTTTCACTCCACATTAGCTGTCCTTCCCTTTCCCTTCCGTACGTCTCGATGTTTGCCATTCCTTCCTCATTGCAATTACATGGTTTTTTCTTTGTTATCCTATTATTATTTGCCACTTTGTGTGATTTAGTTTTAGTCTCCTCGTCTGCCGTTACTACCATATGACATCTCTGCTTACGTTGATATATCCTTAATAATATGGCCATTACAGTTATTAGTTTGATGAGCTGCCGCTGTTGTAGCTGCTGTAGTTGTTGTTGCAACAGCTTTATGCAATATGTTGTTATGTCACTCTGAGTGATTTTCTCATAATACCTTTCAATATTGATGATAAATGTCGTTAATGTAAAACATATACGAGTTTTTGTTCTCCACATCGATAATGTTGTTGGCAAATGTTGCAGCAGCAGCTTATGAAATTGCTGGAATATCAGTGCTAGAGGTGCCCGAACTGAGGGTGCAGCAGATGATTTGGGTGCTGTAAGAGAGGAGTGGAAAAATGAAATGAAAAATTAAATTAGTTTTTGTTGAGAAATAGAAAAGGGGTTTATATCCGTAATTTAATAATGTCAAGATATTTGGCATTGTGGTGTAGATTTTCAAATGAATCCTAATATGGACTCCGAGAAATTACGAAACGAATTCGATATTTGCTTCTAACAATAGATAACAAAATAAAGAATAAATAAAATTCCCGAGAAAGTGGAAACGAGGCAAAAAGAAATTCTAATGTTTTTCTTAACTTAACGTTTATTACTGGCTTGAGTAGAATCCATATCCAGAGCGAGCCATTGTTAGGATCCGCATTAATTGATAATTTTCGTAAGCTAATCCAAGTGATTATTTGATTCCACTTCTTAATTTTAACATACAATTCAATTACACATCAATTAAATACACGAATACGTTATTAAAAGGCAAATTGTCGTGTTAGCTTTTCTTTCGATAATTCTCTCAATTTTGTAAGCTAGCATGCCGTCATAATGTTTTTGATAACAAGTTGTGTCAGCTGCTTTAGAGTTTGTATAAATCGGGAATAGTAAACAATATAGAAGGAATAGAAATAAACCGCTTTGTTCCATTTTGCTGTGGTTACAGCATTAGGAAATTGTAAACAATACAGAAAGGACAGACATCAACCGCTATATTATATTCGGCAGTGGTTACAGAACTAGAAAATTGTAAACAATACAGAAGGGGTCTAAATCAACCGCTATATTCTATTTGGCAGCGGTTACAGAATTAGAAAATTGTAAACAATACAAAAGGGACATAAATCAACCGCTATATTCAATTCGGCAGCGGTTACAACATTACAAATTTCACAAAGGCACTTCAGGTAAATTGCTCACTTTTGCACCATTGCAAAGGAACTTTAAGTGAGGGGTGTGTAGGTCACCTGACTGAAATTTCTTTACTGAATTTCATGTTAGTATATCGTTTGGAAAAAATTTAAATAAAATGAAATTTAAATTTAAAATCTTTAGAAAAAATGCGTAAAAATTGTTGGGTTAGAATTTTTGGGGAAGAATCGGTCAGAATATTGGTGTTAGGAAGAATAGAGGAAAAATATTTCTTTGGTAAGAATTAGCATTTTAATACAAAATATTTGTGTTAGGAAGAGAAGAGCAAATCATTTCTTTGGTAAGAATCATCATTTTGGGAAAAACTGGCTGAAACTTTCCATTTGAGAAGAATCTAACGAAATCATGTTGTTGGGAAAATCTACTGAAGTCGATTTGTTGATTTTTATTAACGCAATCGTAATGAATGCCCAAGATTGTTTTGTAAGCAAAAATTGACCGAAATTTTCCTATAGGAATGAATTGTCTGAAATTCTTCTTATAAGAATAAATAGCTTAACCGTTTTGTATGGAAGCGACCGAAATCATTCTTTCCATGGAAACCTAACAGTATCGTTCAGACAAATGTATTTTGTTTTGAAAAATCTACCAAAATCGTTCTTTCGGATAGAATTCACAGAATTGATTCGTTGAGAAAAATCGACCTAAATCGTTTTGTTCTTTTGTAGGCAAGAAATGGCCAAATTTGCTGTGTTAAGAAGAGCTGACCAAAATCGACCATAAGACCGTAATTCTTTCCAACTGTTTAGTTGGAAGAAGCCATTCGCAAGCATACTGTTGGCATGTACCAGTCAAAGTTGTTCGGTAGAAATGAATCGAATGAATTGGTTTTATTGGGAACAGTTTGGCGAAATCGTTCTATTAGAATGGAAGGCCTAAATCTTTTCCATAAAACCAAACCGACAAAGTTGTCCTATTGAGAATAAACAGATAAAATTGTTCTGTTGGGAAGAATCGATAGGAATATTTCATTTGTACTGAAGTCATTCTGCATGATACGGACAGAATGAGTTCTTTTCGAAAGAATCTGCCAAAATAGTTCAACTGGCAAAAATTTACCAAAATTATTCCATTGGGTCAAGTCAATCCTAATTCTTTTGATGAAAAAAATTGATTAGATTTTATTCTGTTGAAAAGAATTGAAAGAGATTGTTTTTTCTTTCCAGAAAAACCTTCCAAAAAAATAGAACTAAGTCACTCTGCTGGAAAGAATCGAACCCAGTTTTTCTAAATTTGTTAGTTTGTTAGCCCAGTTTAGGCTAAATTTGTTATATCGGAAAGAGTTGTAATAAATCGTTCTATTGGGACAAATCGACGTAAAGCCGGTAAAAATTTTCGTAACAAATCGTATAGAATTTTAATTTTTGAAAGAATCTATCAAAATAGTTTTGTTGGCAAGTCGTTCATCAGGAGAGAATTAATCGCAATCATTCTGCATGGTATCGACCGATACTGTTCTATTTAAGAGAATCAACCAAAATCATAACTGAAATCATTCTGGCAAGAAGAATTTCCAAAGCCTTTCTTCTGTAAAAGAAAAGGATGAAAGAGTTCTGTTGGGATGAATCGACCAAAATCATTAATATGAGCATCGTATAGAATTTTAATTTTTGAAAGAATCTATTAAAATAGTTTTGTTGGCAAGTCGTTCATCTGGGGGAATTGACTGCAATCACTCTGCATGGTATCAACTGAGACAGTTCTATTTAAGAGAATCAACGAAAATCATAACTGAAATCATTCTGGCAAGAAGAATTTCCAAGGCCTGCCTTTAGTGAAGGAAAGGATGAAAGTGTTGTGTTGGGAAGAATCTCCCGAAATCGTTAATATGAGGAGAATTCTCTGAATTTAAAAATCTACCACAATCACTCAATTTAATTGTTGTTAAGCTGGGGAGAATTGATTGTAACTTTTCTGTTTGGAATCGACTGATATAATTCTGTTGGAAAAAATCCTGAAATTCTGAGGGAAGTGTCGAATAAAATCTTTATGTTGACAATAATTAGCTAAAATTGTTCCGTTGGGACAAAATGACTGGACACTTTTGTTTATAAAGAATTTACTAAGATTTTTCTGATGACTAAAACTGTTCAGTTTGCTATAATGTATCAAAAGTGCACTGCTACTCGTACAAATAAATTGACCCAAATTTTCTTTTGGGAAAAATCGATCGAAATATGCATAACGTTTGGGGACAATCCACCGAAATAGTTATATTGAAAAGATACGACCAAAATTTTGCTATTGGAAAGAAGATGAATTGATAGCAATCCAATCACGAGAAACAACAAAAGTTACCATCGCATAGGTCAAATGGTTGAATTTATTTCGCTGGTAGTGTCACTTTTAGTGACGTTTATAAAAGAGACAGCAAGTGCTGTTTAAATTCTAACTGCTATGAGACAAAACTGCTAAAGGGGAACACACAACAATACCTCAGTTGAGGTCAAATAATAGAACCCAGAACCAAGAAACAAGCAAGTATACTCTCTTACTGGCATAGTTGAAGTTAAGTGGGAATTGCAATTCAACAATTAGGGAAGACCTTGTGAGTGAAAATTGGACAAAACCTGTTTCGCCAATATTGTCAGACGGATAAAGTCAAAACAATGAAACCTCAACCGATGTAAATCTTAAAAGAGATTAAAACTACTTGAAAGTGGTCCAAAAATGTAACCACAGCCTATATCAAAAGGGTGATGGTAGAACCACAAAAAATATCGTTCGGATCCTATTCACGATATATTCAAAGACAAAGAAAAAGGGATTTATCAAAATTCAAATTGGTAGGTCACCAAAAGGGCGAAATTTTCTTATGTTTCATCTGATGAAGCGTACTGTTCGAAATGTTCCTTCAGCTCTGTTATTTACCGATGGCATGAACGTTGCTTTTTTATTTTTATTTTTTCTTTTCTTTTTTTTTTGGTTAAGAAAGTGATATTTGAATTCACCAATAAAATTTTTGCTTCCACCCTCTTTAGTATACAAATTTACGCAGTTTTAAATATATTCGTATATTAAATCAATTCGTCCTTACTTTAAAATAATTTCTTACCTGAAAAATAGGTCAAATACGATTCATTGTGATCTTCATATCCTTCCCCAGTATCATGGGGATAACTATGGGCATCATAAGAGCGGCCAGAAGCCATAATGCGAGGGCGGTCCTCTTCTATAATGCTCTCTATTTCCTCTTTGAATATATCAAAAATGCTGGCAGTACATTTAAGCTAAAGAAATTTACAAAAATATTTCATTTTATTACATTTTTGACAAAGCCGCAAATTCATTTGCACAACTTACCCTCATTTGTCCTTTGATAAAATGTTGTGTGGTTACCATGAAATGTATGGCGCTCATAACCGATTCCAAATTGGTGTCTTCATATTTTTCAATTTGGTAAGTTTTGATGTGATGCGGCGGGACCTGAAATTTGAAACGAGGAAAAACAAATACATTTCAAAATACTGGAAACAAAGGAAATACAGAATTTTTCATTGTGGCTTTAAATGTATTTGCCCTGACAAATAATGGTAGTGACTTGCCTAGTCTATTGCGGTAAACCGAATGCCAAATGGTCTGACTTGTGGGGGCAGTAGTTACAACAACACACAGTGGACAACAACAAATTAGTGAAACTAAGAATGATGTAACGTTTCTGTAAATATTTGCAGAGGGTGTTGGAGAATATTATTACAGTTTTTCTGCTCTAGAACGTACATTAAAGTTTCGTTTTTGGTTTACGCTTATGGGAAACCACGCTTGTCTCACCCTCCTTTCTATGACCATAAATTCCAACAAAAGAAATTTCTTAGTTTAACCAAAATTGTCACACTTTATGGTGTCTCTAGCATTTCATTGTTGGGTTTTACCATTTTTTGGTTTTTTTTTCTTTTTCTGGTTTGGTGTTGTACATTCCATTTTTCCCCCTAACTTTATGAGGTTACTTCTTGTACTCCATCTGAGCCACTCGTAGTGCATCATCTTGACGCTTCTACCGTGTTTATGTGTAGTTTATCTTGATTTTATTCTTCTTGCCCTCTTCCATAGTGTAGACATTGTTTGGGCTACTGAGGTTGGTAAACATTTCTGAAGCATACATTTTGGGAGACCAAACAAAGAACATGTTCACTGTCTCTGCCATAACTTCGACCGAGTAGTATGTTGAGATAGACAACAAAGTCTTTTGTATAGATTTTTCGAGAACGTATGATGGTTGCTTGGAGTACTTTGGAGGAAATCTCTTTGGGTATGCCCACTTTATAGTCAGTCTCCTTTTTGAATGCCCTTGTCAACCTTAATGAATTATGAGTTTTTCAATCTCTCATACGCTAGAGTAAGGACAACAACGAATAACAACAAACAATGTAGGAGATTCTTCGAATTTTCTAAACATTTGTTCAAATTGTTTTTGTTGTTTTAGCAAAAAACTTCTCGCATTATATTCGTTTTGCCAAACTGGTATGAAATGAAAAGTTTTTGTGTGTCTCTGAAGCATACTTTTTGGGATATGATTTCCTTTAAGCTAAACTTGGTAAATTTTTAAGCTTCATCGTTAGATGGAAAAAGAAAAAAACCTTGAAATTTATTAACTTTTGAACATTTTCCTTGCATGTTTGCGGTCTTTAGAGAGCGAAATCGTTGTTTAAGAAATGATTTTAGTATAATATTTTCTTATTTAAAGAACACTCAAACTTTTCCACTGCAAATAAACAAAAACAAATGACCGTATTTCATATGTTATGCGTGTCGACAAGTAATAAAACTTTCTCTGCCGAAAATGCAAAAAAAAAGAATAAAATTGACTTAATTTTCAGGCCGAGTTATCCAATAGTCGGGGTGGGAATTATGCAGAGGTTATTTGTCATATTATTGGCACTCGAAAAGTTGTTGTGAAACTTTTCTGAAGCATACTTACAGGATGCCCAAAATGTGGCGTATTTTGTTAGGGTTGTCAAATAAAGTTCAAAAGTTGTCAAATTACTGTTTGGCAGATAAAAATTTAAATTTACGAGTAAAATCTATAGAATTAGAAAAAAAAATGGAAAATACCAATAATACTGAATTTGAATTTAAATAAATTTGGGAATTTATGTACTAAAATCGAGTTTTAAAAACGTAATACAATTATTAATAACCCAATTTATGTTAGTATATAAAGACGTTTTTTTTTGGGAAGAACAAAAATTGTTTTTATTTATGGAACAATGTTTTAATTCGCAAATCTGCCTCTGCTGACATACAAAAAGTGTTGGATTAACCGCACAAAGCTTTAACTGAGTCAAATCCCAGGCTAACAAGGTTGCATATTTGGACATGCAAAATATTATTAGCAGTCAATACCAATCCTAAACCATCGAATCTGGAACAGTTCTTTCCGAAACAAATGTACCATCTAAGGGCTATAGTAAAATATTAACCGATATTGCCTCTTTTCAACAGCAATCATCCTTGACTTAAGCTTAAATGAAAACTATGACTTTGGGAGGTGATAAAACCAAACCATTCGCATGGGGTCAATATCACAACGTGGCTCAATGTGTTGCATTTGTTAACAAGGATTGTTATTTCTTTGAAATTCGAGGAAGCTGATGTATCTGACTTTTTAGGGAAAATAAATGGTTGTGGAAAGAACAGAAAGGTGATTATTTGAGAAGGGTTACAGCTTATCGTGCAATTTCTTCTGCATACTATTGGAGATGATTATGAGGAAAGTTGCAGATAACACGACCGCTACCATCTGCTACAAAAGCCATGTGTTACTTGCCGGGGGTATAGACATTGTTGGCAGAAAAGTGTGAAATGTTACTACAGTCTGCTCAAGCAAGGGAAAGGAATCAATAAATAGGTTTTAGTGAAATTCTACTCGCTTAGAATGCTGTGTGAACGTTGATAACTATAAATTGTGGATGGTGGATGAATTCATCTACTTCGACTATGCTGTGTATAAAACTAATGATGTCAGTCTGGAGATTAAGACAAGTAGTATTGTATGGAACGAGCAAAGAAAAATTCGACTGTTACAGACATTAACCTTTCTTTGTGGCGTAGCATCCTGGGTTTGTGACACAAGCGGTTAAAGAAGTTAAGATAATTTTCAATCGATAAATTCCTTCAGCACAAAATGTTGTCGCCAACGAACTTAATGAGCAGCATAGAAGAGGCCAACTAAAACTCCTTTGGAAAGTTTAGACGTTTGATACTGTCAAAACTTAGTGTGAAGAATTGGAAGACAATCACAGAAGATCGTAGCTCTGGCGATTATTTTCTACGTGCGGCATATAATAGAGGAGAATGTCTATTTTAGTTGTCTCATAGGAAAGGAAGGAAGGAAGGATACCCCCGTTTTCGTGCAGCGGCTAGTGTCCATAGACCTTTTTGGTGAAAAATGAATAAAAATATTTATGGAATTTTGGCTTTTAATCAATTTTTTCTTTGTAAATGAATTGTAGGAGATTTAAGTCCTAAAGTGCGGTAAATCTCTTTCGTAGAATATCCTCCATTTTACAAAAACAATACGAAGAATTGATGTTTATAAATGATCGATACCCCGAATTTTTTGTAAGATATTGAAAAAAAACTTTCCACCATTAAGGTGGCCCAACTGCCCTTCATACTGACAGATCTATACGATCTATCATTTAGTTTGTTTATAGCTTCTTTGTATCGAATAAAAAATCTATCTCAAATTTTGTACTGCAAGTACAATTTCGTGTATGGAATCACTGAAGGTACTCTATCACATAACATGTGCATATGAGTGGTACAGTGAATTCAAAAGCAGTCTGGCTGTGGCAGAAGATGTGACTCTCTCTAGCTGGCAATTTTCTATAATTATCGAGCTGCATCCACTCTGAAATCTTTTCAGATGATCAAGCGCTAACTAAAGAAAATTATATGAGAGTTATTCGTCAAAAAGGTCAGATTTATAGAAAGAAAACTAATATATTTGCACTACCATAACGCACCATCCCACAAGATTGTCATTTTGAACGAATATCTGGGCAAAAACTCAACAAATATCTGCGAACTACCACGGCATTTACCTGATTTGGCGCCGGCTGACTTTTTTCTCTTATCTAAAATCCTGTAGAAATATAGCATAAGAGATAATTGGGGGCGAGAACTTAAATATTTTCTAAAAAAGGAGCTCTGAAAAATATTGTAACGATTGGATTATTCGTTGGCATAAGTTTATCATTTCGGAAATGACAAACTTTGAAAGCGATGAAATATTATAAATTTGAAATAATGAATGGTATTTTGTATATTATTTATTATTGATTAATTAAATTTTTTGGCAAAATGCGTAGCCATACCTAGATTTGAATCTACTCGTATATTATATCTATTGGTAAATTGAAAGCCAGGCTAACCAATCCTTTGATGCTTCCGTCTACTAAATCCAACCTCTGATAGCTTCATTTAAGAAGGTTTAAATCATGTGGAGTACCAACTGGCTCCCCGAGAATAAGTTGTCAAGACTTCCATTGCCTAACACACAAAATGTCACTCATCGTCATGCTTACATGATTGTATCCTGCCTAATTGCAACTGATGGCTTTACCCGTCATTATTATAGGAACAAAATTGTATACAGTCAGTGTTGCCTTAAGGACATTTAATATAGTCAATTTAAAACAATTTGTCCTTGTTGTATTCTCCTCCGATAAGTTTGTTAATATCTGTAATAAGAATTCTGATGAAAGGGCAAAATTTCTTCAAAAATCGTATAAATATTTCATAAACTTCAATTTATATCCGCCCAAAGGGAAAAAATCAACAATTTGGCAGATAAAGTGTATTAAATGGTTGAACGCACTAATCAATCATTAGCCGCAAGACAGACGGAAAAGAGAAACGAATTTGCCAACAAGGAGCACGATGAAAAAATTCGAAAAATGAAACATACTTTAAGGATTAGCTAAAAATTAAGGTACTGGTGAAAGGTAAAAATGTAGCGGTATTAGCGTAAAAGCTAGAAAGCAATTATTTAGCTAAGATGTTGAGTTAAAGAGAGAACATCGACCAACGAAAATATGAAAAATAATCGAAATAATTTCATTGTGGGTATTTAAAGCATATTGTTCTGCTTTAATTTCTGTAGTATATTTTTAGGGAAAAAACGTCTAATTCTTTTTTCAATATAAAATTGCTTGATAACCCAAAACAACCCAAATTTTAACAGCATAGTCTTTTGAAGTTTCCTAGGAAAAAAAGACGAACAAAACCATTTTATTTATTTATCATTGTTAACATATTTGTTAGCAATATATTTTCATGCTTTCATTGCAATCAAATCCAAACAATTCCCATAAAAAATGTATTTTAAATGCAAACAATTTATGTTTTCTATCGCTACGAAAATATGCCCCGAATACAACAGATTAGTTGGAAATAGAATTCACACAGAGCGTGAGGCGAAATCGAAATAAGTATAAAATAATAATTTCCTCTGCATGATTCATAGAAATAATAAAAATGCGAACAATCACAAAAATAGTAGAACAAAAACGAGGCAAATTGCAACATAAACCAACAAAATGACAAATAACGACGCTAAAATCGAAACGAGTACGAGTAAAAAAATGAGCAGAACCAAACAACAATTGAATGAGTTTACGAGGGGAAAACAAAAGATTTTAATAGCTCTGACCGATATAAAAAAAAATAGAACGCACTGAGCGGTAAAAAAGGAGTTAGGAGACCACACCTAAAAAACCATTGCATATTTTCGGGTGCTTCGTCTAAAAAACAACCAGAAATCAAAACAATCTGTGCAAATAGAAGAATTTTGTTGGCAAAAATTTAGCTGTGTTCGTGTTATGCGAAAAAAATTTGGAAATGATTGCCTTGGTATGAAGCAGGGTATGTTCATTTGGGAAATTGAGAAAATCTGGTTTACCCTATATAGAATATATATACATATAATATAACAAAAATAATAATAATAAAAAAAAAAAAAAAATGTATAAACAAAAAAAAAAAACAAAAAATAAAATGAAAAATATGTATAATAAAACGAGGCAATAGCACACGATAGTAAACATTTATACAACTGAATAAGGTACAAAATAAAGGTTAATTTATAGTTTATAAACTATCTCAAATTGTACTATACTTTTTCTCTCTTACCGCATAACAAAAATGTCATTGCATATTTTCAGGGACAACAAAAGTCACGACAAATCTGTAGCTGTATTCGTGTCAGGTGTATATAATTTGGAAATGATTGCCGTTGGAGTAGGGAAGAATATGACTCCTTAGAAAAAATTAAAAAATCATGTATTTTTCTATCCAAATTAGTACGATAGGCCTTAAAAGTGGTAAATCACTTTTAGGTAAGCGTAATGGTTAGCATTGCTACAACTGAAAAAGGTATAGAAATATGATCAATTTGTATTTAAATCTTATATCAAAGCATATTAGACCTTTTTTCATGCTATTCATCAAAAACATAAAAATAATTCAGATTTGTGTCATTGCTAGAGATTGGATATTGGACTGGGATCTTAGTGGGTTAAAGTATTTGCAGAGCACACAGCCATTTCAAAAGTTATTATAAAGTAGGTCTAATAAAACTTAAGTTCATTTATATAAGAGAAACAACAATGGCTAAAACAAATCTGCCAAATGTTACTCACTGAATCAAGCGTAAGAATTAAATATAACGTTATAGATTTTACATAATCCGTTGAATCGAGATAAGAATATAGCAAAATGTTAACACTAGAGATTTCCTCGTGCCATCCGATTACATACATGAATCGAATCTCGTCTTAAGATAGGGACGTGTTGTAGTATATATCATGTTACATCAATATATACTCTGCAAATACCTTAACCCACTAACATCCTAGTGCAATATCCTCTCTTTAGCAATGACAAAAGTTTGGAGCATTTATGGTCTGAAGTATACCTTGACCGTACAACTCGATACATTAAGTCTAAATTTCCGCTGGGCTGACCAGCTAGAGGACATATAAATTACGTAAATCTTCGTGAAACTTTTGAAAACATGTTGCAGCCTAATATCATGCAGTCGTGGATTGAAGATAAGCTGTGGGTGAACGGGTGTTTCCTAGGATGCTTTGTACCATTTACCCTTAAAACGCAAAGCCTCTCTACCCGATCCTGTAATTAAGCAGGCAAAGGATGATGCTTGCGTACAAAACCAAAGTAGTGTGGCCTTGTGCCAGGCGCCCTAGGAACAGGTGGATTATATCTTGAGATCCACCTATAATGTGACATCAAACTGACTTTGGAACTCGTTTTTCGAAAACCAAGTAAAGGGGATATGTCATAGTTTAACAATAGGAAAAAGAATTGAACATACAAAATTATATATTTTTATGAATTCACTCGGCAAAACATGTGAGAAGGAAGCGTTTAAAGTACCATGTATTTTTTTGATAAAATATGTTTCATAACAGAGGAGAATATTTTTTCTAGCCGCCTCATAAGAAAGGAAGGCAGGATGTCTCCTACTCCGTGCAGCGGTTATTTTTGCTAAAAAATGTTTAAGGATATTAGTCGAAAATCAATCACTTGTTTTGCCTTTTATTCTATTTCTTTCTTTGTCGAAGATTTGTAGGAAATTTATGACCAAAGTGCGGTTATTCTCTTTCGTAGAATATTTTCCATTAACTATCATTTTTAATATTTATAGGTTTTGGTGCAAACAGACTGTCTACAGTTTTACGGAAGTATATTCTATCTAAAAAAAAAAAAAATACGGGGAATTGATCATTTAAAAAGCTTGCATAAAGGTATTGAAAAAATTCTTTTCGTCATTAACTATTCTCTATAGTGATGCGGAGTTCAATATGTCATTTGGTTTGTTTACACCACTCAATTTTGCCAGTTCACTTCAAGGGTATTTAGCGATATTTATTATGGATAAAAATATGGAGGAAAGAATTTATCTCAAACTTTGTATTGCAAATAGAATTTCGTGTGTGGAATCACTGAAAGTATTACATAACATGTGCATATGAGTGGTACAGTGAATTCAAAAATAGTCGAGATATGGTGAAAGATGTGATTCCCTCTAATTGGCAATTTAATTTAATTGTCGCTTACATTAATTATTGTATAGGGGTTATGCGTCAAAAAAGGTTAGATTTGTAGAAAGAAAACTATATATTTGTATTATGATAATTCACCATTTTACAAGAATGCCATTGTGAACAAATGAGCGACGTGCGCCTGTCTAACTGGCTGGTAAACTCGGTAGCTGTTGTAAACCTTTATGAAACTTCATAAAATTTTATCGACTCAAGCCATCCCTTCCCTACAAATTGATCACTTTATCAAAATTAGATTTTCTTCCTGCAACTCTCAATGGATTGACCACAGTAATATGAAATTTGGCCAATGCACTGCTTTGTAGTGCTCAGATTAACCAAAGTCCATCATAAACCTGCCATACAAATTACTAATTTAATCCATACATTGTTAGCTTCTTACCTCATAAATAGTTGGTAGGAATACGGTCAAAATTGGGACATATCATGCGTTTCATGAACTTAATTCTGAAAATGAAAATAAACTGCATTGCTCTACCCCTTCTGATACTTCACAAACAAATGACCGATTTAACGCATTTATTCTCAATATCACATCTTTCCTTCTACAAAAATGATGAATCTAATCTTTATATTATTGGGTTCAATTATTATTTCTTCAGGGCATTAAACTCACTTGGGACAACTTTGTCTCATCATTTCTGATATCTCTAATACAAATTGATCGATTTCCCGAAACTTAGTTGTTTATCTGTAGTTTTTAATTTTATTACCTTGCAGTATACTAGATTTTTGTCTGTTGCATTGATTTCTGATGCTTGGTAAACATTGGGGACAAAATCGAGTGTGTAAAAACGTTCGCTCTAAAGACTCCCATACGAAATATCGATTTAGCTGATATATTCTTAGCTCCATATTTTTTAAGAAGTTGTACAGAAATCAGTCAAATTTGCTATATATCGTACGCTTGATGAAACTAAGTGTGATAATGAAAGTGGACGGCATTGTCACACACTTTGAAGTATCACTCTTCCTTTGGGCGATTTGCACCAACACAAAATTAGGGTATAACAAATCTAAATTTTGATGAGTGGATATGGGGTGAAAGCTTTTGTAAGTTAGGTAACCTGACTAAGATTGCTGCACTGATCCTCATAATAAGATATATACCGCATCCTTATAAGAGAAAGGATACACATTTCAAATATTGCAACAGCATCTGACATCACACATTGCACCTCGATGATTTATACGAGAGCGGTCTTCAAACTAGCCAACCTGACGTATAAATGGTGTCAGTCGTTTGAAAAAAGTTATTGTTTTGGAAAAGGGCAACCTCATAGAACACATGTTTTAAGTTTCAAGGCGCTACGTTGTTCAGTATTTTTTTGATCTCATTGAATTTGCAAAACATGGGAAAAATTAGTCACCGTTATATTATTTAATATTTCCATTTGTAAGGTTCCAGTCCAACCAATATTAAAGCCGAGCTGCGTTCTGCTCTGGGAAAGAGTGATCCTTCATTTACGGCTGTAAAATATTGGCTAGCAGAGTTTAAACGAGGTCGTACGAGCTGCCATGACGAAAACTGTAGTGGTCGACCAATTGAGGTGTCCACGCCAGACATGGTTAAGAAAATCCACAAAATGGTAATGGATGATTAACGGCTTAATATGCGTGAGCTAGTTGAAATTATAGGCATTTCAAAAAGTGCTATACATCGTATATTGACCGAAGAATTGAAGATGAGAAAGCTGTGCGAAAGATGGGTGCCGCGCTTGCTTCTAATAGTGCAAAAATAGCGTCGTAAAGTAGACTATGTTTCAGTAAAACGTTGGGTGATGTTTCAGCGCAATAAGGCCGTATTTTTACGTCGATTTATAACCGTGGATGGAGCATGGGTCCACCACTTCACACCTGAGACAAAGAAACAGTCAAAACAGTGGACTGGAATGGGATAATTGTGTCCACAGAAGCTGAAGGCGGTTCTATCTGGAGGAAGGTCATGGCGTCTGTTTTTTGGGATGCGCATGGGATTATTGTTATTGTTGTTTATCTTCAGGAAGAAAAAAACCATCAACGCCAACTATTATGCTTATTTATTGCAGCGTTTGCGTAATGAAATTATGGAAAAAAGGCTGCCTTTGGCGAAGAAAATTGTGGTTTCATCAAGACTGGAACAGTGTTCACACATTCACTATAGCCAAAATTAATAAATTAAAGTTCGAATTGCTTCATCACACACTTTATTCGCCAGATTTAGCTCTCTCGAACTTTTTCTATTTCCAAACTTGAATAAATGTTTCGGTGGTAAAAGATTGGCCAACAATGAAGAGTTCGAGTCGATGGCTATTTTAAGCAGCTTTACAGTTCTTACTATCTAAACGGTGTAAAAGCTAATGAGTATCGGTTAATAAAGTGTATCGAGTTAAAAGGAAATTATGTTGAAAATCTTTCTTATTTTGTTTTCGTTTGCGGTTGATGCCTATTTTAGGGAGTTTGACAGCTTTTACCATAAACAGGGTATAGAATCTATTGAATATTGCTGGAAAAAGTGTATCGAGGAGATTATGTTGAAAAATAAAGAAAATTGTTGCCAAATTTATTTCATCCTCTTTGTTAGGGTTAGCTAGTAACATATATTCTTCCGCAAATTGTGAAACCTTCATAATAAAATTTTATAAATTAATAATAAGCACATCATTTCATTCTGAGCCGTTCAATGAAACCCTCGTATCTAAACAAATGTGCACACGCACAAAATATGAGTAATATTCCTAAGACCAGCAACAGATTCCAAAATACATAAATGCTATTTCACCAAAACAATAAACCCCAAACTCAGTGAAGCACATAAATGAAACGTAGGGGCGGGACACAGCGGTAATAGTTCACAGTTCAAGCCAAAAATGAAAATATCAAACGCGACGTGATATCACAAGAGAAACCGAACGTAACACAGTGATAGCAAAAAAAAAAAATTGAATAGAACCCAAAAACATTAGCATCCTGCTGGTCGGGGTGCTGCGGCCGTTACTGGTACGGGATCTGTTTCGATTACAATACCAACACTAACCCTCTTCCGCCTATTGCAATAGGCTTCTGAAGTAACTAAGCTTAGGAACAGCAACGTAAAAGAAATATTGTTGCACACTTTTAACTGCCGTTTTTTGTTTTCGCATGAGTAAAGTGAATATTGGTAGTCTTCTTTCCTTTTTAGGTACCATTCGCCCATTTTATACGACATAGTAGATGGTATTATTAGGGTTTTTTTTTTTTACGTTGCCAACAGTTCTTTCCGTTTTATGACAAGACATATCTATGTCTCTCCGGGTAACGTGGCATCAATTTCAATTTTATTTCTTTACTGGCTATTTGCAGGAAAAAAACACGATTGTATGTATGAGCAAATGTCTATTTTGCCAGGTGTGAGTGGCAACAGTGTTTTTTTTTCGTACTTGAGTTAGGGGTATACATTTTCAGTTGCAAGCTCTTGCCGCTTGTTCTTTTGCCACTGACGGAGGTTATGTTTTCATTAAATGGAGGCAGCTAAGGAATTTATAGAGTGCCGTTTTTTGTTGCCAAGTTCTTTTGTGAATGTGTTGGGGTTCGGTAAGATAAACATTGATTTAACGTACATTGTCCTTTTTTCTGGTGGTCGCAAAGATTTGTGGGGAAAAAATTCGGTGACCCTTTTGGAAATATGCAACAATGTTATGTATCCATTAAGGGCTGTACAAAAAAGTATGCAATTGAATTGTATCATGCAAACTGTTATTGTGTTGGTTAAACGTTTTTTTTTTGTTTCAACGGTTGGGTTATTGACGTTAGATGGAAATGTGTAGGGGTAATAACGTATACATGATGTAAAGAAATGGCAGTGGCATCCGAAAAGTATGCAATTTTAGATGATCTTATAGTTGCATATGTATGTGGGTAATGGCTTAGGGCATATTAAAGGATTTTAGATGTATATTAAAGTGATTAAATCTCTGCTGGTCACGGGTATCTGGAATCAAAATCATACTCCTTGAAATAACGATGTGATTCACTTTTGACTTAAATATGTTATATAAAAAAATATACAGAGTTGCTGATAAAGGTTGTTTCATTAAGAAACTGCAACAAATGTTGTTAATCCATAAAAGCTATTTTTCTTTATTAATTTGTAAAAAATGTATTTTTATTTAGTATCACTACTGAATTTTAAAAATAATTGAATTTAATTGACCTTCTGCTCTCGGAGAGACAAAGTGTTGAAAGGAATACTTTTTTGGCTTAGTTCCGAAAAGGAAAAGTTAAAGGAGTGGTTGCGAAAAAGCGGCAGAAAACGAATATAGAAAGGTGCTAAAATGAAGGTGATGGATGGCCTGTAATGCTATCACATGGTAAAAATTGAAACTTATGATATAGGACGTCTCTCTTGTGAGCACAGAAATAGATATCATGTCAGGGATTTGGAAACTATGCCACAATTATAGGGTCCGTGCGTTGATAAATTGATAATTCCAGATGAAGGCACACTGAAGAAATTGCGCTTAATAACGGCTGTGTTCGGCACTAAAACAGAACAAAATCAAAATAGAGATGTCACAGCTTAAGAACAAAAAATATGTGGTTGCCAATGACCCGTTGGCAAAATTATTTTAGATGGATGCTGATGAGGTAAAGAGATGATGTATTTGCTTATAGAAGAATTTGAGTCAATGATCGACTGTGCCATTAATAGAATCAAAGTGTATTATGGGCAGAGTTTAAAAAAGGTGTTTGCAGTACTTTGGCCAACAATCGCGGTATCAGTCTTTTACCCATCCCTATATAAAAAAGGCTAAAACGTGATCCATATGACCTGATTGAATCTCATCAGTGCAGTTTTATATTTGGTAAATTTACAACTGATCAGATATTCCCACTACGGCAAATCGTGGAGAAGACTTAGAAATCAGTTTGACATTCGCCGTCTTTTCGGCTACTATAAATATGACGTTGGTAGTCCGATAGGGCAGAAATTTTATGAAGCCATAGCGAAATTTTGCATTCCTAGATGTAGGTCTTTGGCTGTTGACACTCACCGATATCTTCAGTCTTCAATAAAATTGAGTAAAAATGTCAGTAAATCGTTTTACGCCAAACGCAGACTTAGAAAGAGTGACAGCCAATCGTGTGATCTCTTCAATGATTATAGTGAATGATGTGGTAAAAGGCACTGTTATCGCTTACAATATAATTCATATGCTGCTTGGTAGTATAGCCATTATTGGCCGAAAACTGAAAAATTACTTCAGTTAGTGCAGCCTTACCAAAGCTCTGAGAAGGAGTAACCAAAGTGGGTCTCCCGATAAACGGGTAGAAAACTAAGTTATTTGTTTCGATGAACAAAATTTATATTCATTTGAGATGCCATGCCTATAATTTTGGAATGATGCATGATTTTATCGCCAGACTTTAGTTTAACTAGTTTTGCTGCACAGCAAATTATACTGGATTTTAACAAGAGTAGATAAAATTATGATTGGGGTATTCGTAAGAAAAGCTCTGTCTTATATATTTGGATGCATTATCATTCAAGCAGAATAATGGCGTTTTATAGGTCATGAATTGTATGTAGATGTGGTCAGGTGCTTCAAAAAATAATGGAATTGATCCGGCTGGCTCAGTGCTAGAAGCCGTTGACAACTAAATAGGTGGACAAAGCAAAAGAATCTTCAAGTATCGAATCTTTATGAGACAAATTGTAGATAAAGACTGAGACGCTTGGAAGTCCTTTCTATATCCAGCGCCTAATAGGTAAAAATTATTGGATTAGGTATAGTGCACTGCAGTAATATCTAAGTAGACCATTTAAATGAAATAAGTAAGCTTGAAAGTAAAACTACCAAAACTCCATTGCAAAGGCAACACATTTTACACCCTATCGAATCTTGGTGCGATAAATCGGAGATAAAGCAGAAAAGACTGATGCCCTTGGAAGTATTTCCTACATCCAGCGCCTAACAGGTACGAATTACTGGATTAGGTATAGTGCACCACAATAATATCTAAGTAGGCCACTTCATTAAAATAAGTAAGCTCGAAGGTAATGCTGCTAAAACTCCATTGGAAAGGCCATCCACCCTTTCGAATCTTAGTGCGAAAACTTGGAGATAAAGCGCAGAAGCCTGATATATTTGAAAGTATTTTCTATGCTCAGCGTATAATAGATTCAAATTACTGGAATAGGTATAGTTCACTAAGTAGGCCAATTAACTGAAATAAGTAGGGTCGGAGATAGAGCTACTCATTTACATTAGGTCAAGAAAGAATCTGGAATGAATTAATAAAACACAAAATATTTATTTTTCACACAGATTTATTGTATCGTTCTCAAAATAGGCTCATTCCGAAATAGTACATATAATATTATTCAATGCCGAGATTATACACTACCAACAATGATTAAAGCATTGATTAAAACAACGATTAAACAATATAACCAAATAACTGAAACATTCTCAAACCCATTTTCCGGAGAAGAGTTTAGAATTCGCCACATATTCCCTTTTACGTGTTCTATCGTCTGAAAACAGCTGACTCAAAGTGATAATTTAAGTTTTGAAAAGAGAAAAAGTCAGCTGGAGCCACATCGGCTGAATACGATATTTGTTCGATTATACTTGTTGAGTTTTTGTCTTGCAAGTTGATACAAAATCCACAAATCTGCTCTCTTTTGAAAAAATTTCTCTTATAAACCTGAATATTGCCTAATTAGTATTCTTTATTTTTAAACTAACTTTCTAGCAAGAATTTCGACTGCACAACGCGGCGGCAACCAAGGAAAACAAACATTATTATCCTGATTTTTGATTGAGGGTGTCATTCCAAAGATTGCTGACTTATCACAAATTTATGACTCATCAAACGTTATAATACGTATTTTGAATGTGGTATCAGAATTGACTCGCTCCAGCATATCTTTAGTGATTTTTATGTATTTAAGATTTTGAAGAAAATTTATGTTTTTCGGAATTAGTCGACCGGCAACGCATTTCTCATGTAAAATCATAGACTTCGGCGGCTACCACTCTCAAACTTAAATAATTATTTTCGCATATCAATTTCTTTACTTTATTATTATTAACTGCAATTCAAAACAGCGGTCAAATCGTCCATCACATCTCAACCGCATTTGATTCTACTTACAAGCAGGAATTTTTGATAAAATCAATTCGCCGTAAACCTTCTGTAATATTTTAAGCGATTCGACAAACGAGATTTTCCTTGCAATACAAAATTTGGAACAAAATTAATTTTACCCAAAGTAAAAATTACAAAGCACCCTTGATATGAACTGACGAAATCCAGCACGTTAAATAAACTAAATGTTAGATCGCGCTTAACCTGCGTATCAGTATAGAGAACAGTTGTGCCAATTTAGCTGCAAAAATAATTTTCGCAAGCTATTCAAATGATTGTAGTTCGAATGATTACATAGTCAAATATTAAACGTTCTTATTTTCGTTACGAAAACCAAAGAAGACAGAACAAAGTTTTAACTATTTTAAAATTGTTTTAATCGTAATTGCTGTTGGCATATACAGCCTTATGGATTAGGTATAAATAGAGCTTTCCTCGGACTTTGCAACATAATATTTCGAAAATTAATGGCAGATTACATTATAAGCATTATTGTAATAGATTTGAGTCGTGTGAATTATCAATATGATGAGGTAACTATCGCTCCAAGAAAGACGAACTGTCTCAGAAGTTTGAATAAGGTGTGTTACCAAAAGTATGCAACAGTTTTCGCATGAACTTTACGTCCTTTACTTCTATATCTATAATGGTCAATTAAGAGTGAAAACTTAGGTTTCTAGCTAAAGTTCAAATTTTGGCTGTTCCAAAAATATGCTTTACGTAAATTTTAGTTAATTTGGTGGGAGTTTCTCCTACTTTCTAATTTCTTTAGTACTTCATTAATAATAGTTTATATGAATCTGACTGTATGAAAATAAAAATCTACAACTTTGTTAGTGCACATAAATATTTGATCTATTTGGATATCCAATTAATTTAGTTTACATCTATAAACACGAAAAATACTCCCTCCCGTCTTTAATGATTTCAAGAATGCGTTAATATATTGCACATTCTTATACTGCTTATCTACAACCGCACATTATTCATTGCATATTTTTGAGGGAAATACACGATTCAATGGAAAATATTGTGGTCCATTTATCTCTTCCTTATTGCAATTTTTAAAATATTCAACAATGACTACAGTCAGAACATCAACACAACACTCCTCGACAGTGTCATTGTTTTGCTTTTCAAATAAATTTCTCATCATTAGTCCTCTTCTGACAAGTGCTATTTCATCATCATACACAAAAGACACAAGTGTGGCAGAGCAAAAGCAACGCATTTTGGAACGACCACTAACCAGTATTTTGCTCGTCATCACCAGCACCAGTGCCAGTTTCACCATAACGACCACCACCCCCATCAGTGCCAACAGGAGCGTAACTGCAGGCAGCAGGAATAGCAGCATCAACGGCAACAATCGGCGTACTCGACATTCTCATCTGTAGCCATCACCACTCAAGCATTTACAAAACAAAGTCAAGCTATTCAATCGGAGCATCGACTTTAGACGTTGCTAAGGAAGTCAGTAAGATGGCAGGAGAATTGCGATCTGGCCATAGTCAGTTGTTGAGATTTACTCGAAAGTTGTTACGTTGTGTAGCCAAACTTAAAAACCGCAATAACATTGTGTTTTGATTTTGCTTTTTGCGATTTTTTGTTGCTGTTTTTGTTTTCTCCTCCTTTCCATTTAAGCTGTGCGAAATTGTTCAACGAGTGACTACACTGTGCTCTACTTAATCACTCAACTGTGAATCTATTCTTTTGTTAGCGGCATTACAGGGCAGCAGACGAGGCGAATAATGTAAGCAAAATATTTTATATAGTGGATTTCTTGGAGACGCCACGGTGGATGCAAACAAGAAAATGGTTATCATTTTTCTAAAAACAGAAACGCATTCTAGCAAAGAGGGAGTTATGTTAAGAGTGAGTAAATCAAAGAAGCGATTAGGATCATTAACGAAACAATTAACAATTTGTCAAGCAAAAAGGCAGATGTGATGACGTGTAAAATATGATTGGAGAAATACTAATAATGTTGTAGTGGTTCATTAAATATGAATCACCTAATGAATGTCATGGTTAGCTTAGTGAGGTTTCATTGATTGCACACAACCGAAGATAGACTTTGGAATACGAATATTAAAA
>JAHXMU010000601.1:282329-297488 GCA_019455685.1 Philornis downsi | reverse complement strand
CCAGCTTTGCAAGAACTTCAAGGCAATACCTCGAGGATGTGGTTTCAGCAGGATGGGGTCACATGTCATACGCCTAGGGTGTCCATAGAACTGTTGAAAAATGTTTTTTTCCCGAAAAACTCATTTAGAAAAGGGGGGATATTGAATGGCCCCCACGTAGCCCCGATCTCTCTCCATGCGATTATTTTCTATGGGGCTACCTCAAATCGGTAGTCTACGAGAATAATCCGACCAATTTAGAACAGTTGAAGAGGAACATTATTCAGGAAAGTAACAAAATACCGAGAACAACTTTTCAAAATTTGCGACTTCGGTTCCAAGAATGTCAACCAGCCGAGGGAATCCATTTGGACAACATTATTTTTAGTCTTAAAAATTCCCATGCTTCTACTTTTTAAAAAAACAAATGTATTTTTTTATGTTTCGTATTTTTTTTTTTTTTTTAATTGAATATTTAAACCGCCAACACCTTTATGGCCCACCCTGTATCTTCTATACAGTTACACAAATTCCAGTCAAATTTGGTACACAACTATTAAAGCCTTCCTTATATAGTATTTAGCAATAAAAACGGGATGGATTTACGAGTCCCATCTTGGACGTATTTCTGAAAAGAAATTATTCCTAGTAAGTCCTATTCCAGTAAGTGCTATCACGTAGATTGCAATAATCAAAATTTTTGTCCGTTGTATTACTATATGGCATTTGGCAAAATTGTTATGTAAAAATCAGTTAAGTAATTCTTAATTAATTGGTATCTCCCATATAAAAAATCAAAAAAAAAAAAAAAAAAATCAAAAGAAAGACGTTCTTCGCTTCATGCCTTTCAAGCAACAGCGTTTTATTCAGCCAAATTTAGTACACGTCACGCCTTTGATAAACTTAGTTAGAAAATGGGCTGCATTACAATGCCTATTCGTTTATCTCCTATAATAGTTGATCCAATAGAATTTACTGCTTATACTTCTTGGTAAAGTGTGGAAAAATCGTTTGGATAAATTACCCAATTTAACGCATATACACATGAATTCATATCTTTCGTTCAATTGTACAGCAATGCAATAAAGCAAATTCCCTTTCATATATTGAATGAGACATAGGAGAGCTTCTCACATTTAGTGAGCTTACACGCATTCTATTTTTAGACTCACTCAATGGCACCTACAGTTTAATGACGATTCCGAGCGTCACAGTTTGAGAAGCTTTCACAAGACTTGTCAATTACTAGAAGTGTTCGTCAAACACATCGAGGTGATCGCCGCACAAGTTTATGATAGGTGGAAGTATGGGGGGTTGAACCTGCGATCATGAGAACGATAGTCATGTATATTAACAATGCGCCACGGTCGGCCACACAGCAATGCGATAACGTGAACTAATTAAGAGCATTTGTTGATAGAAATGTAGCGATTTGCCATGACTCTTGTAACACTCCGCACACTTTCGCACCAATGCAAAAGGATATTGACTAAAGGTATTTGCGAGTCAGTTCACCATTACTTAGCAGTTTTTAATAACTACGCCCGCTGTTCCTCTGTTTATGAACTATGATAACCTAGTCCAGTATTTGTACTATACCACTAAATATAGATTTTAATTAATGTGTTAATGATATTTAGATATTAAATATGGATAATTGAGGTAAAAGTTGCTAGATAACGAAACCATTTTAATTATAAATACTCCTAAAAGTATGCTAAATTTTTCAAATTCCTCATTATTTACCAATTTCACAAATTACCCTCGATTTGTCAATAAAATCACATCATTTAATGTCTTGTAAATGTCTTGTTATTGTAGCAAAAACTTTGGAGTAGTACAGAAAACAACAACAAAACCGTGTAAAACATTACAAAACAAAATATTCCATAAATATATATAACTGTATATATACAAAAAGTATGAATAGTTAAAACAGACGTCATCATTTTAACATTGCTTTGTGATCCGTTGCCTCAACTCATCGTAGTCCGATCTTTTGTCATAATAAGGATATATCCGCTTCAATAAAATATTTACTTGTCCATTGTCCGTCCTTTATGCTCGTAGCGGCATTTATATTAGACACGGACATGAAGCGGTTAGTGCGTAAGCTGTAGCTATTCATAGTCATGCAAGAGCCATGTTGAAAGAGGGGATGTCGTTGTAGATTTGTTTTTCTCATTTAAGTTGTCTTGTTCTTTTCCTTCGTGCTTGGTATTATAATAAATATTTATAAATTGATTTCATATTTTATGGTTTATTTTGTTATTTCTTGTCATGGCCCTGCTGCCACAATCCCTGGCGAGGTGACCAACGGAAAGGGGAATGAAAAAAAAACCGTATCGCACAAACAAAGTAAATGTTGGGAAATGTAGAAGAATTTATGACCGTAAGTAGATGAGTCAGTGAAAATGTATATTTCATATTTAAAGAATTAGCACAAGATTTATTTATATAAATGACTAACAAGTATATTTTGGATTTATGCTTGTTTTTATTTCTTTTTTTTTTTTTGTAGAGCCAAAAAGTATGCTTTGCTTTTTAATCCTCCTAACAACTATGCTGAGATTTGTGTTTTTAAGTCAATGTACATAGATTTAGGGAAATGCAAATTAAATGTTTTCTGGAATTTACAATTGAATGAGTTTTTCTATGCAAATGTGCGGTTTCTATCTAGTATGAAAGAGTTAACAGGATAGTACCGAGCTGAATAGGTTGAATGAACTAGATTTGATTTTAACAGCTCTACTTTTTTTAAAATCATTCTTGCTATGGTTTTAGTTTCACTCTTAAAATGCAAATATGATTTCCACATAATTGCATTTATTGCCAACTAATATCGTTGAAATTCATATTTTTTCGAAGAAAGCATTTGCATATATTAGTAACAATAATGAATGGTTCAAGGCAAGTTCAAGATTCCTTCAAGTTCGATAATAATTTCGCATCAAACTGCTGTTGTACACGCTACTCTTATAAGCTGCCCATGTATAACTGGAGGAATGAAAGACGATAAGGTTGTGTAATGATAAAAATGTGAAATAGTGTCAATTACAGTAGAATTGTTATTCGTAGAGGGAAGATTTTTTCATTAGATCAATTACTCAGATCGTATATCTTCGGGTATTGCCCTTCATACTGTTGGCGTTGGAACCGAATCATCCAACAATCTAAAGTTAAAGTTAATAACGTTTAAATGACTTCCCAACTAAGAGGATTCTTTATTCGCCAAGAGAAATAAACAGGGTTTGCCCCTTTTACCCCCAAACCCAATTCTGTTAACCACTACTACATGCTTGATGAAACTGATCCAATATTCAGCAATTATCGATGAATGACGTCCATATTATTTGTGGTGTCCCAACAAGAACGCAAGATTTAAATTGAATTGAATTGCTTCTCTGACTGTATGACATGTGGTACCGTCTTGTTGATACCACACGCCCTCCACATTCATTTCTTCAATTCTAGGCGCCAAAAAACTGGTTATCATTTCACGATACCGAACACCATTGACTGTTTGCGCTTGACATGCCTCATTTTCACAAAAAAAGGTCCAATGATTCTACCAACCCAAAATTCACACCACACAGTGACACGTTGAGGATGCATTTGCTTCTCGTGAATCACTCGAGGATTTTCCTCATCCCAAATGCGACAATTCTGCCTATTGACGAAGCCATCAAGATGGAAATGAGCCTCGTCACTGAAGGTGATTTTATTGGCAAAATCAGCATTTTCATGTTGTCTCTCCAATACCCAATTAACGAACTCCCTTCGCTGTCCATGGTCAGCTGGCTTCAGTTCCTGAGTCAATTGAACTTTGTATGCATGAAGATGCAAATCTTTTGTCAAAATTCTCTGCATAGAGGATTTGGAGACACCAATTTGCTGAGCTCGGTATCGAGTGGATGGAGTGTGAGCAACATTATCACGTACAGCTGCGACATTTTCGGTCAATCGACCTGGTCGAAGGCGCGTTGTTGTCTTTACATTACTAACAGACCCAGTTTTGGCAAATTTATCCATTAATCTCTTTACAGTTGACTCTTTTGGAGCATTATTGTGACCCCAAATTGATCGCTATTTGCGAACTGTAGCCGCAAAGCTTTTGCCATTTTGGTAAAACAATTTCACAATGAGAATGCGTTGTTCATTCGTGTAGCGCTCAAGTTTTACTAACATCGTACTTTCTACTAGCAAACAATAACAACTGTTCAAATGTCAAACAGTGACACTTCGAATGGCGCCAAATTTAAATCTTGCGTTCTTGTTTGGACACCCTATTTATTTATTTGGCATGTAATTCAAAGCCTTCCGCCTAATTATAAGTAAATCACAATATGCAACAATTCATCCATTAGATTTAATCTGCTCAATAATATGAAATTAAAAAAACAAGTAATAAAAATGAACTATAAATTGTATAAAAGTATATATAATTTAAATATATCTAATTTGAAAGAAAGTATGAATATTAATGACAGAAAAAAAGTATGAAGAAATACTAACTTAGAGGTTAGTCGATATACAATCTGGAAATATAATATAATCGGTATGTAATAAAGGCTGCTAACAATTTAATTGAAGACAAAATTTTACAGCAAAGTCTGAAAGTGTTGCAGAATGCGTCTTTTGTAAGAATCAGGACATAGTTTAAAACATTTTAAATGGCTTGGTAGTAAATTTAAAATTCGAGCTACTCTTACGTCAAAAGCGCGACCCATGAGTGTTTTTATTTTAGTAATAAAAAGCTGCTTATTATGAGTGGAATGTGAAAAATTAAACGAATTAAAAAGAAATTATGGACTACACAGTCGAACAGCTTTACAAAATAACAACGAAGATCTCAAATCGATTTAATTTCTAAAACTATAGCCCAGGAAACGCTTAACTTACGGTGTTATATGAACACGATGCCTCAGTGAATACAAATATTTCATAAGTCTATTAAACGCTATTTGAATTTTTCTCATATTTTGTTTAATAGTGTCACTATACACCTCTAAACAATATAGAGTACTACGCATGATATAAGCATGAACCAAATTCTCCTTAATCGTTCTAGGCAACACTAAATATGTGTTATAAAAATTTCGAAGTGAATAATTTAAACGCCGCACTACATTATCCACATGATAGTTAAAGCTTAGTTTGTTATCTAAAACTACTCCCAAATAATGTAAAGCTGCTATTAACATGCCTTTTTATGCGTTTGTAAGTCGTTCATGGCTTTGTGGACGTCAAGTATTGCAAGTGGTCCAATGTGATGTAGTTGAAAAGAAAAAAAACACAATCCTAACCAAGTGCTAAGCCAATCTGTAAAATATTAACCATTTTTTCAATCTTTTTTCTAACTTTTTATACATTTGGTTGAAGTTGAATCAATATCTGTTATTAATTGGTAAATATGGGAGAAAATTATTCTAAATTAGAATGATTTATTTATTTATTTATTTATATAAAGCTAACTTAAAGTTGAAGAAACTTAAGGCTAACTACATTAAAAAAGAATTAGCCATGGTTACCGGGGCCTTCAGCTAACGCAGTAATTTAATTTAAAAAACAAGATGAGAAGTATTAGAAAATAAAGTTTTTTTTAAGTAATTTAAATTTTAACATACAAGTTCGATTTTCTGATGAAATCTAAAATTAATTTTATATCTCTATTTGAAGGATTAGCGATGAGAGCAATGGGATCTTCATTAGCGAATGTTGATAACCTCTGCTGGCTAAGGAAGGTGCATGTAGAAATGATATGGCTGATGTCAATACAAGCACTATTACATAAAGGACAAATATTGCTTAAACCCTTATTTATATAATGTATCTGAGTAAATTTGATTTGCTCTAAACGTGAAAAATCTTTCTGTGTTGAGGTTTTCAAAAAATTCAGTCGTAGAAATGCAGTTCGGGCTGATGTTTTTATACCAGTTCGATGTACGATTTATTAAGACTAGATGTTTCTGCATCAATTCTTTCCGCAGTTGTAAGGTTATATCACTGCTGTTATAGTTGGGGGTATACATATACCAAGGGGAGAGTAGTTGCGAGTTTAGCTATTGAGTCGACTTTCTCATTACCTTTAATGCCAGTATGACTAGGTATCCACATAAGTTTTATTTTGGGGAATTTGTCAATAATTATGCTTCGGATTTTAACAGCGTAGAAATTATTATTATTGATGTTAGATATAGCATTTAGCGATGAAAGGGAATCAGAGCATATTATATATCTAACAGGTTGCTTCATACAAATTTTTATTGAATCGTATACGGCTATAATCTCTACAGTGAAAACCGTTGAGTAATAAGGTAGAAGTCCAGCTTTTAAAGGTTCCGATTCTGTTGAGATCCCATATCCTGCAATATCTTTTGATTTTGAGCCACCCGTGTATATGAAATTGTAATTCATGTATAGATGTTTAAGTGTAAGGAAGTGTTGTTAAAAGGCTTCTGGAGAGGTGAGGTTTTTGTCGTATAGAAAGATTTACGTATGCCAAATTTATGTCGAAAAATGGATATATTTTCATATAAAGAGATCAAATTTGACGATGACTTGGTATATCGTTGAAGGCACAGAACACCGTAGTTTGTGATGGAGCTTAAATATGTCCCGGCTTGGCCAAATTTTTTACTCTTTTCCATTTTTTTTTTTACTTTTACTACAGAGAATAATGTCTTGGCTTGTTGGACGATACATTCATTAATGCCTGCTTAGGTTGACACATCGAAATTAGAGCTATTTCAAGCTGTAATTAGCATACATTTAAACTGTATTTACTTTAGTTTTTTCCCCATAAATATTTACACATTCTAACACAAAGTTCTATTCAAAGTTCTGTAATCCAAATTACATCAGGAGTAAGAGAATTCTTTACCTGCAAAAACCTTGGCAGACTGAACATATCACAATAAATTTACTCTCCCCGTTCCACTAAATTCAATATCATTTCATTAATTTATTGCCATTATTCGTCTTCCGTCTTCAGTAAAGAAAAAAAAAAAAAAAAGAGAAAAACATTAATTAAATCTGTGGTTTTTAATTAACCCCTTAGCTTTTATCACCTCCTTTATTCGCTGCGGCATTGATTGTAATGACTTCATAATTTTCCCCCGATATTAAAACCAATCAACATTCTCCATGACCCCAAACCATCACTCTAATCCCCGCATAAAATCCTATGTATGCCTGATGAAGTTATCTATGTATTTGTGTGAGTATAGACTACGAGCATGTACATGTATGTGAGAGTGTGTTGTGTTCTCATCCATACTTACCACGATGCCATTAATAGTCCATGTCAAATTAGCAGCTGGTTTAGAGTATTTAATTGAGCAATTGCCGTCAACCAAATCACCGATACGATAACGTGGCTGGATGCCCGTTACGCTTGCTTGCTCCTCGGGTAATTCTATGCAACCGGGAAGAAAAAGAAAAAAAAAACAAGAAAACACAGCACAAATGTTGTAGCCAGAAATTGGCGCCGCATCAAATTATGTGGAAGAGATGGAAAAGAAGAGAAATCAATGTAAATGAATAGTGTTAAATCGAAAGAAAAAAAATTACAGATAATGATCAATGTTCTTTTTTTTTTGTTTTCGGACAAATGACCGATGTCAGGCCGCTTTGACAGAATTCAAACTCAGAGAGAAATGTGTGCTAATTATTTCGGACCATATAGTTTTAATTGAAAAGTGGACTTATCTAAAGATTCCAAATAAACCATTTACTGAAATGTCCTAATATCTGTGGTCACAACCCGTAACAGCCTAACTCGAGTTAGGACACAATTAAGTTATTAGCACCATCGTATTCAGCGTATCTAAATTTATTTGCTCTAAATTGTTTTATGTTTGTATCTCTTCTAGGAAGGCAATTAATCCTAAAATATGACTAATATCTTAGGATTAATTGCCTTCCTAGAAGAGATATATGACTAATATTTTTGGTCATGATTTGCAATATCTTTTTTATTAGAGCATAAAACTGATACGGAACGTATACATTATGTTCAACAGTTGGTTGGCAACTCTTATCACATGAGTTGCTTGCCAGCCGTCATATTTTACTCCTGATGTTATGAAAACTATCCGCCATACGCTTATCAAGTTTCATCGACATAACATAAATGAGGTTGGCAATGCTGTACATTTATTTATACATTTTATCATAAAGATACCAGGATGTGATTGATAAAATACAAAATATCTACTATTCAATCAGACTCTTTGCCAAATAATACCCTTCCACAAACGAATAATCCAATCACCAAAACATTGTTTAAACATATTTTCCCCTTCAGTCTTCCATCTACCGAAAATGGGTGCCTCGAAGTGGTTATCTGAGTTTTAAAGAGAGGAAGAAATCAGCTGCAGCCATATCATGTGAATTTCGATGAGTTTTTAGTCTGATATTCATTCGCAATGATAGCCCTGTGTGATGGTACGCTATCGTAGTGCAACATCAATGAGTGTACTTCCAGACAATTTGGCACTATCGATGAATTTACCTTCTGAAATGCTTCTTAATACGCAAATAGTATTCCTTATTTATCATCTGATCTTCTGACAAGGATTTTGAGTGCATAACACCGCGATAATTGAAGAAAAACATTTAAACTTGTTTGACTTTTTGCGTGAAATTTTTTCGGCTTCGGTTGGAAGACAACATTTCGAAGCTAGTTGACCTGGTTTGTATGTTAAACTCCTAAATTCGTGTTCCACAAAAATCAGCCAACCTGACGTATAGTAGTTGTTTGGAAAAAGAAATATTTTGGTGGAAACTGGCAATCTTACAAAACGCATGTATTAAGCTTTAAGGCTTCACTTTATTTAGTATTTTTATTTCAGACATCAAAATTAAACGATCTCAGTGAATTTATAAACATGGAAACAATTAGTCACAGTGATGTAATTCAACATTTCCAATTGAAAGGTTTCAGTCTAACCAATATTAAAGCCGAGCTAGATTCTTCTATGAGCTAGATTGAAGTGCTGCAGTGATGATAAAGTAAGCTGTATTATTCGAAATTTGGATTGGTAGGAGTTTAACAGAATTTGAAATCAAAAAAGTACAATTCTCTTGGTCAGACTCATGAAAATTGGAAAGAAGATTCCTTCCAGCATTGCTGAATGAGTGTCAGAGTTTTTCAACTTGAATTTGTAAAAATTCGTAATATTAGTGGATAAAACATGAAAGAAAGACGGCAAAAAAGAATACACTATCCAAGACAAAAGACTTTTGCCTGAAATTCCTACTTTTAGGGGATGAAAAAGCTCAAAGCACTGAAGTAGAACAAATAGCAGAAATTAAAATCATGAAATTGTCAATGTATGGACGCTATAAAGAGGCATTCTTGGAAATTCATCACGTCCTCATAATCGAGTAATCTTAAGATATATTTTGAAACTTGCGCTTATATTAACAGGAAATAAATTGGAAAAAATTGATTTGTAGACTAGGTCGAAATGCGGCTGGTGAAAAGACGAAATTTAAGAAGCCCATCCCTTTTTGGCCTATCCTCAATTTTAGAATGGATTTTACGAAAGTTGCTTTTAAAGGAAAATCACAGATGAGAGGAAGCAAAAACGATGTCATCGCCTAGACTGAAATGCTGCAAATTTGAATTGTCAGCATTTTAAGCGAATGTGAGATAAAACAAAGCACCATCCCCTTGATAGTTCTTTTAAAGTGAGAATCATGAAAATTGGAAAGACTTTTCCTACCAGCAGTGCTGAATAAGTGGCGGAATTTCTCAACTGCCGGTCCATTTTTTTTTAATACGCAGTCGCGCGTACGATGTAACGGGCACTTCCTGGTCGAGTCAAATTTGTGGCTATATGGAATTTTTTGGATTTTCTTCGACAAAACCGTAATCAGACATTTCAAGTCAGAATCATAAAAATTGGAAAGAATTTTCATCCCAGCGGTGCTGAATAAGCAGTGGAGTTTTTCAACTGCTGGTCTATTTTTTTAAATGCGCAGTCGCGCGTAGGATGTGATGGGCATGGAACTTTATGGATTTTCTTTGACAAAACCATAATTTGTTCAAACATATTTTCCCTTCAGTCTTCCATCTACCGAAAATGGGTGCCTCGAAGTGGTTATCTGAGCTTTGAAGAGAGGAAGAAATCAGATGCCGCCATATCAGGTGAATTTCGATGAGTTTTTAGTCTGATATTCGTTCGCAATGTTAGCTCTGTTCTTCCAGACAATTTGGCACTGTCGACGAATTTACTTCCTGAAACGCTTCTAATATGCAAATAATATTCTTTATTTATCAGACATTTAAAGTCAGAATCATGAAAATTGGAAAGAGTTTTTCTCCAAGCAGTGTTGAAAAAGTGGCGGAGTTTTTCAACTGCCGGCCTTTTTTTAATGCGCAACCGTGCGTATGATGTGACGGGCATGGAATTTTATGGATTTTCTTCGATAAAACTATAATCTAATTTCAATAAAGGTAAGTTCGGTAAATGTACTTAGAAATGATTCAGTAACAATGGAATCCGGGCATTCAAAATGTAATTGATGTTTGATAGTCTAGTGCTTTTTTTTAGATATTAACAATTTTAATAGAGAAAGTCAAAAGAATGTTAAAATGTTGTTAATTTTGAGACTTTGAATATCATTTTCTTATTTTTAAGATCGAATATACTTCAAATTTGATTTTACTTTCGAGAGAGCATGCACTATGATTTTTCTGATAAGTATATAAAGAAAATTTTCGATTTGCTTATAATTATTTGGAATAAAACCTCTTTATTTGGATTTTGTATTATAATTCCATATGAAAAATATATGACTTCGATCTAAACAAAACTCAGATGAAACCTGAAAATCAGAATACATGCTGATTGTTGTTCTTCATTTCATTCTGCTTAAAACTTGCTGGAGTAAAGTCGCCAAGGAGGTAAGTTTTCCAATTTGGGTTTTGTGTTATTACTCCATGCAATTTAAGAAAATGTTAAATTTCGATCTGATTAAACGTCATATGAAGGTTGAAACGGAAAACGAATCATCGCCGTTGTTATGCATTTCAAATTTGTTGGAATGAAGTCGTAAAGGAGGAACTGTTTCCTAGGTTTTTTTTGTTACTTCAATTTGATGATCAATTTGATTTGAATACACATCATGTCCATATTGAAAATTAAAATGAGTCCCTGCATTAGTTCTGCATTCTGAACCCTCAATTTTCCTTGAGTGTGGCAAAGGGTTTAATCAAAGTGGAGAGCAATTGTGGTTATCGAAACAAGTAGGGATACAAATCTAAACCATTCGAAATAGGTGGAAAAAGGAACACGATTTTGAAAGGACTACCACAAAAATTCATTTGCCTAATTAATTTGTATTTGAAGATATTTTTTCTCTGTTTGCTGGCCACATCCATTTACCTTGGCACCTCAAACTCTATCTCAATAAATTTTTCGTTCCCCATTCCTGAAACAATTTGAGGTTTAACACACATTTCTCACGTTACTCTTGCCATCGTTAAGATTTCGGGGATAAGGATATCCCTTAAAATTTTCGCATTAAGTGCATCATTTTTCATGGATTTGTATGTTTTATACTCACCTACAACTTCCATTTCACCGGAAACCATGGCTGTTTGGAAAGATGGCGCCTCCACGGATATTTCACAAGTGAACTTTCCCGAGATATTGAGAGGAACGGCCAATAACACGACATGACTTTGATTGGAAAGATTGCGCTGTAAGGGAAACAAAAGAAAGGAAATAGGTGTGATGAGCAGTGTGCTAAAATTGAGAAATGAAAATGAAATACGAGGAAAATTCTATGAATGAGGAGTTGAGGAGAGAGGATAACATTTAAGAGTTTGCAGTTTTCATATCAAACAAAAAAAAAAAAAACAACTCTTCTCCCCCTGTTTTCAATAGCATTTCTTTGAATTATAATTTTCTTTTTTCGCCAACGCCCTTCTTTTCTGGCCACAAATGCAAATTGCAAGTCATGATAATTAGTATTCCTAGTTTGGCGGGGGCCAGCTCGGTGGTCTTTTTCATTATAAATAAATTTGAAAAAGAACAAAAAAGAAAACTGTAACTTTAGGTGTTCCAGGGGAGAAAACCGAAAAAAATACTATGAAATTGATGATGAATAATACACCATCTAGTTGTTTTTCTCGTTTTTCTTACATTGCGAGATGTAATGAGTTTTTATGTGGCTTTCTGTGGGTATTCTTTTTTTTTTGTGCTGTTGCCTTTTTGTGGCCACTGCTGGGTGAGGAGCTCATTTTGCTTTTGGGACTCACGGAACGGATGCGGTTATGTTGATGGATTTCGTTGAAATCACAGATTGTGTCGGTCTAATATATTGACCATTTGCTACGTGCTCTTTTATTATTTATACCTTTTTGTTTTTGGTATTGATTGATTTTATGATATTTATGAATTTAGCTTGATTAGTTTTGCCGGCGGTCGTGGGCTGTAAGAGGAAAACGCCCAAAATTATATGTTTGAAATGTAATTTGATAAAAAAAAAAAATATTGGCTATTTAATATTCATCAGTTTTAGATGGTATTCTAAAGCATTATATTATTTGGAAAATGTTAAGGTAAAATATTTGAATTAAAATTTGATTGAATTAAATGGGATATAAAAACGTTAAGGCAATTTGGTTGCATTGAATATGAAGCGACAAAAATTGACATATAGGGTGTCCGTCAGGAAGGTATACTACTTTGCTTTGCTGGCATCTTGGTAAACATTAGACAGTTCATATTAGACAGTTCATATTTGGTATATTTCCTGTTGATGGTTTTTCCTTTTGGAAGATAACTAATAAAAATTATCCCATGCACACCCCAAAAACCTGTTGTCATGACCTTACTGTAGAAATAACAGAATTCTTCTTTTTGGAAAAGATTTTCCCATTCTAATCCACTGCTTTGACTGTTCCTTTGTCTCAGGTGTGAAGTGGTGGACCAATGTCTCATTCGTGGTTACAAATCGATGCAAAATATCAGCTTTATTGCTGTAAAACATCGCCAAACTCTCTACTTAAATATCTTCACAACGCTATTTTTGCTCTATTGTAAGCAGGCGTGGCACCCATCTTGCGCACAGCTTTCTCATCTTCAAATCTTTGGGCAATATGCGATGTATAGCACTGTTTGAAATGCTAGCTCACGCACCTTTAGCCGACGATCATCCAATACCAATTTATGGACTTTCTTAATTGTGTTTAGCGTGGACACCTCACCGTTGGTTGACCACTATGGTATTCGTCTTGGTAGCTCGTACGGCCTCGTTTAAACTCTGCTACCCAATATTTTACATTCGTAAACAAAGAACCTGCTAGCTCACGCAACTTCAGTCGACGATCATCCAATACCATTTTATGGACTTTCTTAATTGTGTTTAGCGTGGACACCTCACCGTTGGTCGACCACTATGGTATTCGTTTTGGTAGCACGTACGACCTCGTTTAAACTCTGCTACCCAATATTTTATATACGTAAATAAAGAACCAGACTCCCCCAAATTAAAACCTAGATTGGCTTTAATATTGGTTGGACTGAGGTCTTTCAAATCTAAATATTGAATTACATTACGGTGACCAATTTTTTTCCAATTTTATAGACTAATTGAGGTCGTTTATTTTTGACGGCTCAAATGAAAATGCTAAACTGCGTGACTTCTTGTTGCTTAAAGCATATATTTTACCAAAGTTATTTTTATATATCAGGTCGGCTAGTTTTTGAATCGCCCTTCTAAAACAAATAATGTAAAAATCGCCAGAATCACTTTTTGACCTGTAGAAATTCTTGCGCAATTCAAACACTAATGACATTTTTGACTTGAAATTTGGCACAGAATGTTGTCAGACTACAATTAACTTAGAAGGAAAAAAAGAAATAGTCCTGAGATTCTATATGGCAACGTAATTCATATTGACAATTGGTCTTACTTTAAGAAAACAGTTCCATCTGTAGTATAGAGACCAAGTTAATGGCGAATTTTTCTAGCAGTATTTACGCTAAAGAAGTCGCAAGACTTAATTCACTACTATTGCTTCGAATAGGAAGAAAAGTTAATGGAAAATAACATTACTATTTGCTGCAGTTTTGGATGGATGAATGGAAGGGAAAAAATTATCATAACTAGTCAATAGATTTGTGTCCTGACAACAAAATAATTATCGGGTATGCCTTGTGAGAGTATTTGTTTTTAACTTTTCAAAAAATTTTGAGATTTGGAAGCAAACTTATGTTAAAAGAGCCTGTCCAGCTGATAAATATGAAACGATGCAAAAAGTGGATATAAATTGATGTAAATTTATTAAGGTCTTTATTCAATAATGCTGTATATTTCGAATCATTGTTAATTGTAACCATTGACGTATTCTTAGGCAATATTGTATGTCATACATACATAATATTTTTAACTACAACATTCATTATTATTATTTTTATTATTTTATTTTCATATCGCAATCCAAAACCGCATACGGCCAAATAGATTACGCAGACCAACATTTTGCCACACATGCTTGAAATTTTACAATTAAGTTTTTAAAAGGTTTCAATAATTATAATAATAATAATAATAATAATAATAGCATTAATAGTACTAACAATGAATATAGAGAAAGATAGAAAACGTGTAGCATCAAGAATTTATAGTGAAGTATAATAATTCTACAAGCAAGACATTAAGAGCTTCCAATCCAAAACATGATAGTGAGAATCATTTGTGTTCATATGGAATTACTGAATAGTCGTATAGTACGAAATCGAAAAGACCACTTCATTATTATTATTATTAGCGTACTAGCCAGCGGAAGTTGTAAAATATTGGTTTTTGAAGACCTTCCAAATACAAATTTGGAAACTATGTACTTGAGTGTGCCAAATTTCATACTTTTGTAAAGGGTGTCCCAACAAGAATGCAAGATTTAAATGACTGATGCAGCAAATGAATTGTTTCTCTGGCTGTATGACATGTGGCGCCATCTTGTTGAAACCAAATGCCCTCCGCATAAATTTCTTCAATTCTAGACACGAAAAAACTGGTTATCATTTCACGATACCGAACACCATTGACTGTTTGCGCTTGACATGCCTCATTTTCATAAAAAAAGGTCCAATGATTCCTCCAGCCCAAATCCACACCACACAGTGACACGTTGAGGATGCATTTGCTTCTCGTGAATCA
>JAHXMU010000601.1:251378-273672 GCA_019455685.1 Philornis downsi | reverse complement strand
ATTCGTCGTAAAGTTGTTCTTTTGACATCCAAAGACTGACTTCTCTTGCGTGTTGACTGTTGCGGATTCCGCTGAACTGAAACACGAACACGCTCCACAATGTCGGCTGATCTTGCAGAAACTGGGCAACCACGAACCGTAATTGGTACTGTTGAGCCGGTTGTTTCGAACATTCTGATCCATTTTCGTATCATATTGGTGCGTGGAATTTCACTTAAATCGTGTAAACCGTGTTAATGCCGATACAAACGTCGTGCAGTAATCACTGATTTATTGTTTTCGTAATACAGTCGGACACAAAATGCACGCTGCACTCCCATGTACGGCTCCATGGCGACTAAATTTCCAGGAAGCGGCGCAGCGAACAACATATCCCCCCGCCACCCCGCGCCGCGCGTTACCGAGAAATTGAAGAATTAAATCGCCAACACTCATATGGCCCACCCTGTACATACACAGACAGATATAGGCAGATAGACAGATGCAGATAGAGAGTAAAACTTGTATATGATCCCTGTATTGCATTTAAAACTGCCTCAGCCGTATAACTGTAGTTGTACTTCTTTTTTTTTTTTTTTTTTTTTGTTTGCTAGATCTCTGTGGACATTGTCACATGTATGTGCTTTTCATTATATCCTTTTGCTAGTCCCAAAAATTGCTTTGCTAATGCTGAACAAAATTGCATCGCAGCACTTACATATATGGAAATTGCTTAAGTAGTATTATTATGTCAGTCAACATAACAGTCGATGCCTGAAGTAAGACAAAGTTTTGAGGAAATCTTGTAAATATGATACAATTTGGTATTCGAAGCATGCCGAGTCATTTGTACAGTATCTTTTATGTCAACAGCAACAGACAGACTGTTACTTTTGTATGGGGATAGTTTTGACCATAGCTGGTTGTAAGAGTTAACTAACAAGGATCATTGACACTCAGAATTCTTGCAAAAGTGGTCATCATCAGATTTATGCCACTGAAAAGGCAATCGGATTGTTAAAGTAATTAGGCGAAAGCATGCAAATCGTTTACTTACTGCAAAAAGAAAAAGTTTATTTAAGTTTTAATGATTTCCAAATTGTATAAGTTGGTAAACTTATATGTGAATTCGATAAAAATGGTTTAATATTGGTCATAAAGGGTGACTTTTTGTACGTCGTTTTTTTAGACATCGAATAAAACACTTAAATTTGCATCATATATTAAAATTTTTTTTATTGGAATCGATAAATTGATCTTTGCCATTTAATTTTTAAAGATAATTTCATGTAAATGTTGTCCGCGACTCCGTGTCAAAATGTGCATTCGGAAGGTCCAACTTTTCATCACTTTTTCGAGCATTTCAGCCTGTATTCCACGAATAACGCGTGTTATGTTATCCTGTAAGGCTTCAATAGTGTTCGGCTTGTCCACACAGACTAATGACTTGACATAACCCCATAAGAAATAATCAAGAGGCGTTAAATCGCAAGATCTTGGAAGCCAACTCACAGGGCCAAATCAAGAGATAAGTTGCTCCCCATATTCATCGCTCAACATATCCATTGTTTCTCGAGCAGTAAGGCATGTTGCACCGTCCTGATAAAACCACATGTCAACCAAGTTCAACTCAGCCAATTGGCGCAAAAAAAAAAATCGCTTATCAAGGCTCAATATCCTTCGCGGTTGACGGTAACGTTTCTTTCACGGTCGTCTTTGAAGAAAAATGGACCGATGATGCCACCAGCCCATAAAACACACTAGACTGTCATTTTTTCCGGATGCATCGGTAATTCATGTATGGCATGTGGCTGTTCGTCACTCCAGATGCGACAGTTTTGCTTGTTTACGTATTCGTTCAGCGAGAAATGAGCCTCATCGCTGAACACAATTTTTCGATGAAACAGCGGATTTTTATTGAGCTTTTGTAAGGCCCATTCACCAAAAATTAGACGTTGCGGTAGGTCAATCGGCTTCAATTCTTGGGTGAATTGAATTTTATAGGCTTTCAAACCCAAATCGACGTGTAAAATTTTCCTTGTGGTTGAGTAACACATGCCCAATCGCTGAGAACGGCAACGAATTGACATTTCACGATCGTGATTAACGCTGGTCGCTACGGCTGCAATATTTTCTTCGGTACGCACTTTACACTTGCGAGTCGATGATTTTGTATCCAACAAAGTAAATTTGGTGCAAAATTTGGAGATAACAGCACGAATTGTTGATTCAGCAGGTCGATTATGACGACCATAAAATGATCGTATCAAACGATGCAGATTTATCACAGAGCACGAATTTTGATAATAAATTTCAATGATTTGCAATCGTTGCTCGTTTGTTAGTCTCTCCATGATGAAATGGCAGAGTAAACTGTACACTTTTCACTTTGACAAATAACGTTTGGACGCCATTACCATCCAGTGTTGCCAACTTGAAAAACTTAAATCTTTAAAAATCGCTCGTACAATGACTGGACAAACTTGCATGAAGGTATCACAGATCAATGAAATTTGAGGGATAGTTGAGAAAGAAGCGTAATTAAATTAGCAGTATATATTTTTTAAACGGCCAAAAACATAACACTTTTTTTTCAGATATCCACCAAAATTAATACTTACACTCAGCATTCTTTGGCAAATTGCCATTGGAAACCTTACAGTTGCACAGAATATATAAATTGCTTGAAATTATTTAAGAAATGTCACTACTTATGCAGCGGCGCAAGATGTAATTAGAGTACTCAAAACCCTGGCCGAAAGCTAAAAACAGTTTGTAATGGTTTTGATAAGAGATTAATCCAGGCTTAATCTCTGACGGTGTTGTTGTGATGCAACTTAGTAGAGAGATAGTGGACTGTATATGAGATTGGTTTGGAGTTAGTTAATTGAGGGTCAATTCTTAAGTGCCGGGCAGTAAGTTCTGGGCTAAAGAATTGGCGGGTTTAGAATAATTGCATAATTTCTCAGAGTTGAGAAATTATACAAATAAAATTTAATATATACAAAAAGGGGGAGAGATAGAAAAAATGCTAATGAATTAGAGTTAACTCAATATATTTATTTCAAGAGATTGAGAACCTCACCTTGCGAGTTGGGCTGTAAAAGTAGCTGATTTAGAATCAGTAACTTTGCTGGTAATATTGGATTTTCTATTTTCCTTTTTTCGTATTTTCATCAACTTACAAAAATTCACAATATTCATTGGGATATTTCTGTGGTCACAATCCGTAACAGCCTAACTCGAGTTAGGACACAATTGAGTTATTAGCACCATGGTATTCAGCGTATCTAAATTTACTTCCTCTAAATTTTTCATGTTTGTATCTCTTCTAGGAAGGCAATTAATCCTAAAAAACCTAATAGCTTAAGTTATTTTTCTAAATGACTGTTTTGGCAAAACTGCCTAAGTCAATTTAGGATTACAACAAATATAAACATTATTTTTTCATCATTGCCTAAATCAACTTAAGTCGGTTATCCAAAAAAATTAAGAAACAATTTTATTTTCCTAACTTAAGTTAAGCTCTTATTCCGAATTACAATTTGGTTTTTTGATAAACATAAACTGAGTTAAGGTGTTTCTCCAAACTTAAAGTTTTTTATTTAATCTGGAATAATAGCCTAACTCAACTTGAACTTTTTGACTTTCATTCATAAGAGCCTAAGTGTCTTTTTCGATAATATCTTTTGACTGCAAGAATAAACAACTATTTTTTGTTAACAACTAAGTAAAGAAATTCGTTTCCTTGGAATCTGTAGCAAAATTTTCCAAAAAATACCTTCTCCTGATTTTCAGTGAAGATTCAAAACTTTAAACTCCTGTACTGAAAATATTGAAAAACAGACTTAGGCTGTTATGGGTTGTGACCACAGATTTATCGATAATTACTTTGTACATTAGATTAGTTTCTAGATTACTTAAATAAGAGCGTTATTTATTTTCAATTTCATATATTCAGTGCTTAATTCATTTAATTTATAAAATTCAAAATTATTTCATTAAATTTAAAAATATGTATAAACCTGAAGATTTATGCACAGTTTTTTGTTTTAAACCGCTGAATGTTTGGAAAATGCTAACTGCGGATAGCCAGTTTAATCGGATTTTTGGTTGGTTAACCGGGAAAATTTGAAAATTTTTTAAATACGATACCTTCCTATAAAGAAAATACCAAATGAAAATAATCGTAAATTGTTTTTAAACCCTGCAAAATTCTCGGGTAATTTCGAAATAGTTTTGCGCAATTTATGTAAAAAAAGCATTGGAAATTCATCGCATATAAAGCCTGTTTAAAAGGATTTTCAAAATTGTTTTTTTGTCGCCAAGTTGACAGAACTTTTCTTTATACTTACGCGGATTTTGAACGAGATCTACCATCTATCTATCAAAACATTTGAAAGGCAGAAGAAATACTTATATAAAAATAAAATATGACTACATTTTTTTTTTTTTTTCGTTCATTTTCTTTATTGGATATTTCTTTCGAAATTTACAATATGTATTCAAATCTTAATCCTATCTTAAAGTAAAGTATCCTGCCATTGCCGGATCTTGTTTTTGGCGAGCAGAACTGTTTATCACCGGACATAGTCTAACGTGTCCTTTCTTCTTAGCCGTATATGACCGGGAAAATTTTGAAGGTTTTGAGCGAGTGGGCTTGAGTGAGAGGACAAATTCGATACATATGACCTGCTTAATTTTCTTATTTCCTGGAAAATATAAGAAATGTTTAAATCCTTGTGTATGTTATCATTCCTAATATACCATGGGCCACCACAAATTTGGCGCAGTATTCTTGATTGTCTTCCCTGTAGCTTATTTATGTTAGAAGCCGATGCCGTTCCCCACAACTGGATGCCGTATATCCATATTGGCTTCAATATGGTTTTGTAGATGGTGATTTTATTTTCCAAACTGAAAGTAGACTGGGAGCTAATAAGCCAGTGGAGTTGAGCCATTTTTAATTTCAATTGTATGGTTTTTGAGTCAATGTGATTTTTCCAGGTGAGACGTCGGTCTAGGTGAATACCCAAATATTTCACATGGTTATGAACGGGTATGGTACTACCGTGAATAGTGAGGGCTGGGCAATTGTTCTGTCTAAGAGAGAATGTAACCTGTATACTCTTAGTGGCATTTACTTTTATCTTCCACTTTTCGAGCCAAGATTCTAATGTGTGTATATGAGACTGCAGTTGTCTAGAAGCCATTAATGAGCAAGTGCTAGTGCTCATAAAAGCAGTGTCATCAGCGAAAGTTAAGGTTTGAATTAGGCAATGAACAGGCATGTCAGAAGAGTAGATGGTATATAGTATAGGTTCCTAGTATACTGCCCTGCGGAACTCCTGCTGAAAATTTTCTTTGAGTTGAAACAGAGTCTTTCGATTTTACTACAAAAGATCGATCCTTCAGATAGCTCTCCAGGAGCTTGTGGGTATTTGCCGGTAGAAAAGAAACTTTTTTGTGAATAAGGCCTTCAGGCCACACTTTATCAAAGACTTGGGAGATGTCTATAAAGAGAGCTGAGCAATATTTCCGATCTTCGAATGCTTTTCTGATCTGGGTTACTATATGGTGTTCTTGTTCTGTCGTTCCATGACCCTTGCGAAACCCATACTGGTGCGTGGGTATTACATGGTTTGCTTCAATATGGGGGTACAACATTTGGAGAAAGATCTTTTCAAACAGTTTAGATAGAATAGAGAGTAAACTTATGGGTCGATAGAATGTAATTTGTGACAGTTCCTTTTCAGGATTTGGGATCATTATTATTTCAGGCAGCTTCCATGATCGAGGAAAGTATCCAATTCGAAGTATAGCATTAAATATAAATAAAACTAATTTGAGAATATTGTGAGGGAGTTCTGAAATCATTTTCGCTGTTATTTTATCGTGTCCAGGAGATTTATTCATTTGCAACGAGTGAACATTTTTCTTTAAGAGAGATAGACTTATTTTCATGGGATTTGTGACCATTGGGCTAATGATCGTTGGATTCACACGAGAGATTGTATCGTTAGGAGTAAATACTTATTCCAGATGATCAGCAAATTCTTTCACTTTTTCATCACTACTCCTTGCCCATCCTCCATCTTTCATCCGTATTGGAGACTCCTGTGTTATAGGACGCTGTAGTTGCCTTGTGGCCTTGTACAGGCTATAGTTAGTGTTTTGTGTTTCTCATAGACGAGGTAAGTGGCGGGCTTCGGAGCTTTCTTTTTTTTCATCCAGAGTTGACCTCAGTTTTGACTTGCACTGGTCTTTCAAATATTTGTCTTTCAAATATTTTTGGTTACAAAATTTGTCATGTAGTCATATTATATTTTTATGAAAGTATTTCTCCTGCCTTTCAAATGTTTTAGCGATTTTGTTTATTTTGGCGATTTTCGAAAATAAATTTTGACACGATTTGAAAGATGCCAGTTTGATCAATACTCTTAGAAACTCAAAAAAAAAAAAAAAATGAATATGTTTAGTTATTTAGGTAATCCGTTTTTAAGACATGTATAGTTTTTTCAAAATTTTTTCATATTTTGCGATTTTTATTGATCTAACCTGTTGCGTGGATATACTCGTTGAACTTAAAAAGTGCAGCAAAACTTTACAATTATTCTAAGAAATCCGGCAATGAACACTACACCTTCGAATACAAATTTTGATTTTGACAGAATAGAAGCGATGGTAATGTAGTGAACATTTTGGCATAAATTTTTGTTTAAGCCATTGTATTCGCATAATTCTTTCAACAATATATAATGGAAGACATTCGAACATGATTGTTTTCCTGTAGAGCATTAAAATAACTTGGTTGAAATCATTAACCAACCCAGATTCCTGTGCTTCACATCTTTTTTTTTCAAATGAATAACTTTCTCATTAAAATAATACTGTAATAATGTCCTTCTCCACATTTTGTCGCACTAAGAGAAACAATTAAATTGTTTTTTCTTCTTGGAAAATCTGTAAATGATTGTGAACTTTTGTTTCAAACAAATTGTGTCATTCACACAATATATTTAAGAGTACAACTGTCCTTTGATGACCAAAAGAAGTGGTAGCATACAAAAGAAAAACTACACTCTGAATCGAAATAACATTTCGTTTATAACGAATCCGCTTGCTTTGTCCATATCCTCGCCTGTTTTTTTATATCCACGTCGAACGTAGCCACACTGATAACCTCAGAAAGAAAAAAAAAATGGATGCAAGTTTTAAAACAATCACACCGATAAAGTTTTAGTGTGTTTCATACAATTTTGTATTTTTCTTCGAGCCAGACCACTCCCTCAGTTGATGGCAATTATTGCCACATATGGTTTTCCTGCATTTGGGACACATTTGCACAGAATGTTATTAGAGTATTTCAAAGGATAACGAGTCTTTTACCTGTGTAATAGTTTTCGTTTAGATTTGCACATATATTTTTAAGTTTTATAGCTTTATTTAAGATATATTTTTTTTGCTCTTTTTGTTCTGATACCTTCAAGCACGAATCATAGAGGAGGAGAAGTTGTGGAGCAGGGATATATCGTATTTGAAGGATATTGCAAACCATTGGCTATCATTTGCCGTTAACCTTCACCTGAAACATCTCAATTTATAACTTTTTTTGTTTCCCTGTACTACCGGTTGAGGGTTCTTTTGACCCAACTTTCCATTTATTTATTATTGGTTATCAGTAACAACTTTTCCACTATGCAAACTATTTGCAGTGTTTTTTTTTTTGTTTTCTCCTCGTTAGTTCGAACATTAGTTAGAGGATGTTCACGTAAAATGTTTTATGTGAAGGTTTAGGGACTAAAACTAGAAATGACCTCACAAAGTGGACATGACATTCAATGGCGAACAAGTTTGCAGGATATGGTAGACAACTATATCAATATGAACTAAAAATTTAGTTAATTTTCAAAACTATAAAATGCACTAAATTTTTAGGGGGAAAGAAGTGATACCATAACTAATTACATTCATAATAAATGGAAGTTATTGTAACTGATAATTAACTTCATAGATTTTGGGGTTGTTCTCAAACTTTAGTTTGTTGAATTGTATTTTTGTCATCAGTAAATTAGAAATCAACCACAATTGAAGTTGAAACTTTTTAAAAAGCGCAACATCGATATTTCTAAATCCACCATAAACTGGTTTTCCCTTAAATGGAATCTGTTAGAATTAAAGTAAGTAAAATATAAGTTCTGTTAGGGATTAAAAATATAATCTAAACTACTTTGTTTGTTTATAATTTCTGGTTAAATGGAAGAGAATGGATCTTATATTAATAAATGTTTTATTTAATGTCGGCAATTATGTATGGAATGCAATACCAGATAAATGTTCGCCTCTTTTAGCCTCGCAAAAAAAAGGTGTAATATATTTAATACAATGGTTGATATGTCAAGTTTCCCTGAGTGTTTGAAAGTTAGCAAGATTGTTCCTATACCAAAAGTATCGAATGCTTCTGAAGCGAAAGATTTTCGTCCGATTGCCTTGCCATCAATTATTGATAAAATCTTTGAAAAGATTATTCATACAAGATTTTTAGCATATTTTGATGAGAACAATTACTTTTATAAATACCAATTTGGTTTCAGAAAAGGTTGTGGCACTGAAGAAGCGGTAGTAAATGTTGTTAACTTCATATGTAGTGGTTTGGATAATGGTTCAGTTGGTGTTGCAGGTATATTTCTTGATTTTACGAAGGCTTTTGATTTAGTTGATCATGAAATAATGCTGCAGAAATTAGAATTATATGGAATAGTAGGGAAAGAGCTGGAATTACTTAAAGACTACCTTCAAAAAGGGAAACAATTTGTGCAAATAAACCGTTGTAAAAGTGAAATAGTAAATGTTAAATGTGGAGTACCACAAGGTAGCTGTCTAAGGCCGTTATTATTTTCAATTTTTTTGAATGACATTTGTAATTTGAACCTTGTTGGTAAAATGTATATGTTTGCAGATGACGTTTGCTTATTTTATCCATATAGTTACGATTTGACTTTGAAAATTAACATGAAACGGGATATTGCCCTAATAGTTGAATATGCTAGATTGAATAAAATTGTTCTGAATCCAAATAAGACTAAATTAATACGGTTTAGACCACATGCCAATGTATTAAATAATCATTTTAGTGTTTTAGTTGATGGTAATATAATTGCTGAAACCCACGAGCTTAAATACTTAGGGATGACTTTGCAAAATAATCCCTCTTGGGATTCACATATAACTGAAATTAAATGAAAAATAGCACAGGCTATTGGTATATTATACAAAATGAAATTCAAATTGAATGTGGAAACTAAAATATTAATTTATCAAGCGCTTATTCAAAGTCACCTAAATTACATGGCTTTAATATATGGTTACAAAAGGACAAATGTTATGAAATCATTACGAACTATGCAGAATAAAGCACTGAAAATAATTTACAATTTACCAAATTTTCATTCAAATATATCTTTGTATGTTAATGTTTGTAAATCCATATTGCCTATTTATGGACTTTATAAACATCAATATGTTTTTAATGTTTTTTATGTTTTTAAGAGTTTGAACAATTTTGGCTATCGTAGCATTAGTTTTTCCCAGAACCAATCATTTATGTGTACAAGACATCAACAAAATCTAAGAACACCTAGATGCAGATTAGAAACTACTGAATGCGATAATGTTAGCTACTCACTTATCCGAGGGGGGTTTTGTTGAAGTTTAATAGCAAGTCTCTGTAACGGAAACAATTCTTTCATTTAAAAAAACACTTATCCAATCCGGCTCAAACAACCAAAAATGTTAATACGGAAGGTTGATTTGACAGTATTTTTATTTCATATAAAAGAGAATGAGAAAAACGGGGGGTTAAAGAATATGTAGAATCCAATGATTTTCATTTATTGGCAAGGTTTTACCTTTTATCTCCGAGTTTTACAAAATGGAGATTATTTTACCAAACAGGGACTTTAAACGTTCAAATAAGTAGTTTATATATCGAGTGTAAAATGAGTACTGATACTTGGGCGATTGCCAGCTGAGAATTAGAATACCGCTTTATTACACTGCTAGAATGGTGGAGTGAAAGCTCTTTCCTTAGCTGTGGTGGGCGTGTACTTAAAAATTAAAACTTACAACTATCGGGATAAGGAAAACTTGTGCACGTAAACAACTACTAAACAACGCATTGAATACATGGGTAGTTTAGAGTACAACAATTTGCCTGCAAATATGAAACGAATAAATAGAATATCACACTTCAAAAGTGAACTAAAAGGTTTCCTTTTACAGAACCTTGAAACATTTCTTATGTAATTGCGGAATAATCCCAAAGAGTATTTTAAGGATTCAAAACATGTATGTTTTGACATCATTTTTATACACTACATGTTTTTTTTTCTTTTTTCATACATAACAATACTTTTAATAACATTTAATTTTGTAATTACTTTTTACATATTTTTTGCCAACTTGTCTCTAAAATGCCTTAAGGGCGCTGAGACCATTTTTAATATGATATATATTTGTACGTGAATTAATAATAATAATAATAATAAAAAAAAAGTCGAAAAAAAATGCGAGCCCTTTGAGCACATTTTTCATTACATTCTCACACTTTTCACGCGGTATTTCATTACGAATATTTTGTTTGAGTTACTCAAGCGTTTCTGGTTTGTTTGCATAAACCTTGCTTTTCAAATATCCCCACAAAAAGAAGTCCGGAACAGTCAAATCAGGCGATCGTGGAGGACAATTGACATCACCATTTCTTGAAATAACTTGTTGTGGAAAGAGGTATCGCAGTAATGTGTATATGTTGAGTATAGTTAGGTGATCTTTCATTAAAATATATGGTTATCTCGAAGTTCGAAACCTCAGTCTTGCAAACGATAATTGTGTATACTCATCACCGCATCAGGGTCAATCTCAAGCGACAAGATATTGTCCTTTTATTTAAAGTCAAGGTCTTTTAAGAAAATTTCTTCGATTTTCTCTATTATAATAGCACAAAATATTTCAATGCGACATTTGTCATAGTTTGTTATATTGGAACCTTAATTTTCCTTTTCTTTCCTTTTCTTTTTTTTGAAAGGGAATTAGTCGAATAGTATGACTCTACTTTTATATATCGTATCCGGTTAAAAACTATTGAAATCTATTCAACACTAATTTTGTTTTGTTACAGAAGTTTAAACGATTCATGAAACCTTATTAGAAAATATTTCGAAGTTATCGAGCTACAAGAATTGATTTAGTGGTTGATGAATGTCGAAACTATATATCTAGAGAATAGATATTGTCTTCAGCTATTAATTGGCAATTTGGCTCCCCCCCAACCCTGATTTTTATTAAAAAGTTTCACCATACGAAGACAAATTATTTCCTTCATAAGAACAAATTTCGGACCGAATCTTGTTTTTTGGCCAGACAGCGCAACAAACTATCTTCTCCTTTCAACAGATAATATAGAAAACTGTCATCACCAGAGACCGAACCAAAGTGAAACAACTAAAACTTAATTTACTATCGCACAGACATCAGATAGGGGAAAAGCATTCCTCCGCTCTATGCCAGCACATGTGAAGGACACTTATAAACACACACACATACATGCGCTGAAACAAGATTTATATACGCCGGATACTTACAACTAAAGTTTAGAATGCAAGGGACCAAAATATTCGCAAACGAGGAGCAAAAAAACAAAAACAAACAATAAATGGAAGACGTAACATTAGCCATACTGGTACCAAAAGTTTTTTTTTCCTTTTTTTCTCCTTTTTGTGTGGTTTTTGAGTAAAGAATTACTAGAAATAGAGGAAATTGTTATTCCACAGAGAGATAAAAACGAAACAGAAAGAAAAACTTTTTCATTTTTGTCAAAGTTTAGTTTTAATGTGTCTTTTTAATTAGTTGTTGATAAATGTTTAGAATAACAAAATAGAAATTAAGAACGTAACAGAAGAAATTACTATTTTTTTTTTGTACACGATTATAGGATAGCCAAAATAGATCACCGTAACATTGAGCGATAAGGCCACAAATTTAAGGGAGGGGCAGTGACACGCTGGTCGAACGACCAACTTTTGGGGTAAGCCGATTTGTTCGAATTTGTTCGAAATTGCATATTTTAAATGAACTGGGTTTCGGTTTAAGCCAATATAGTCGATTACTAGCAGTAGACTAGGAAAAATTGGTTGGAAACGTAGTTTGAAGATTTAAAATTATAAATACTAACATCAAAAGTGTAGTAAATATTTGACTTTTTAACAAGTTTGTATATTACAAGCATTTACCGTACTTATGGGCAGATAATGTAATTTAAGGCGGCAACGGTTAACCAGGGAAATATCCTTCAGCAGGGACTCACAATTATTTCTTTTAAGTAGGCTCGATTTATGTTGGAGTAAAAACAGTTAAAGTTCCCAACTAAAACATAAGGCTAGCTGCATTTATAAACATTATTAAAATTTTTCAGATTTCTATAAGGCCGTTCGTGAACTGAACCCTTTAAAACAACCTCAAAAAATCAGGGTTTTCTTAAATGCACCTTCCCGTACTGGGATTTTTAATCCAAACGACAATAGACACCCGAAAAACTATCAAAAAACTACAAAATAAAGGTAAATTTATGACAGTTTTAGCCTTATTTCGATGCAATTTTAGCAATAATCTAAACCGAATTTTATACCTAAACCGATGTATTTTTGTAATCGATGTAAAGACCGCAATTATGAACATATTTGGATCAAAATTTCGTAACGGCAATTTATGGCTATTTAATGGCTATTTATTGAAATGCAAAACGAAGATTTTACTGAATCCATTTGTGCTAAGCCCGATTACCACTTTCGAAATCACAAGTTTATATCATCGTCCGCATTTATACCGTGTCCTGCAGAAAATTAAATCTGAAGCAAATTTATATATCCAAAATTCAACGAAAACTTTGTTCAAAATGGTACTCCAGTTAAGTAAATTCATGCCATAAGAAGTTTTGCAAACACTCGTTCTCTTGCACATCTGAAGACAGCAAAAACCGAAAAAGAACAGCCTTTATAATTGAACTTTGTGGAAAATTGCTTAAAGAATTTTCATTCATTAAAATATTTTCTTCATCACGATTAATTTTTCACAATTTTTCATCCTTTCATATCGACGTGACGTGACGTGACGTGATTGCTTTTTGCAGACATTTTTGGTCTTTTTGACCGATTTGTGGTGCAAAACATTGCTCATCGTATTTGCTCCCTGTAATTATTTGGTCCTACGAAATATGAATTGTAAATTGTATATTTTATTAATTCTTGAAGTGAATTTATGTGCAATTAAAAAGGACAACTAATTAAGCCCCGTAGCAGTTACAGAAATTGTGTAGATTATTTACATCCGATATATCTCCGTTTATGCCTTCCTCCTTAGAACAAAATCTCCACATCCTCTATATTTTTCCTTTGAGTAGTGTATTATACACAATGCTTTTGTAATATAGAAAGTAGTCATCGACTTTCCTCTACTCAAGAATTATTGCGGCCTCCTAAAAGTCGGCAACATTTAATAATACTCCCTTAACAATATACTACGCCAAATGAATTGTAGTTGTCTTATTGAGACTTTTTAGGAGTTAGTTAAACAAACTAACAAAATAAGAAAATCTTAGGATTATAGCGTATTGTCCTAATTAACGATAACAATATTTACAGCTTCATGCTTTATCCAGAAGTTTTAAATCAATACATTTTAACATAAATTGATAACATAATCGACTTTGGTCCCGAGTCTTTAATTTACATGAGCGGAGATAATCTCATAAATATCATCAAAGCTAAGTTGAAATTAAATAATGTAAACAAAAAGAAAATGCATAAAAAGAGAAAGAAAAACTAAATTTAAAAATGTAATTTGAAAAACGAAAAATAGATAATAAAACCAAAAATGGAGGATACTTCGGTTATCCACGATGCGTATTCGGTAGAACGTTATCAAAAAACACTGGTCTCATCGAGACCGGAAAGTGAGTGAAATTTTCGCTTTTAACACCTATATACCTATATAAATAAAAATACTTTAGCCTTGTCCAAGAGGTGTTATAACACTAGATTTTTTCCCGCAAAGTTGTTGAATGTTTTTATGTTGGAATAGAGTTCAACTTATTGCCACATACTTGCATTATCAATTTGTTATCTTCTGGCTAAAAGAAGGGACTAACAATTTCGGCAGCACCAAAATTGTCAGCCCCTATTCCTAGATAGTCCAAGTTTTACTTGGCTATCCCAGGCGAGTGTTGGCAATCGCATTGTAATATGCCCAGTGTGTCGCACATCGTGGGTAAGGACTTTACGGCGAGACTCACGTTAAACCACCTTGGACTCTGTCACATTCCGAGCTTTCACCGGCGGGTGTTTCCAGCAGCATGGGAATCAGGAGGCCTAGGGATGGAGTTCCCGTCTGATCATTTGATGTTGCATTCCTGGTGTGATTACCTCGCAGGCTGTTGATTGCAACGGAAATCCCTGATAGAGCCTTTGAGCTCGAATGCGGAGTTGTATTGCAATCGAATGCTACAGACCCACAGAGTAGCAGAGGTGGTAAGGTAGGTCTTACTGCCAATAGGGATTATGTTCCATAGTAGCATAATCAATTTCGTGTCTTCTGGCTGTAATAAAGGGCCGATAGCTGCTGTAGCTTGCTCCCAAAATTGTCGACTCCAATTCCTAGATAGTCCAAGTTTACCTGGCTATCTCAGAAAGCGCTAGCAGTGTGATTAGCACATGGTGGTAAAGCTTAATTTGTTGGTTGTAAATTTCCGAAATACTCGTATATGGATTATTGTGGTTTTGCGCTATATCTGCAAATTTGTTCATTAGGTCGAAAAGGTAATGTTCGATAGGAGTTATTTTTGCTCTGTTATATATAATGACTTAAATAACGCTTTGTACGGGTTTCAAAGTTTTTCCTAACACAATACATCAGCACATTTCTCTCTAAAATTTTCATCTCCTTGATGACTATAGAAGACGCACTAAACCAAATTGAAAAACGCATATAAAATAACCGGCCGTATGCTCGTTTTGTATAGTAAAAAATTCATCATCACCGAGAGATTTTTATTCCAAAATACTTTCGAAAAAAACCCTAGAATTTTATATGCCTTTTCAGTAATAATCCTTGCGTGATTATTGAACTTAAGAAGTTTCGAAAAATTAATGCCCAAATATTTTAAACTATTCGTGAAAGGAATTTCCTCACTTGCAAGGAAAAGTCTTAGCGGTTTACTTTCGTGAACTACGTACGGTTTACATTTTCCCGATGCGTTTCTCAAACAAATTGCTGCTCTTTGACACATTTATCTTCAATAACCATTTGTCATAAAATTATTTTACGTTGCGCAAATGAACCGGAACCTTGGCGAGTGCCGTAGTCGGCGACACGTTATGTGCATACAGCAAAGCGTCATCTGCATATAGCAATCCAGTGGAAACTGAATCAAAATGAAAAAAATCACACCTAAATATTGTACTACACTCGTATAAGTGTTGGGCTAGAATCGAACTCGGGGCAACACCGTAAGTCACATTCCCAAAGCCAGAAAGCATGCTCGAGAAATCAATGCAAAATTCTCTATTACTGAAAAACTGACATATAACTTAATTATATGAGAATCAAAACCAATCTGGATTATTTTAAATATATAGAATACCCTTATGCGAAGCATGATCGAAGCCCTTTTCAACGTCTAGTGATATCGTGCGGAAACCTAAATGAAAAAAGAAAGTCAAACGAAATAAAGGATGTCCCAACAAGAACGCAAGATTTAAATTTGGCGCCATTCGAAGTGTCATTGTTTGACATTTGAATAATTGTTATTGTTTGCTGGTAGAAAGTACGAGGTTAGTAAAAATGGAACGCTACGCGAATGAACAACGCATTCTCATTGTGAAATTGTTTTACCAAAATGGTGAAAGTCTTGCGGCTACAGTTCGCAAATTGCGATCAATTTGGGGTCACAATAATACTCCAAAGGAGTTAACTTTAAAGAGATTAATGGATAAATTTGCCAAAACTGGGTCTGTTAGTGATGTAAAGACAACGACGCGCTTTCGACCAGGTCGATCGACCGAAAATGTTGCAGCTGTACTTGATGATGTCGCTCAAACTCCATCCACCTCAATTCGACACCGAGCTCAGCAATTTGGTGTCTCCAAATCCACTATGCAGCGAATTTTGACGAAAGATTTGCTTCTTCATGCATACAAAGTTCAATTGACACAGGGACTGAAGCCAGCTGACCATGGACAGCGAAGGGAGTTCGTTAATTGGGTATTGGGGAGACAATATGAAAATTCGGATTTTGCCTATAAAATCATCTTCAGTGACGAGGCCCATTTCCATCTTGATAGCTTCTTCAATAGGCAGAATTGTCGCATTTGGGGTGAGGAAAATCCTCGAGTGATTCACGAGAAGCAAATGCATCCTCAAAGTGTCACTGTGTGGTGTGAATTTTGGGCTGGAGGAATCATTGGACCTTTTTTTTATGAAAATGTCAAGCGCAAACAGTCAATGGTGTTCGGTATCGTGAAATGATAACCAGTTTTTTCTTGTCTAGAATTGAAGAAAGGAATGTAGAGGGCATGTGGTTTAAACAAGAGGGCGCCACATGTCATACAACCAGAGAAGCAATTCAATTGCTGCATCAGTCATTTCCCGGTCGTGTTATTTCGCGTTTTGGAGGCCAGAATTGGCCGCCTGGATCATGCGATTTAACACCATTAGACTTTTTTCTTGGGAATTTTTTGAAGTCGACGTGAATAAGTCGACGATGACTCAAGACTTAAAAGAAGAAATTGAACGCTGCATTAATGAAATACCGCAGCATTTACGCAAAACGGTCATTGAAAATTTCATTAAAAGATAGCGTGTGTGCCAGCAAAGCCGCGACGGCCATCTGCCCGATGTGTTGTTTCATACATAACCTCATTCTGTCTACTTTACGATATAATAAAGTTTCACGATTTTTTTTAAATATCTGTGTTTTATTTAAAATTTAAATCTTACGTTCTTGTTGGGACAGCCTTTATAATACAAATTCCACTCATACCTTCCTGTGACAAATTTAAAAAAAATAAAAAATAATTTACTTCTCAGATCACTCAGGTGTAACTCGTTAACTGTTTTTCTACTATTTTCCACAATTTCCGTAAAAATTGCATTACAAAAATATTTGGGCTAACAAAAAGCTGGTTAAACAAAAAGTTGATGACCATAAATGACAATTTTGTAAATACTTTTGCAATGTTGTAGTTCATGCAAAAACAATGGCAAAAGTGCTAAGAAAAAAAGATGAAGAAAAATATGCAGGAAAAACGGATATTAAAATATCGTTTATATAACCAGTCGAAATGTTCATTTATATGGCATAATTTGTTTGTTTTTTTTTTTCTCAGTATCTGTGTATTTAAAAAAAAAAAATAAACTTTAATTTGGTCATGTACAAACATGCCCTCAAATGACAGTTGATCTTAATTAATATGGCCTCAGTATTCTGTTCGGGTCATACCCAATCTAAGAACTCACACAATGCACGTTATAATGTGGGAGGTTTAATAGGGAGGGAGAAAATAAAATGTTGTTTAAAAAAGACCCGTATATGTTGGCCTACATGGGTAAATGAAGAGTTCATAGTGAAGGCAGGTGCATATTGAGTGGCCTTACAGTGAAGAAGCAAGGTGTGATGCTTTGAAAGTCTGCATACAACTTTAAATCAGCTTTATTTTAAACCAGTTGCTTATTTGGGCATATTGAGAAGCATCTTTTTGCTACTTCAGACCTACTTTTGATACGATGCTTAATGAAGAGAGGATAACGCTAGGCTTACATTTGTTTCCGGCGCTTACGCTTTAGATTTTTAGTTTACCTTCATAGAATTTTCTTACTTTATTTTAATTGTAGGTCTTTTTTTAACTTCCAACAGAATATTTTTTTTGGGTGTCAGTTTCAAATCGAATTTCATATTGTTATTTTAAGAAAATTTTCAAAATTGTGTAGTATGTGAGTGTAATTTCTCTAAGTGTATATTCTAGAAAGATCATCATAACCGCTCCCAGAACATTCAAGTATGATATATGTAATCTCTTTCCCTCTTTATCTGCGGGTGGGACTTTTCTAGAATTACGTTTACGACAGTAAGTTGTGTTTGTTCCTGTCATTCCCATTATATAGTCTATTGTTGTCTCCTTTTCACTTGTTATGTCTATGATAAACAACACTATTCTGTAAATATATTTGTCTTTGTTGCACACATTATGTAAATATGTATTCTCTGTGAAATATTGTAGCATTTTCTAGAATAAATAATTTTAGTATAAATAGAGCAACTTTGTACGTTTGAAGGAAATTAATAAAGTTGACGTTGATGTGGAAATACGCTCCAGGATACCAAAATTGTTAGCTCATTTTTTGCTTATCTGGGCATATTGAGGAACATCTTTTTGCTACTTCAAACCTACGTTTGGTACGATGCTTAATGAAGAGAGGATAACGCTAGGCTTACATTTGTTTCCGGCGCTTAGGTTTTACATTTTTAGTTTACTTTAACTTCCAACAGAATATTCTTCTTGGGTGCCAGTTTCAAATCGAATTTCATATTGTTAGTTTAGAAAATTTTCAAAATTGTTAGGTCATATTGAGAAACATCTTTTTGCAACTTCAAATCTACTTTTGATACGATGCTTAATGAAGAGAGGATAACGCTAGGCTTACATTTGTTTCTGGCGCTTAGGTTTTAGATTTCTAGTTTACATTAGAGTTTTTTTTTTTACTTTGTTTTAACTGTAGGTATTTTTTTTAAATTTCAGCAGAATATTTTTTGCGGGTGGTATTTTCTAAACGGGTGGATTTACAAATTTTTTAAGTCATTTTCGAATACCTAACGTAAAATATGATACCTCTTAATTGAAAAAATAGACCTGACTAGGAATTATTTTTCAGTTTGTAGAGTAAAACTCCAATAATAGCCTATATATATGTTGAAAAACGGATTAACTCAGAACTAAGAGTGTGTGACACTAAGCGTTTTTCAAGAAATCGCTATTATAAAAATCTGTTATTATTTTCAAAACACGCAAAACTTTGAAATTGCACTTAGATGATTATATGCGTCGTAATCAAGTAATGAATAATAAACATAATTGGGTACAAAAACGCGGTTAAAGAAAGGCAATAATAATACTGAATAAATTCGACTTTGCTTTAACTTTATTTATACCGTTTTTTTTTGTGTCATATTCTGAGTTAACCTAAGGTTTCGAAATATTTAACGTTTTTCCAAAAAATCGCTATTTTCGCTTATTTTTCAGTTTGTAGTTTAATATTATGAAACTCTAATAACAGCCTATATACTCGCATCTGTGGAATAACGGATTAAACCCGAACTAAGAGTGTGAGACATTGAGCGTTTTTCAAAAAATCGCTATTATGGAAATCTGCTGTTATTTGCGAAATACGTGGAACTTTGAAATAGCGCTTCGAAGATTGTATGCGTCGTAAAGAGCTAATCAATAAATAACGTAATTTTTCAGAAATCTCCCTTTTGAAAAGTTGCTGCAAATTGTAAACCACACCGAATATTGGAATTGGGGATTGGATACAAATACGCGTTTAAATGAGGGCCACAATAATACTGAATAAATACGACTTTGTCTTAACTTCACTTATATTGTTTTTCTCGTGACTTGTGTGCTTTAACAATAATATGATGACACCTCTCAAGGAAGACAATGCATTATTTTTCAGTTTATAGTTTAAAATTATGAAACTATTATTATGAAAAATTATGTAATTATGAAAATAATAATTTAAAAATAAGAAAAAAAAAAACACTTCCGGTTGTGTGAATACGAATGATTTTGTTCCAAATAATTCTCATATGCGGGAAGGATAGATTTCCTTCTTTCAATCGAAGTAAATGGCGGCTGAAGCTCATCGAGAGCTCCAAATATTTACGGAAACGCTGGTTTAAGTGACAACCTCGAGATCAAAAATTCGAGGACACTGAATCTACGGCATCGCTTGGTGGGAATCCGTGTTAAGCGTAAGTAGAGCTTGCTTCAGTATTAGGAGCTACCCAGAAAGCCCGCTCCATGATTGCACGCATTGGGAATGATTTAAAAGCAAGGAAATTGAATTCCTTATGAGTTGAAGCTAAAGGACATTGGGCGTCGTTTTTTTGCTTATGAACAACTGCTTAAGGGACAAAAAAGGAAGAGATTTATTCATCGTACTGTGATGAGTGATGAAAAATGGATTCATTACAGCAATCCAATGAAAATAAGGTCATGGTGGCTGCCCGGTCATGCTCCTACGTCGTCGCCTTGGCTGAATATTCACGCAGTGAAAGTTATGCTCTGTATTTGGTGGGGCCAAGTCGGTGTTATTTATTACGAGCTGTTGAAACCAAGCGTAACAATCACTGGGGATTGGTATCGACTTCAATTAGTGCGATTGAGCCGAGCTCTGCGCGAGAAACGCTCACAATACGAGAAGAAACAGCATGACAACGCTCGACCCCATGTGGCCAAGTCTATTAAAACTTACCTGGAAACGCTGAAATGGGAAGTCTTACCCTATCCGCCATATTCTCCAGATACTGCGCTGTCCGCTTATCACTTGTTCCGTTCAATGGCACTCGGCCTGACTGACCAGCAGTTCCACTCAAATGACGACATCAAGGAATGCCTATATTCGTGGATAGCCTCAAAAGACAAATAGTTTTACCGTGACAGAATTCGAACTTTAACAGACAAATGGGAAAAAGTAATAGCTAGCGATAGCAATACTTTCAATGAACCATTTGTAAACATGTTTTCATAATAAAGTTGAATTTTTATAAAAAAAACAGCGAGAACTTAGTTGCGCACCTAATATATTCTTAGTATCACATCTTTCAAACTAAAGCACTGGATAAAGTTAAATCTGGCACACAGGGAACTTGAACATAGTTATCGTCTACTAGCAATCGTGATGAGGTGATAGGCATCAGTGGTTCTTCTATAATTTCGAAGCGGAAGTTTTCAGTAAGTTATAAACTAGATTGTGTCAGTTCATGTGACTAAAATTTATGTACTGGTCTTGATTATAATTCTTATACCTAACATTTGTGCACTAACCATCTAAAAAGATTTAGAAGGAAGATTGACGACATTTTTGCTGTGACCTTAAACCCGTTCACGTTAAAAAAATTGAATTCATTTCATTTTGCAATTTCCAGTGAATAAATTTTGTTTTTCTTTGTTGTTCCGCAACTTGAAATACCAGAGTGTTTTATACTGATAATAGACTTTTACGCTTCAGTGTGTGCTGTTGATACGCCTCCTCCCCCCGCCCCTGAACAACAAAACCCATCATCATGCAATGCTTCTTCTGCTTTATTTACGATTGTGTCAATAACGTGAATATAGTAAAATAAACCGGCCTTCAACGTTTCAAAGAATTGGAAGTATAACACTTTTCAGATTATCTTAATAATACATATCCTAGAGCCTACTGCCCCCCGCTCTCCTTTTCATTGTACAGACAATCCAAAAAAAAAAAACCTACCATTGTACCAATTTCCATTCACACAAACCGTTAATGAAACGAGTAACCCCATCAATGGGGAGGAAAAAAAATTCCGAAAAATCAAAATAAAACTATGAAAAAAATCTACAATTTCATTTAAAATGAAATCAAATTGTATATAGGATGTTGGGAATGGTTACTTTTTTTGTGTGATATTTTTTTTATGAATTCATCGTTCAGAAGGGGGGCCACATGAAGAACAACGGCTGAACTCAGGCAGGACCTCGTGTATATTTGTGTATTATGTGAAAATTTCGTTCATGCAGATTCGCTGGCCAGATTTCGACAAAAAGTTATTTGTTGTTTATTTCCCCTCCACACCACATCTCGATTTGTATAGAAATGTACGAGTATGTGTGGCGCCATACATATCCTCTCATAGTTATTGGTTGTTATTCAGATTCAGGTCGTGTTTGCTATCAGTAGTGGCTGTTGAGGTTCCCTATCGTCCTCCCACGTAGTGTTGTTGGTATTGGCTGTGATTTTGGCCAAAAGTTTTTGATTTCTTTTTTTTTTTTTGCTGTGTTGGTAAACATGTCAATGCTGTATTGGTCAAAGGTTTGTTTGTCGTTCCAAAAACGAAAGGGGGCAAAAAATCTCAAAAAAAATCAAAGTTTAACAAACTTTTTTTCGTTTGTTAATTGTGAACATATTATTAAGTGAAAATTTCTATTTGAAAACATACGAGTATACAAGTATTTAGAAAGCG
>JAHXMU010000601.1:225762-250978 GCA_019455685.1 Philornis downsi | reverse complement strand
CTTAAACATTCCATTTGAAAGCACTTTAAATCGTTCTCTATCGCATATATCCCTTATTCTGTTTCAATAAATTTAATACTACATATCTCGTACGTCGTAACCATCTAAGGATGCAATATGTTGCCGATGGTCATTTTACTGCCATTACCCCATGTCCATTACCCCATTTACATAAATTGATATGGAGACTCACTAAACTTTGGCTCCATTAGAAACGTTACAAGCGACGACCACTACTAGATTTCTCATATCCTTTTTGCATGTTTTTGTTTTTATACCGCTCCAAATGATGTCGTACAGAGATCTTTTTTTGCGGTTTTGTATTATGTCATGTCTACAGCATGCATTTACATGCATTTTACTCTGAGATTGTATCATATTTTTTTTTTTTTTTTTTTTGAGTAATGCAGTCGAAGCAGCAACACCAGAAACAAATTGTATATATACATATGTATATATATATATTTATATATATATGTATATATAAGTATGTAGTTAAACACACATACATATGGGGTTTTTTTTACCAGAGCCGTAGGAATGCTGTTAACAAATCATGAAGTTTCCGCTTCCGTTAAAAGGACATACATTAGAAAACTGTGTGTGTCAGTTTGTGTGCCGGTAAGGCAACAAGAGAGCGTGTGTTTGCGTATACGCTGCCTGCACTTTATGTTGTGTTAGACTGATGATGAGGTTTGTGTGAACATTTCTATGTATGAGTAGTTGTGAGTTGGGTAATAGCTTCCATAATTTAACAAACACACACTCCGTTCACATTTCACATCTTTGTGCATTCAATCTAACTTAGATTCACACGCACACACTCTCGCCCACACATTGGCAGAGCAATAAGCATAACATGTCTCATATAAGTTCTATTGTATAACAAGTCTGACATCATGTTCAGTGACATCTGCATATGCTGTGTTGCATTGTGGCTGTTATTGTTGCTTCTGTTGCCATAGTTGCTGTTCCTGCTGTCAATGTTGCTACGGCTGTTGGTGGGATTCGTTGTTGCCTCTGTCATTGTCTAGATATTAAAATATAAAATGCATAACTACGCTACCAGTTGCATGATACATTTTCGGTTCACTTGTTTTGTGTAGAAAACATCATAAAATGTGATATTTTTACAAGTTTATATCTTTTTGTTGCTCTGTGTACATGATGAGTTGGACAAAATAAAGAGAAAAAAAACCATAGTGACGAAATCATCACATCGAGCAAATCATAACTCTACGGTCGAGGAAATGTTCACTGATAGAAACTTTGCATTGAAGGGACTGGATGTGTAACTAAAGTTTATTAAAATTTACAATATTTTGTATAAAGTTAGATAAAACTCATGGATTTGGACGCTGATTTCGAGCGCATAATGGTGGCTGGCTAGACCCGGTACATAAACATAAATTGATCAGATGATTTCATAAATATTTTTAAACAGTTTATTTCGATTTAGGTTAATTTAATTTGCTAGAAACTCGAATAATTTAAAAATATATTTATGCTCACAAGATGAGAAAACGAGTTCACAGAGAGTTTTGTTTTCACCGTGACCACGTTAATGACAATTTTCTTAGTTATTCAGTCGATTTACCTTAAATTTTGAGCAAAATAAATTTTGAGCAAAGAACTAAAATACAGGGTGGCGCAATAGAACGTGCATATTTAAGAAATAGATTACAAAATATATACAAAAGGTATGGTTAAAATAAATCTAAGGCATTGTAGAGTAATAAATGGAGTTTATTTTTTAAAAATAACATCATCTAAATGGTGACCCTCTCTACGACGGCACTCCTCTAACCGCAAACGAAAATTATTGAAAACTTTCTTCAGTAATACTGGAGTAATGGCTGCCATTTCACCACGGATATTCTCCTTGAGCTGAACGATGTTTCTTAGATTATTACTGTAGAATTTGTGTTTGAGGTATCCCCACAAAAAAAAAATCAAGAGGCGTCAAGTCTGGACTACGTGGCGGCCATGGGATATCACCTCTTTTCGAAATCAGTCTGACAGGGAACATCTGCTTCACCACCGCCATGGAGTCATTTGATGTGTGACAGGTAGCTCCATCTTGTTGGAACCAAGTTCTGGAATTCACTATTCTTGAACTTTCAATTTCTGGAGTCAAAAATCCGTCCAACATCTCAACATAGCGTTCCGTATTAACCGTGACGTTTTGGCTCCGCACATTTTCGAAGAAAAAAGGAACAACTATTCCTCTGCCAGAGATTGCTGTCCATACTGTCACTTTAGGACTATGCAATGGTTTCTGGTGTTTGATTTTGGGACTTTCACTGTTCCAGTAACGACAATTTTGACGGTTTACAAACCCATTCATAAGGAAATGAGCCTCGTCAGAGAAAAGGATATTGTCAAAATTGGAAAATCGATTAAGCACTTCATTAGCAAATGCGAGCCTTGCTATGAAGTCAGACTCTTTCAATTCTTGTGTTAATTGCAGCTTATATGGATGCAGTTTAAGATCCAATGTTAAAATTCGTTGCAAACTCCGTCGCGATAATTGTAAGACAGACGATCTCTTGCGAGTCGACATTTGTGGATTTCCTCGTACTGACTCCATAACTCTCTCAACATTGAGAGAGAGAGAGAGAACATCCTAGATGTTCTTGGGCGACCATTTGCTTGTGGTTTAAATGTTGAACCGGTCTCTTCAAAACGCTTTACCCATATTTTAATTAAATTAGCACTCGGAGCTTCACTAATTCGCCGTAGTCCATATTCAGCACAATATAGTCGCCTAGTAGCAATATATGAACGAGCAAAAGAAAGATGATGCAATATGCACGTTCTATTGCACCATGTATTACTTACTGCAGCTAATAAGTTAGAAATGACTGAATTCTGAAAAATAAGTAAATTTTTGTGCGGAGTATAAGCAAGGGCTTTAGAAAGCGAATCATTTCCATTCTAAGGTTGTCGTTTGTAACATACTTTACCATGTCCTTGAATTGTATGTGTAATGGAGTAGAGCACAAAACTGGCTATGGAAGTTAGACTGAATAGCGATAACGGCGGCTAAGCCAGTTCCGAGTAGTGGGAATGGTGCGATTGGATGAGAAATTATCTAATTTTGAGATTTAGGTAGATCGTTCAAGTAGTGGATTCTGTACTGAGAGAAATGCCTTTGGATGTGAGAAGAGAAAATTGCCTTTTACATATAATTTCACAATGAACAAGAGAAATTACATGCAAGTTGAGGATTATAAAGAAAGAGTTTGAGATAAAAAACCAAATGAATTAGTTACAGATTCAAGATGTTTTATTTTGAGAGTAGAGACAAGCTCACCAGTAGGTTTAGAAAAGTCAAGTGGCCGATACTGGTTCCACGAACTTGCCACGAAACTTAACAATGTTAAGTTTTGATAACACGATACGAAAGCGATAGTTATAGTAGAACGTAGGCTTTCAATCGAACAACATTTTCTTCAACGATGAAGTCACATCAACAAACACTCGATGGTCACATCAACAAACAAAATTGTCCCATATGAGGTTTAGAGAAAAAGTCATTGCATCCGGAAAAAGTGGCTGTTTAGTCTGGGTTATAGTTTGAAGGTGTCATTAGGTCTTATTTTTCGAAAAGGGTCCACCGCTGTAACCAATCCAGAGACGGTTATTTAAATGGAGTTGTATTTCGGACATAATAGCAAAGTTCAAAAATTATTATTATTATGAAATAAAGGTGTCATCGAAATCATAGCTTAATGCGTTTTTTATTTAACTTTACTTAAAAACGAAAAATGCCTAAGCTTGGCCTATGACGTTTGGGCTATGACAGAATCGACACTTACAGCTGGCGCCATCTATTGGCAAACTGCGGGAACTTAGTTGCTAATCTAATAATTACCACTGGCTTTAAATTAAAAGAGCCGACGAAAGCAAAATAGGCAGGCTCTATAATAATATATGGAAAATATTTATTAAATATACAATTCAAACAAAATCCTTTTGTGCTGCACCCACCACACTTTTGCCCCATCTTGTAATGAATTATTCGTTATTTCTCCTTCTATTCTTTTATAGAGCCTTAAGCCTCCACTTAACCGCTCATAATCTTGTTTCGCTAAACTTTGCTTTACTGACAAAAACCTAAGAAGGGTTGGTGACCTTAGCACGTCTAACAACATGTTTACAACAAAAGTGTAAGTATTTGGATTATTGGTTAAATCATTCTGCTCCGAATTTAGACACGTCCTCCATTTTATGATAATCCTTACAACCATTACTGCTGTTTAATTTCAGGCTTTTTATGTGGCATAAATTAAGCTAAATATTTTTGGTTTGCGTCGTGATGCGTAAGCATAATTGTGGTTAAATTATCGGTAGCTAACATATGGTTCATCTATCTTAGACATAATTTAAGAACCGCTGTTAATGTCTAGACTGTTCTACATATATAATGTCTTTAATAGACGAATATTGTAAATACTTAGGAGAAAACGAAAACAAAAACAAAGAACACTGTTTACACATATGCCACAGTGAGAACACCTAATATATGTATTATGCATCCTATTATCATAACAATGATTCAATGTCACAAACAAACATGCAGATGATAACAGGATAACGCGAGGAAACTTATGGCGCAAATATGGTAAATAGTATTCAGAATTTTATGCGGTGACGTAGATAATCGAAGGGAAAAATGGAAAATAATGTATGTGGCATAAAGTAAAAAACAAGCATGAACATATGGGCAAATAACATTTCATGTTGTGGAACAACACAGTGGGGGAAATGACAATGTCTCCCGCATAGAAAACATTCTGAAGAGCTTTCTCACCGAATCTTTTAAAAACGCCAATATAAACAACACAGGAAAGTATTGTGGAAGCATCTCATTTTTCTTTCATTTGCGTGATTATTACTTAATGACGAATTGTTTTCACCATTAATGGCAACACACCGTTTGGTATGAAGGCGGTCCCAAAACTAGCCGGCCTAACGTATAGATAGTGCCAATAGTTTGAAAAAAATATTTTGGTGAAAAGCAGCAATCGTGTAAAACATACTTTTTAAGTCTTAAGGCGTTTTGTTGTTTAGTGTTTTTATTTGAACCATCAAGAGTAAACAATCTCAGTGAATTTGTAAACATGGAAAAATTGGTCACCATTAATATCAATTTGATTCAATTCAACTACATATAATATTAAAGTCGTGCTAGATTCTAGTCTGAGGGATCTACTTCATCGTTGGCGGCTGTTAAATATTGGGTAGGACAGTGTAAACGGGGTCGTACGAGCTGCCAAGACAAACACCATAGTGGTCGACCAATTGAGGTCTCCACGCCAGACATGGTTAAGAAAATCCACAAAATGGTATTTTATGATCGTCGGCTGAAGGCGCGTGAGTTAGTTGAAATGATAGGCATTTCAAAAAGTGCTGTACATCGTATATTGAATGAAGATTTGAAGGTGAGAAAGCTGTGCGCAAGATGGGTGCCGCGCTTGCTTTCAATATTGCAAAAACAGCATCGTGAAGTTGTCTCAGTAGAGTTTGGTAGGTTTGGCGATATTTTTAATAAAGCTGAAATTTGCGTTGATTTACAACCATAGATGAGACATGGGTCCACCACTTTACACTTGAGACAAAGGAACAGTCAAAGAAATGAACTGGAATGGGAGAATTGTGTCCAAAAAAAGACGAAGACGTTTCCATCTGCAGGCAAAGTCATGCCGTCTGTTTTTTGGAATGCTCGTTCAAAGACGAGCAAAAAATGTACCATACTTTACAACTTTCCTTCGATAAAGGTGAATACCAAAGTTTAACATGTGTATAGTGTTTATGATGGTGATACTGTGACAGCTATTCAAGCGCAATTTTGGTTTTGTTTAATTCTGTTCTAGTAATTTTTGAAGTAGATGATGTGCCAGTAGGTTGTTTGCCGATATGTCCACAATAAAGCCGAAATTTTGAGTAAATTTACTTGAAAACGAAAAATGGATAACCCTACACTTGGTACCTCAAACATATCCTATAGATTAGAAAAAAACAAATGAGATAACTCAGCATTCAAAGGAGGAATTGCAAAAATGAGAAAATTTTTATTTTCTTCAATAATCGAAGCAATTCGGTGTTAGCGACTTACTTTATACCAAATATGAATGCGAGTTAGTCCTTTATTGCAGTATGAAATATGCGTTTCTTCTTAAAAAGTACGATAACACGAATTTCTTATTAAATTCTACATTCTTATTGACTGAAGATGAGAAAGGTGTGCGCAAGATGGGCGGCAATAAAGCCGAATTTTTGCGTCGATTTATGAACATTGATGAGACATTGATCCACCACTTCACAAATGAAAAAGTAGTGTCTGCGGTTTATTTATGTTTTAAGAAGTTTTGACAATTCTTATTATAAACAGGTTACAGAAGCAATTGAATATCGCTGATTATGAGATTATGTTTTAAAATAAAGAAAATTTTTCGCACCCTTATGTATCTTCTTTGTTAGATATTGCAATCAGGCCCTCCCTTAGATAGGCGGAGTGGAAATTGTTCGTCGAATAAATTTTAATTACTACAACTCATTTCATTATCACTTTATTTGGAAATTGAGACAGTCAGTCTTCACAAGCTTCTCTTGAGTTGAATTTTACGCTATCAAAGTTATTTGGTGTTGACATGAAAATGAGGCAACAACCTCGTGCCAGGTCTACACTAGCGTAAGGTGGATGCATATAAATTTACCAAACAAGCTCGCGGAGCATCTGCCTAGTGAATACCGATTGAATACATTTCTTCCTCTATTGGATATATCTGGCATATTCTGAGATATCTCTTCCTTTAGATGTTCCGAGTTTTGGTGCTGTAGATCCGAATTAAGAGTTTGATTGCAGCTTATAGCAGACAACTCCTTGCCTATTCCACTATATACAAGACCCTCCTGACCTTTGCCCAAGAAAATTGTACAATACGGCTTATTTTCTCCCTGCTGGGAGATTTGACGATCAACAACACTAAATCAAATAATAACAAAACTGTCTGAATGTTTGTGCGTTTTTGAAGTACAATATCTTTCTAACACCATCTAGTGTAACCTGATGGTGATTATACAACTCTTGATACAGGCTATTAAACCACCTATTGAAAAAATAATGGATTTCTTTGCACTTTAACTTATTTGTAGTTAAAGTTGGTAATTTCCAGGGCAGGGACCGGAAGAGGTATTTTTAAACTGACGATTTTTCAAGTTTTTGATTAGAATTATTGGAAAATTGGAAGGTGGTCTCAGTTTTCATTCTCAAAACAATTGACGTGAGGCAAATTGATGGAATGCAGTAGACTGTTTCGAAAGACATGATATCTGAAATATGACAGATACATGCATACAGTTGTATGGGAGTTACAACAAGAGTCATGATTATTTGATCGATTTTTCTTAAATTTTACTGAGCAATATCAAAAATCAAATGTAGTCTGCAAATTAGCTATTTCAAAAGAAACATGGAATATCTGAAAATCGATCAATTCGTATGGTGGCATTAGAATAGGTTGCCCCCTTTCTCTCACTTGATATCTGCAGACGTTTAACGTGCATTAAAATCTACTCAATTTGATGAGACTGAATAAAATATGTGAACCAGAGAGGAGATAAATCTGTAACTTTTAACGAAGGCATTAAAAGGAGCAGAGTAATCGGTAAATAAGGTTTGGGTTAAACCAGTAAACCAGTAACAGCATACCTTCCTTTTGAATCAATGTTGAAAGCCACACATAATTAGCTGCATATCCTACACTGCGTTTAACACAATTCAATTAAATTTAACGCACATCATGAAGTGGGTAAACATGGTTGTGAGAACTGTTCTGATTAGAAGTTTGGTTTCTCCCCTAAATATCGATTCGTTGGCTGTAGTAACTTCTATTGTTTGCAATTGCACTGAGTTATAATTCTTGATAAATTTTGAAAAAACCGAATGAGTAATAACACTTTTCCAGATAGATCCCTTACGCATTAACCAATTTACTACAAAAACACATTTTCACCTTCAATTCAATCGCACTAAATTCAACGTAATTTATATAAATTAATTTTAATTTATATAAATATATATAAACTTAATTATGTGAATGAGAATAGACTGCATTGCTACGCCCCTTAAGATACCATAATTACCAATTATTCGAATTAAGAAAATGAATGGTGACTCTTCAACTTCCATGCGGAGGACTGCAACATGTTATAGTTTTTATTTTAATTATTATGGGTTAATTGCCACAACTTTTCACCAACGCAAAATGATTTTTTGTTGAAGTTATATGTGCGTCAGTTCAACTGATTGAAATTTAAGGTTTTCTTTACCACTTGTCAGCTTAATGTGGAATCAAAATTCTCCATGGTCCTTCCTTCTTCTTCTCCTTTAGTGGTTTAGTTTTCCAAACACGATTTTTTGAATTTTATTTCTAAAATATCTGACTACAAAGCACCACCCTTCGCAGATGACTTAATTTCCTAATACTATTGAAGAATCAGTTTGAGTGCTCCTTTTTCCAACCATATTCGTATGCATATTATATAGTTAACGTCAATATGACAAGTAACGAGGCCTGCTTCGGAAAACGAATAGTTTTCCAGATATAACTTTATTCTAAAGTATTTTTCACTGGTTTAAAATGATATTTTCATGGCTTATGTACACTATTACGGGTCTCATAGACCAGTTTTTTTCATTCTTTTGCGCACCATTTAAGAAAAAAGTAAATGCTGCTTCAATCGCTTTAAAATCGCTTGCAGCATTTTAACTTAATATACCATTATATTTGTATTTCATGTCAATGCAGCATATTTTTTTGGCTACAATTATCATGTAGTGTGTTGCATACCTTTAGGCATATAACGTTTTTTCAAACTAACGGATATTTAAGGATATTCTCCAAGCAGTTTTAAAATGCAACGAATTTTATGCAGATTGTTTGGCAATTCAATTGCCATGCAGCTTATTTATTTTAAACAAACATCTCGCTTTTATGCAGGATCACTCTAAGTGACAAAGGCGAAAGTTATTATGGATCCACATTTACGGCCAAATATATATGTATAGAAGCTTGCGAATGCAATACTAACGTTGAGTTTATTTAAACTTTATTGCTGTTAAAAACACAGAGAAATACTCAAAACGCTTCCAACCATTATGTTGAATAACCCCCAGGTTATTTTCCCTGAAAACGGGGAGAAAAAACACGAAATAAATTGTTTCTTTTGACCAGGTCCCTGCGATTGCACCTGTTTTAATATATGTGCATTTTTATTCGGGTTTTTAACGTCGCTGGCCGTTGGCCGTTGCCCCGGCCGCTGTGAAATGGTCTAGTGAACAAAATTTTAATTAAGTGCTCAACAACACTGAAAAGCGATACCAACACGTTGTGCTCGAAAATGCAAATGGTATTTGTGGAAAAACTCATACAAGGAGATTGTAGGGATTTTAAAGATGTCGTTGCAAAAACAGAAAAAAGAAAAACTGTAATTGATAAAATGATGTAACCGCCACTACTGTGCGCGGTTAGGGAAATTGATATCTCTGTGCAAATACTGATGCTACTCTTTATTATTAAGCAAATCTGTGGGGATGCAGATGGAATTTATTTGGTCTTTGTTTTTAGTTTTCTATTAAACGATAATGGCCATTATTGGAATGTCGTTATAAAACATTACTTTTCCATTTATTTGACTATTTTATAGCGACAATAAAACTAAGATACGGTTTGTGGTGTACAGTTCAACACACACACGCGCACACAGTGACATCCAACTGTAAAGATACTATTTACATAAACGTTGTATTGCTTCATTTCCCTTCTCACACTTGCACATACATATACATATGTGCATATCCAAATATCCTCACTTGTGTTGGTGTTTTTGAAAAGCTTTTCCATATATTTTATTCACTTGAGTTTTGAACCGGATAATAAAAAACAATATCAATTGTTTTTTCCTAAAGTGTTGCAGTTTTCTACTTGCCTTGAAACTCACACACACACACGAAGGCAAACATTGTCACTTGCGTTGTCCTTTCACACCACTTACAAGCACACACATTCAAACATGTATCTTACTTGGCGACTTCCTTCCGTGGTGGAATTATCTATTCATCTCTCCTTTGGGGTTTTGATGGTTTAGAGAATCTCTGGTTTTTGCATATGGGAAAAGAAGTGCATGAAAAACGGAAGGGGTTATACTATTTAAACAGTTATCTGCATATGTTGCGCCATCTATATGTGTAAACTTACGACTTCACGTGACTTTGTAGCAAACACGACAAATCTAAGTTTAATTGTTTGTAGCAGCAACAAAGCATCAAATACGAGTAGTTTAATTTCTTTTTTGGAAAGGTGAATACTTTGTTAATGGGACAAGTGGAGATTATATTCTTTTTTACAATAAAAAGTGGTGGTAAGAATAATTTTATCGACAAGTTAATGTAGAAAAATTTACAGCCAGATATCGTCACTGAAACGGAATTAAACCAAAAAAAAAAAAAAATATTATTGATTTGTTTTAGTTCATAGTATCTGAATAAAACTATGTACAATCTTAACAGTGATTTCGGCAACTGTTCCAACATTTTATCGTATTTCATCTTTGATTCTTCCATCCAAAATAATATTACAAATAATTTTGATTCAGAAATCAGACACAAAATTGCAATTCTTAGTTATTACTTCGAAAAAAATTGAATATCTTCACCAAAGAAATCGTTGTAATGCTGTTAGTTAGAATTAGAAAATCAGAACTAAATTAGAATTTCAGATAAGCATCGAAAAATCCTTGTCATAGGAGTGATGATATTGTATTTTTGCACCATGTCGGTGCATTATCAAAAGTTCTCACAAACGAACGAAGTTCCTATGACTATTAAGCTAACTTACGACCAAAAGGTTAATGTCTTCGTCACAGAAATTGTCGTAATGCTGCACCTTAGGATCAGAATTATAGAATTGAATTTGAATTTCAGAAAAGCACCTAAAAGTCCTTGTCATAGGAGTGATGCTGTTGTTTTTTTGCACCATGTTAGTTCATTTTCCGAAGTTCTCGTAAATGAGAGAAGTTTGAATGATTATTAAGCCAATTTCAGAAAAAAGGGAATATTTTCGCTACAGAAATTGTCGTAATGCTGCACCTCAGGATAAGAATTATAGAATTGGATTTAAATTTCAAAAAAGCACCGAAAACCCCCATTTTTATTCCAAGAAATATATTTTTTTTTGGTTTATGATATTTCTATCATTTTTTTTATAAAATTGAATCAAAATGATAAAATGAGAAACTGTCAAAAAAAAAAAAAATAAATAAATAAATAAATTCGAAAATAGTTTTAATTTGTTTTAGTTCTTGGAGTTTAAATCAAAACTATACAAAATTTTTATTCTGATTCCTACAATCGAATCAAAATTGTATAAAATTTTGTTTCTGTTTTGTATTTCCAAAACGAATTTAGAAGCAATTTTGATTTTGATTCTAAAAACGAAATTGGAAGTAATTTTAACTGTGATTCAGTTTATGAAATGGTTGGTTTGTTTGTATCGCATTTGAAAATTTTCAATTCATAAAAACAGACACAACTTTTTTTCAATAACAGTGAATATAGCTAAGAACCCGATGTCGTAAATTCGAAAATGAATTATTTGAACCATTTCTACCTTTCAAAGTTTATTTAGCTTAGCGCCAGGCTTTCTCTTTCATCTATCAAACGAACGAAATCACACATTCGATTTTAGTTTTGACTCAGACTAAGAAAAGAAACTGCATTGCTTCAGGTTCTTTATTCAAAATATCTGTTTCATTATATTTCGTTATATTTTATATTTATTCATATTTTACTGGAAAAGAAATAAGAAACTTACATTGATAGAGAAACGGAATAAATGTAAGTTTCTAATTCCTTTTCCGATAAAATACGAATGAAAATAAAAAATGTGTTATTGTTTAGAACATGAAACTGCAACAAAATTTTAAATTACTTTGAATAAGTTTATAATATGAAAAATTGAAGCGAAACTGAAGGTCCCTGCTTGAAACGAATCCATTTCGCAATGGTAATATTTAAATTTGTTTTAAAGCCTTGCGGAACCTTTTTATTCTGGCATCATTACAATACAAGAGACAATAACCCTCCTTATCGGGAAAATGGACTCTTTTCCGATTTTCAAATTGTCCTCTTCACGTTACCTCTTGCGGAGGTCCTATTTTGATATGCCCCGAAACAGCTGCATGAGGAGAAGTTGATTTCCCTGTACGATTGATATTGATTGCTAGTATTGTTTCTGCGTATTGCATGCAAGGGGTCTTTCGACACAATCTGAAAAATCTACTAAATTTAACATTGTGCAACTACGGACGGGAACACCCAAATTAAAAGTACAGATAAATTCTATTGTTTTCCACCAATGTGATGTGGGAGTCCTTCTGACAGTCCTTCTGGCAGTCCTTCTAGACTCAATCACTTTGCGTGGTCGAGTAACCGACAAGTTTAGTAAATGTTTCCCAAGCGGATGTTCTGTAAGTCCCTTCAATGAGCCTTCCAAGTCTTCTTTCTTGTCCTCTAAGTCTTTTAACTTGGAGGAAACAAAAACCATGTTCGTATTTTAAACAACTCTGTCCAATTTGGGTTGTAAACACCTTAACCAACTATACAACAAACACTGCTTGAACGACAGTAAGTTCTGCATTTGTTGATATTGCTCTATAAGTGCCGCAATAAAACTAAAAACGAAAGATGCAACTAAAATCATTAAACGCGATGCAGAAGCTGCAACAACGACACATACCCTCAACAGAACGTGACACATGAAGTTAGATTCGATAGCACACACCCGAGGGATGGATGGAGGTGAATGTGTTGTACCTAAGTGTCAAGCTTAAAATGAGAAAATAATGGAACTTCTACACTATGAAAACAAAGGAAGCCCTACCATTCTATTCTCAAGAGCCACCATATTCCTACCTCTTGTGCACTTCGGCCCCTTTCTTTTCTTCTGCCCCTCCACGATAATGGAGTTCAGTTCAATTTAGGGAATACAGCGTCATCGCAAAGTCTCCAAATAACTTTGCAACAATTGTTTCTTGTCGTTAGAAGTTTTAACGTTTCGTTTTACTTGTTCTATTCGCCACAACGTTTGGCTTCCCGGATATTTTCTTTACGTTTAATAGCTATATGTTGTTTTTCCCCCCCACCCTTCGATTTCGTTTACGTTTGCGTTTGGTTTATGTATGCAAATCATGCTTATTTTTCTGAGTAAAGTGATATTTTTCTTAGATGCTCAAATAGAAAAACGTGTTGGGAAGTTGGTATAACTCCGACAAGTTCCCCAACATCAATTCCACAAAAGAAATGGAGGTCACGAATAACTATCATCAATCTGATTGTCGCGCGGAAAATTGAATGGATGCAAGAGGAAGGGAGCGAGAGGGGGAGAGAGAGAGAGAGAGGATTTGTGGCGGGACGCACAGTATCAGGGGAAATTTTTTCAAATTTATGTTGATTGACAAATAGAACGAGTATTTGATTTGAGAGTTTTCTTGTGAACAGTTCGTGCCATCTAATACGAAAAAAGGACAAAGTCGTTTGTGTATATAATAAATGAATTCCATTTGTAGCGAAAATAAATTTAAAGGATATTGTCATTTAAAAAGCCGTAAATTATTCCCATCAATTCGAGTCTGCGAGCGATATACAAGAAATAAATTATTCAGTAATTTATGTTAGGAGATTGATATTATACAGTGCAGTTGTGTCCCTAAAATGTGTTATGAAAGATTAATCCTTCGATAGGCCGAAAATCTGTTTCATAAAATGCAATATTAAATGAATCGGAATGAGCCGATTTAGGTCAAATATTCTTTATTTCGCTCGATAACTTAGCACCATTTTGGAAGTAAATGCATGTAATTCATCTCGATTTTTCATGAAAATCAATGTTAATATTAGTCAAATAAGTTTTCCCCACAAAGTGTAGTAAAAATTAATCATTATTTTTGCATGATATTGAAGGCTTTATTTAACATACTTCGAAGGAACCGATTCAAGTCAAACAAGCAACGTTCTGTCCAATAACTTGTTGCCATTTTGAAGGTAATTTAATGTAGTTAAATTCAGTATTTTATAGAAAACAATAATTAATACTGAAATTAATTTTCGCTGAAAGGTGTAGCAAGAAAAAATCATTATTTTTGCACGCCATTGAAGGCTTTATTTAACGTGCTTTGAAGGAAGCGATTCAAGTTAAATAGGTTAAATAAATAGAAGGTAATTCTTCTATGTAGTTCAATTCAGTTTTTTTTATAGAAACCAATATTTAATACTGAAATTAATTTTCGCTGCAAGGTGTAGTAGGAAGAAATCTATATATTTGCATCCCATTGAAGGCTTTATTTGCCGCAAGCGAAATCATCCGATTTGAGTCAAATATTTTCCGGTTTGTTTGTCAATTCTTTGAAATTTTAAAGGTGATTCCATACAATTCAACTCAATGTTTCATAAATTAATTCCTGTATAAGGTATGGTAAATAAAATCATTATTTTTGCATGATATTGAGGACTTCATTTAGCATACTTAAAAGGAACCGATTCAATTTATTGTCATTTTCAATGTAATTCCATGGAGTTCTAGTCAATGTTTTATAAAAAAAAAACAATATTAAATACTGAAATTATTTTCCACTATAAGGTGTAGTAAGAAGAAATCATTATTTTTGCATGATATTGAAGGCTTTATTTAACGTTCTCCGACGGAACCGATTCAAGTGAAATAGACAACGTTCTGTCCGATAACTGGTTGCCATTTTGAAGGTAATTTCATGTAGTTCAATTCAGTGTTTTATAGAAAACAATATTTAGTACTGAAATAAATTTTCACTACAAGGTGTAGCGAGAAGAAATCATAATTTTTGCATGCCATTGAATACTTTATTTAGCGTAAGTGGAATGATTCGGCTTTGGCCAAATATTCTCCATTTTGTTGGGTAACTTATTGCTATTTTGAACGTAATTTCATACAATTCAACACAAAATTTCATAAATTAATTTTTGTATCAGGTGCAGTAAAAAGTCATTAATTTTGCATGATATTACAGGCTTCATTTAACATACTTAAAAGGAACCGATTCAGCACAAATAGGCAAATTTTTTTCAATAACTTATTGTCATTTTGAAGGTAATTCCATGGAGTTCAATTCAAAAACAATATTGAGTACTGAAATTACTTTTCACTACAAGGTGTAGCAAGAAGAAATCAATATTTTTGCATGACATTGAATGTTTTATTTAGCATAAGCGGAATGATGCGGTTTAGGTCAAATATTCGCCGTTTTGTTTGATAAATTATTACTCTTTTGAAGGTTATTCCATGTAATTCAACTCAATGTTTCAAAAATGAACTTTTTTATTTGGTGTGGTAAAAAAGAAATAATTATTTTTTCATGACATTGAAGGCTTTATTTAGCATAGTTAAAAGGAACCCTTTCAGGTCGAAAATGCAACATTTTGTTCAATAATTTGTTGCTGTTTGAAGGTAATTCAATGGAGTTCAATTCAGTGTTTTATAAAAAACAATATTGAATACTGAAAATAATTTTCACTATAAGATGTAGTAATGAGAAATTATTATTTTTTCAAGACACTGAATGCTTTATTTAGCGTAAGCGGAATTACCATGTTTGAGTCAAATATTCTGCATTTTGTTTGATAAGTTATTGCAATTTTGAAGATAATTCCATATAATACAACTTAATGTTTCATAAAAAGCAATATTAAATACTCAAATTAATTTTTTTTGTAAGGTGTAGTAAAAAGAAATCCAATATTTTTGGCATGATATTGAAGGCTTTATTAAGCATACTTAAAAGGAACCGACTCAAATCTAATAGGCAACATTTTGTTCGATAATTTGGTGGCATTTTGAATTTAATTTCATTATGCCACTTTTATCGAAAACCTCGTCCTAATCGGTAATAAACTGAGACAGTCGATTTTTATAAGCTCCTCTTCAGGCGAATTTTTCACTAGTAATTTCATTTACCATAGACAGGAGCAGGTGACATCTCATCTGCACTATAAGGCGAATGCATGAGAACCTCCCAACTATGCTTCTGGATTTTTTGGCGAGTCACTGTTGATGTCTGTTTCTTGGGGTTGCCCTGATGCAACGCAATTCCTCTCCTTTTAGCCAAAGCTGACTGCTTCTGGGTAAGTTCTTCTTTTAGACTTTTCAATTTGTTGACAAAACAAATCTAAGTTAAATGTTTAGCTTTAGGTAGTCAATTCATTCTAGATAATTCTCTGTCAATCTCATCAGATGTGCAGCAAAGCCTTCTTGACTGTCGATACTAGTTCATGCACTGTTTGCGCCGGTGAGCCGGCTACCATTTTCACTTGACGTTGCCGTAAGTGATCACCACGACCCTTTTTACTTGACGTTGTCGCAAGTGACCCAATGTTCTTCACCAGCTTCCAACCTCTCAAGATATGGGTCGATTTTAGGACGATTTAACAGCGATTTGCAAATGAAAATTCGGTTCATAAAGTTTTTTTTTTTTGTGCTAACTGGTGCGACATTCAAAGGTCTCAAATGATCCAAATGATTTTTTGTGCAACATTTAAATTTTGGGCTATCGAAAATGTGTTCACATGATGGTCGGTCTTGACGATTTCCATTATTTTTATCCACGTTTTTGATAATTGACCTTTGATATCAAAATTTGGGGAGAGAAATCAACGAAACGGAAATTTCACTTAATTGATTATTGCAGTATTGGGACCACAAAAAAATTTATATTCTCCGTCTAGCTTGCGTTGTCGTCTTTACCGGAGAAAAGGTATAAAATATGAGCCCCTTCCTGGTGTTCATCTTTGACACGCGCTCAAACAGTGCTAAGTGAAGCAATCACAAAACTGTCTGAGTAGTTTTTTGACTACGAAATCTTATCTTTCTAATGTCACCTGGGTGATAGACTATGACGCGGTGGTTAGCACACGCGACTATCATTCACATAATTTTGGATTCCTTTCTTTATTTGAACGACCGTCACCTGAATGTGCCTAACACTTCGAATACTTCTAGCAGTCGAGTAATCAACAAGTCTGTTAATGCTTCTCAAACTGTGACATTCGGAATCACTGTTAAATTGTAGGTTCCGTTGAGGAAGTCTAAAAATGGAATGCGTGTAAGCTCACTGAATACGAGAAGTTTTGCCATGTCTCATTCATAAAATGAAAGGGACTTTGTTTGTTTTTAATGTCATTTTGCGTGCCCCGACTGTTTAGTAAAACCAGATTACGAAAACCATTTGTTGGAAAAATAGTGGATTTCTTTTTAATATAACTCATATTTCCCCAACCAAGTTTAACAACGAACTAATGACGAAAATGAGTCAAAAATCCATTATGAGCTTATCCGTCCTTAAGCAGCCACAGGAACAACAAAAATTCTCACTAAGGAAGTTATCGATAAAATTAATTTATTTTCGTTTTTTAGTTGCAAAAAGGCCATTTTTAAAAAAAGCATAAACATACTTTATTTGGGATTGTATTTATTTGCTTAATATATGTTGGCAATTAAAATTTCGATCATATACAATTTATAATTCAAATACTGGCTGTAGAGCAAAACTTAAATATAATTCATGAATAAGTTATCAAACCAAAATTCCCATAGTCGTTGATTTAAAAACTTTTATATTTAGTGACTTACCTGTGCCTGAGTATATTCTAACATTTGCAATCTATCTTTAAAATATGAATAATTTTTTTCACTTAAAAAACAGAAAGCTCATTTTAGAGAACAAATTGTCAGCATTACAAATAATTTTAAATTCGTCCCTAATTCCAAATGCAGTCAGCCCTTACACAGTTCCTACCATTCATTGAATTTCATTTATGAATGCTTTTTTTCTTCATTTAAATCAAATAATATTTGACACAAAAGCTTTATTTATACACAAGAATGTGAAAAGTGTTTTACCAAATATTGTGCTGAAAGCATTGTCTACTTTAAGGCTTTGAGTTTCATAAAACTAATTTTCCATTTTACTATGTTATAAATTTGGTCTAGACTTATTCGTATGGCGTACAAAAGCCATACGTTAACAGCTGATAAAAGCATTAGAATTCTTAGCTCGCACACAGTGAAAGAGAAGAACAACGAAAGCCAGACTACAGTGAAAATATACAATAGCTTGGGGTTGAGATCCTAAAAATAGGCTATGTGTAATGTATTTTCATTAATGTAAACCAAAAAGAGCAATAGCATGAAATCTACTAAGTGTGACGTACGAGTACTCTATATGACCTTGTGCTAAATATTAAAGTTATCGTTGACGGCATTAAAGAAAAGTGTGACATTTTTAAAGGTGTTTTTCAGTAAGACTTTGGGAAAGTAAGACAATCGTCTTTCTCGCTTTTCTCAATTACTTCAAGCTAAATAGTTAAAATCGTCTGTACGTCATATTGTCTCAAAAGTTATCTTGTCGTAGACGTTGTTTATTTTGCAATTGTCTGTGTGAAATTCCCTGTGAGCCAAATGGAATCCTGTTTAATTAGATGTCACAACTTTTTTTCGTAATAAGATTAATGAAATCCGAAACAAATTAACAGAAAATAATGCTGGACTAGACGTAAACATAGTACTGGCTGTAAAGTTGTTAGCGACAAATAGACAGAAGCTTATATTGGGATATAGATTAATTAAATGCTTACACAGGACATTCGGATTCTTGGCTGGAATGGAATTTTCTATAAAATGTTTTAAATGTTTTAGAAAAAGTGTAAAAACGGAATATTTGCTGTAGATAATTGAACAAGAACATTGAAATTAAAGCAAAAAAATTTACTCAAAATTTGCTAAATTTACTAAATAAAATACAAAATTTAACATAAAACAAAAATGACTTTATGAAGCCACTTAGCTACGTTTTGGATATGGAAGCAACGAAAAAGAGACAAGTACGATTAACGAAGCTACGTTATATAGGCTGGCGCATAAGCAACGTTAATATTTGATTAATGAATACATTTTTTGTTTCGTCTCTTTACAGAATTAACCAAATAATATTTGGGAAATTTATGAGGGAAAGGCTCAGCACAGAACAAAGAACCAAAGTTGTTTAATTTTGCTTTGGAAGTCAGCATTCGATTATTCAGAACATATCGAAATTTCTTTCATGTTCAAAATGCTCCCAGCGCTCCAAGAATTTACCGATTGGTTCAGCGTTTTGGGCAACAAGGGGCTGTCTGTGATCTTCCGCGTGCTGGAAGACCTCGTGCAGTTCGAAATGAAGTGACCATTGCTTGCAAGCAAGTATTGAGGAAAACCCTGAAACTTCCACCAGATGATGCACAAGAACGCATTCAATATAGTCGCCGTTAACGTTACTTATGCGCCACCCTATAGTTTCAATTTAAAAAATTATAGAAAATTAACGGTTTTCTGAGGTAAAATGTGTATTAAATAATTGTTGTGTGTTGGTCGTGGACAACATATTGACATATGTTTTAATGCAATGTTTCTCTACATCCTTACGCACCACAGAGACAGCATATTTTCTCCTCTTCTAGGGGGAAATTTTAGTCATACGTTATTTCTTCGCAATCAGCTGTTTCGATTGGTTTCGAATGAGTTAAAAAAAGAACAAAATACAAAATACAATTTGATATAGTAAAATATATCGATTTTAAGAATTTCAATTCTTTGCCGTTCCAAATATTATTCTATGAGATGCTAAGTTCACATTTTTACTTGCAACTGTATTCAATTCAGTTCAATAAAGTTTACCACTTAGGAGTTTACCAAGCCTGTTCTATGAACGAAAATGATGTGTACTCTTGGGCATCTTATCTGTAACCTTACCGATTTAGTTGGAGTCGAAATTATCTCGTCGCAGATTTTAGTGCGGCGGATTTTGAAAATAAAATTAAACATTTTTACTACCAAATATCGATTGACGTGTGTGATACCCAAAATTTCGTTGAAAATGGAGTCAAATGTTTTGCTTGAGATGCCAACATCAAGTAAAATCTACCTATATAATCCTTTCTGAGCACCAAATCTGGGATTTTTTAGATACAACTTTCATCGGTGGAGGTTATTGGTCATCCACAGTGCTCACCATTTTCAACTCGTTCTCGGGTTTCTCTAAATCAAACTTTCAAATATTTCTTAACGAAAAAGTCTTTTCACATCACGTTCGAGAAAACCAATCGTTTACTTCATATCTAACAGCATGGAACACATAAAGTAATTTCTAGGACGTGCGACTAACCGGTTAATCAGATCTTAAGATTAATCAATATCATAATTAATCAGTTAAACCATTAACTAAACCTTCTGCTTATTCATATTTCTAATCAATAAATTAATTCAATAATTTGCATTTTGAGCAATAAAGTTCGAAATATTTATTCAAATTTCAAATAGTTTGGTCAAGTGGAACGTGAACCAATAAAAAAATCTCGCTAGCGAAAAAAAATAATCCAAATACTTCATGACATTGAATTGAAATAGCATTTTGGCCAAAAAAATCAGCTTTATAAAAAATTTGAAATTCAAAACAAAAAAAGTGGGGTGAACCCAAAGGACATACATTTAATGATATACATATACGAGGTGTGAAATTTCAAATTTCGCGAATATTATTTTTTTTTTATGTTGATACACTCGTCTCGAAGATACGTTGACCGTTTTTTCCATATGGCATGTGTAGTTTGCTTGTGACAGGCATAAATAAGACAAGTGTTTTGCGTGTTCGGCGATTTTCTGCTATCGAAAAAAAGGATCAAAAAAGTTGCATCAAATTTTGTGTAAATTTCAAAAGCCCTTGAAATATTGACAGCAACATACGGTAAGAGTACTCTGAGTCAAAAAAATGTTTGCAAGTGGTATAAGTTCTTCACAGAACGTCGAGAATATATGAATGACGACGCTTGCTCTGGACGCCCCGGCACATCAACAACCGATGACAATGCTGAGAAAGTGAAGAAAATTTTTATGCAGAAACGTCAAATCACAATAAGAGAAGTTGTTGAGGACGTCGGCATATCGGCTGGCTCATGTCATGCAATCTTTTCGGCAATTTTGGGCATGAAGCGTTTAGCAGCGAAATTCGTTCCAAAATTGCTGAATTTTTACCAAAAAGAACGCCGCACGAACATCGCTCTGGAATTGTTGAATGACATCAACGATGATCCAGATTTGCTTAAACGGGTCATAACTGGTGACAAATCATGGGTATATGGTTATGACATCAAAACCAAAGCCCAGTCGTCCCAATAGAAGAGTCCAGGAGAGCCAAGACCAAAAAAAAAGCATGCCAAGTTCGATCAAATGTCAAGGTTTTGCTCACTAGTTTCTTCGATTACCATGGCGTAGTGCATCAGGAATTCTTACCACAAGGTCGTACGGTAGATAAGGAGTATTACATTGAAGTTATGTGCCGTTTGCGTGCCCGGAATTTTGGAAAAAAATTCATGGCTTTTGCATCACGATAATGCACCTGCGTACTCATCTTTGCTTGTGGGAGATTATTTGGCCAAAAACAACACTGTTATCATGCCTCAGCCACCGTATTCACCAGATTTGCCCCCTGCGATTTTTTCCTGAAGAGACGCATGAAAGAACGGCGTTTTGCGACGTTTGAGGAGATAAAAACCGAATCGCTGAGAGAGGTCAATGATATAGCAAAAAGTGCATATCAGAATTGCTTTGAGGTTTGGAAAATACGCTGGCACAAGTGTATTATATCTGAGGGGTACTACTTTGAAGGAGATAAAATAGAAATCGATGAATAAATAAATATTTTTTGAGGAAAATGAAAATTCACCTTATTTTCGAACACACCTTGTACCTTGGGAATAAAGAAAACAACGTCTAAGACATTAAAATCCTAAGTGAAATACATTTGCTTACAAGTCAAAGCAAAAATTGTCTACGAAATAACGTACATTGGCTCAAACAGTAGTCCACTGATATTAAATATTTTCAAAAAGTCTTCTCGCTTCTTCTTGACGCCTTCTGTTCTTACGGTTTCAATAAATTATATTAAAAAAATTCAAGACAAGAACCCTATGTATGTCATAAAAGGTTATCCTTGCAAGCACTATGCCAGTGAATATTATTTTACATGTGTGCACGTGTAGGGAAGTTTTACGTAGAACCTCAGTAATCTGAGAAATTTCAATTCTTATATGATGTCAAAGACCTTGTCTTTTTCTCCCTATGTTGTTCTGTTTTGCAGCCTTGAATTAGAACTTAAAAATATTTCATAGGTTTTTCTTTTATTCCTCTTCCAATGTTCCTTCCCAAATCCCTTGGCTTATGTCAGGAGATTCACTTTGCGGCGTGTGTTAGTGCATCACAAAATCTATTGTGGCGTTAAGTCATTAGAAAGCATCATCATTTCGGTGCAAATCTATAGATTTTTGTATAATATTCAATTCTTGTTTGAGAGTTTGACTCTTCTCAATATTTGTTTCGATTATATCTTAACATATTTATAAGACTAAATAATTCTATTTTAAATTGTTTATAAATAACATATCTTTATATATATAATTCTACTGTACGGGCGTTGTCAGTGAACTCCTCCTAAACGGCTGGACCGCTTTGCATAAACTTTTGTGTATGCGTCTGGGTGGTGCCCGGGATGGTTTAGATTTACAATTCGGTCCAATTGGACAAAGAGGCGTGGTACCTCCCATAGAAACAAAAAATTAAAAATCAATTATTTCTGCTCCTGCTTACGGTATTTGAACAAAATTTGGTGCGTAGGTTTGGTGTACATATCTTAAGTGCTACTGCAAATATGGGAGGGATTGGACATAGGGCGTGGTACCTCCCATACAAACCATAAATTAAATATCCAATATTTCTGCTCCTGTTTACGGTATTTGAACAAAATTTGGTACATCGGTTTGGTGTACATATCTTAAGTGCTGCTGCAAATATGGGCGGGATTGGACAATGGGGAGTGGTACCTCCTATACAAACCTCAAATTAAAAAGCAATTATTTCTGCTCCTACTAACGGTATTTAAACAGAATTTTGTTTAACATTGAAACATTTCCAATAAAAATAAAATTTGCCGGGTCGGCTAGTATAATAGAAAGTATTACTGTTTTGGCATTGTTAATCTGTAAGGAAATTATATTCCATAGATTTTAACCTATGAAATGAAATAAAAACTACCTCAAAAACATCCATCGCTGTAAGCACTCCAGAGGTGGTCATTTAAACGATATTCTGTTTGATACATAATGGCAAAATTCAAGCATTATAATGAAATAAAAGTTTCATAGAAATCATAGCTTTCTGTATGTTTTTTTAACTTTACCTGAAACCGAAAAATGGATAACCCTATAGTTCGTACTAAAGCGATTTTTGACGAAATTTAATAGAACCTGGTCCAAAATCGTGGTGTATATTTACAACTAAATTCAGTTAAGTGTCAGAAGTCGACGAGGGTTTTACGTGAGCCTCGACGCGAAGGCCTTACCCATGGTGTGTGACACATTGGGCATATTACTATGCGATTGCCAATGCCTTCCTGGGATAGCCTTGGACTATCTAGGAAAAGGGGCTGACAATTTTGGTACTACTGCAATTGTCAACCCTTTCTTCGCAGCCAGGAGATACCAAATTGATTATGCGAGTGTGGAACATAATCCCCATTGGCGGAAGTGAGGCCTATCTTACCACCTCTACTACTCTATCGGTCTGTAGCATCCGGTTGCAATGCAACTCCACATTGGAGCACAAAGTCTCTACCAGCGATTTTGGTATCAACCACAACCCGCGTGAACACCTCAGTGTCAGAATAAAATTGTAGACATTTTTTCAGATATTCTATTAAAAATTGTTTGTTTTTTCTTCAAGAGAAACCTGAACTCACGGACGGCGATTGATTGATGGAAATATTGTAAAAGACGTTCTTTTGGGAACACCAATTACTGGTCATGTCATGTAGGGGGCGGCATTTTATAGTGTATTTTCTGATGGGAAACAGATATCTTTCATGTCTGTGTATTTGGTGATTTTTTAAGATTTAAGTTTTCCAGATTGGCAGCACTGGTTGGTAATGGCGTCCAAACGTCATCCGTCAAAGTGAAAAGTGTACAGTATACTCTGCCATTTCACCATGGAAAGACTAACAAACGATCAACGATTGTAAATAGTTGAAATTTATTATCAAAATTCGTGTTCTGTGACAAATGTGCATCGTTTGATACGACCATTTTATGGTCGTCATAATCGCTTTGCTAAATCAACAATTCGTGCTGTTATCTCTAAATTTCGCACCAAATTTACATTGTTGGATATAAAACCATAGACTCGCATGCGCAGAGTGCGTACCGAAGAAAATATTGCAGCCGTAGCGACCAGTGTTAATCACCATCATTAAATGTCAATTTGTCGCCATTCTCAGCGATTGGGCATGTGTTACTCAGTCACAATGAAAATTTTACACGTCGATTTGGGTTCGAAAGCTTATAAAATTCAACTTACGCAAGAATTGAATTGTGGTAGGTCACAACGTCTAATTTTTGGTGAATCGGCCTTACAAGAAGCTCAATGAAAATCCGCTGTTTTATCGAAAAATTGTGTTCAGCGAAGAGGCTCATTTCTTGCTGAACGGATACGTACACAAGCAAAACTGTTGCATCTGGAGTGATGAACAGCCACATGCTATACATGAATTATCGATGCATCCCGAAAAAACGACAGTCTGGTGTGGTTTATGGGCTGGTGGCATCATCGGCCCATTTTTCTCCAATAAACGACCGTGGGAGAAACGTTACCGTCAGCGGCGAACGATATCGAGCCATGATACGCGATTCTTTTTTTGGCCCAATTAGCTGAGCTGCACTTGATTGACATGTGGTTCCATCAGGACGGTGTAACATGCCACACTGCTCGTGAAACAATGAATATGTTGAGGGATGAATTTGGTGAGCAACTGATCTCTCGATTTGGCCCCGTGAGTTGGCCCCCAAGACCTTGCGATTTAACGCCTCTAGATTATTTCTTGTGGGGCTATGTCAAGTCGTTAGTCTATGTGAACAAGCCGAACACTATTGAAGCCTTACAGGATAATATAACACACGTTATTCGTGGAATACAGGACGAATGGTTGGAAAAATGAGGAAATATTTAACCTTCCGAATGAAGATTTTGAGACGGAGCCGCGAAATTAT